>OX104065.1:84937050-84956683 GCA_944474145.2 Dicrocoelium dendriticum | reverse complement strand
TCTATAAATAAATAAATATTTATTCTCGACTATGCGAGGCACGCCAATTGAGGCATGATCAGGTATGTACAGCTGTACAGACATTTTATGGGAACTGTAGTGTCAGTAGAAACTTGTTCATATGTCCACGCTTGGGACTGTGCGATGGTGAACATGCGATAGAACGATTGGGTTGTAGTGGGATCGGGATCCATTTGTTTGGACATAATCGCTCTGCCACATATCGCAGTCATACCTCGAGTAATTATAGATAAATCCTGAGGGATCCATTGGAAGATAATTGAAGAGTAAGCTATCCAGTATGGTGATTCTAATTGAGCTGCCAGTGTGAAGTTATGGGCTGTGACTTTATTCGGTGGCGAGTCACATTCGCCACGTTGCAGTGTTGTTAAACGGACATTTGTGGCTTTTTATAGGGAGAACGCTTGCCAGGAGAAAACCCACCACGTCCTGAAACACTGCCGCCAATCCATTGGATGGCAAGTTGTAACTGGCTATGTTTCTTGTTGAACGTTTATTTGCTCCGTTATTCGCAGTCAAGTTGCGTCCCATTTTTCTGCTGACTGATGCGCTATGCGAGTGGCCATAGCGTGCCTGGGTCCTCTCCTGTTCCAGATCGGTAGGTCAGGAACTAAGCATTCTTTCTGGATATGATGTGTTGATCATCTGCAGAAACAGGTGAAGTTTTGAAGAATATACGTTGAAATATGTTGAAGTCTTGGAGGACAGGATAGGTTCCGAAGAAAGAATCGCAGATCCCCCGGGGTATGTAGTGAAATTGATTAGAGATTGTGGTAACCACGGCCATTTGAGCGGTCAAAGCGGATTGAAGAGCTTAGAATGACCGATTGTTCAAGCTTTGTATTGGCAGGAGAATGTGCCTTCCGTAGTCGAAAGTCCTCCAGTCAAGAGATATGTGGAAGAGGCATTGTTAGATAAATTGGACTCAGTGGTTCATGCCGCGGAAGAATTGATTGATTTGTCCGGTTAGTAAGTTGTAAAAAAGTTGATAATTTTCCGCTCATGTCCAAGTAGAGGAACTGTGTGCCTTGTATTGTTGTCGAAACGGATGACAATTCCTTGGGTGCGTGTCGCCGTACCTGTGACAGACTCGGGAGAAAAAGGAAACGAACAGAGACAGCCACACAGACAGAAGAAAGGAATGCATCTGGAATGCAGTCAATCAATTGCGGCGATGCCTGAACTATTGTACCCCTATGCATGTAATTGTTATTTAAATATCGCATATACACGTATATCATAAGTGGCGAAATACGACGAGAATCGAGCGGAACACGGATCAGTAAAGAATGAAAGATTGAAGATGAAGCAGAAGTGTTCGGGGTGGGGTCAGAAAGCAAAAGAGCGTTTAGATAAGACTGGATAAGTCAGCAAGATGTAGCTAGGCAGTCAGATTAAAGTGGGGATAACAGTAGTGAATGTCGCGAGAAAGTAAATTTGTGGGACTACAGAGGCTATATAAAAAGCCCGTTAGCATATCAAACGAAGCTCTCAGGCTGAGGAACAGGGTGTGTTGTGACTGCACAGCCTAGAACACGTGCGTCTCTGATTTCTGGAAACAGTCAGAAAATAGGAGGCTGGTCAGACCAGGCTAGAGTGGAGCCAGGCCCGAAGTGTTATCCGTCCAATGGATAAAGGAAGGCAGACAGAGTGCGAAAATTAAGGAATGTAATCGTGAAGGAGACACTTAAGGGGAAGTGGAAGAGCCTACAAAAATCTCGAGGTGTTGCGAACAGACCTTTTGACCAGTCGATGGTTCACAAGTATGGGCTCAGTATTCGGGAAGCAGGAGACCATGGAAATGAGATGAGGATATCGGCTCATGGAGAGAAAGCCGTATTATAAATGTCAGAAAGTTAACAGAGCGTCAACAAACACTCTGTTCCCCTCGTCCCGAGGACTTTCCTTGGTCTTGAAACTCGCGTCTGAAACAGGCTACCAGTACATGTCACGGCTGCCGAGAATACGGCACATTTCCGACCATCCCTACATAGACACTTTGCCACCCTGCTACCTTGCCCACCATATACTGCTGGCCCCTTTCTTACCTTCACTACATGTCCTTATCCAAACGTGCCGACTAATCAAGCCCTACCCGATCGGCCTCCTGCTCTCCGGATTTATTTTAGACTTCTGAGACGTCATCTCTCTTAGTTCGGCGGACTCAAGTACCCGATTACAATACCTGGAGAGCATCGTGGGCTTTTCCCAGCTTTCGTCAATAGACCTTTCCCATCCTGACCCTAACTCTCATTATCGCGCGCTGCTTTCATTTCTTCTTCAACTGGAGTGCACGATCTTACTGCTCTGAGGTGATCTAGTCCCACTGACTAGCCTCTTTTTCTCTGAATGCTCCAGTGCTACGCAGACTTAAGTGGTATGCGCTATGCAGACTCAACGCTCCTGACCCCTACTCGGAGATTCTGATTGACTCGCTCACCCTCTATTGTTGCGGACCTTTTCCTGCCTTTAATTTCAATTTTAATTTCCTACGCGCCGACTAATCTAGTCTCGCTAGATCAACCACTTTTTTCCAGTTTTACTCAGAGTTATTCCACGCTACAAACCTTGGTTCGGCTGACTTAACGTCTTGTATACATCACCTGGAAAGCCTCGTGGCTCCCCACTCCTTAGCAATAAACTTTTCTCATACCGATCCTAAACTTTTCTTGTATCGCTTTCTGTTTTCCTTCCCCTTTTTAAACTGACGGTCAGCCTTATTGCCCTGCCGTGATCCTGTCTCACTGGACTAGTCTGTTTATCTCTGACTGCTCCCATGCCACCGAGCCTTAAACGGTATTGGCTCCGCACCGTTAACTCCATTACCCCTACTCTGAGGGACTGCTAGACTTGTACCCTCATTATTGTTATATCCTCTTTTTCATCTGCATTGTACGACATAGTCCCAATGCGCCGATTAATCCAATACCGCTTAGTCGGCCTCGTATTCACTGAATTCATTTGGACTTCTGAGACATCACTTCCCATTGTTCGGTTGACCTAGTGGTCCTGTTTACACTTCTTGGAGAGCATCGTGGGCTTTTCAACTCTTTACCAATAAGCCCTTCTCACCCCGACCCTAGCCTTTTCTTCTCTCGCTTTCTGTTTTCAATCCTTTTTTACTCAGACGTCCGGCTTTACTGCATTGCCAGGATCTTTGCTCATCTGCCTAGCCTGTTTCCCTCAGTCTGCTACTATGTTACTGAGACTTACGCGTATATGCCCCGTAGCCTAAACATGATGTTTTCCTTAAATCTAGAGCCTGTTGGACTTGCCTACCATTTATTGCTGGCTCCTTTCTTACCTTTACTACATGTCCTTATCCAAACGCGCCGAATAATCAAGTCATACCCGATTGGCCTCCTGCTCTCCGGATTCATTCAGACTTCTGAGACGTCATCTCTCTTGGTTCGGCTGACTCCACTATCCCTTTACGTTACCTGGAGAGCCTCGTTGGCTTCTCCCACCCTTCGTCAATAAATCTTTCTCATCCTGTCGCTAACGTATATTTTATCGCGCTCTGTTCTCAATTCTTCTTCAACTGGCGGTGTGGTGATCTAGTCCACCGATCAGTTTCCTTCTCTCTGACTGCTCCTACGCTACTCTGACTTAAGTGGTTTACGCTATACAGAGTCAGCGCCCTTGTTCCTCTACCTCGTGAGGCCGCTAGACTCGTTCACCTTTTGTTACAGCCACTTTTCCTGCGTTTATTTTACGTGCTGTTCCTACGCGCTGACTAACTCAGTCTCGCCAGACTGGCAACTTGTTTTCAGATTTCACTCAGAGTTCTTCGACGTTACAAATCGTAGAGACTGCTAGACTAGTTCCCTCGTTAGTGTTATAGCCTTTTTCTTACCTTCATTATAAGCCTAGCCCCAAAGCGCCGATTAATCAAATCCCGCTTAGTCGGCCCCAGACTCAATGAATACATTTGGACTTCTGCGACGTCACTTCTGTTGGTTCGAATGACCTATTGGTTCTGAAAACACTACGTGTAGAGGCTTAGGGGCCTTTGCACGCTTTACCAATGATCCATTCTCATCTAGACCCTAACCTTTTCTATCGCTTTCTGTTTTCATTTTTTTTAACTCGGTGGGCCTGCTTCACTGCCCTGCCATTATCTTGACTAACCTGACCCGTTTGTCTCTTCCTGTCTGTGTTTATTTTATTATTATCGATGGCCTTTTCTCTTATTGCGCTTCATTTTTATTCCCACGGCTTACACTCATTGCGCCTATCCAAGTTATCCTCGTGCGCATGGTTTCCTTCGCTCAGAGCTCGCTCCTGAGTATTGGCGGCACTCGGACCATTGCTAAGTGTTGCTTGACTAGTACTTCCATTAGTATGATCAAATTACCACTCTTCCTATTCCTATGCTCTTTATCTTATGCTCGTATTTGTCTATTATTGAGACCGTACGGGTCATAACGACTCCCAATGCACGCAGCTTTGGTCCCCTGTGACCATTTTCCTAGATTCTGACGGCTTTTGGACTGTGGAATCATGAGCGCTTTAGCGTAATTACTCTTACGAACTACTCTTTGCACTGCCGTCAACATTCATTCGCTCCTAACCGATTCCTTGAAATTCCTATTACTCTTGGAACGTTGCTCTACCTACCCTGCTCCCGCATTCGGTCTCAACCTAGTTGTCCTCAGTTTCACCTAAGATGCCTCTCGCATTCGGACTTCTGCCATCATCATCATCGGTTTACCTGTTTCTCTCCAACCATCGCATCATTCGCTTAACTTTTGTTAAAACGCTTTGTTATATTGGTCTTTTGTCTCTGAGCGTGCAGAACCTTCTTCCCACGTAGTAGCTGTAGTCTGAGTAACATCAGCGACGTAATGGATAGAACGCGCTTGCAAACCATATATACTAAACAAAATTACATAAGTTTTAATGTATCATAGGCGCCGGTGAGCACCACCAGTCTGTGTTAGTGCTTCTTGATTCATTGCTGTCTCTGTTTGGCTGCCTCTTGTCTGTTTTCCGTTTTTCCCGAGATTCCCACAGGTACATCCGCCAAAACAAGAAGGTTTATCCACTGGAACTGGCCGACCCATCTTCAAACCCGTGGTCCTTTCTCCAGGAAATGAAAAACCCACACACTGGTCCAAATGGAGCTCTTTCCACCATTCTAAACTTGCAACATTCACGGGGCTCGTACTCAGAGCGAACAATTTATTCACCTGGAATAATTTATGTACATGGATCCCATGTTCCACAACCGAAGACAAACAACTCTGGCGTGATTACTTTCACTGCCTCTAACGTTCCTATTCGCCAGTCACCTGGAGCTTTTCTGATGTCATTTCATGGACAGCGTTGCGCACGTATACGTGGCTTTTCCGATGGCCTTCTATGGAATTTTCACTTGGCTATGGAAACAGTTACACTTACTTACATTTGAAGGAATCCCAAATCCAATTTGCGGAGAACGGCGCTTTTTCCTATTAAGGACATATTCAGCCACAAGAAACAACTTCACTCAACAACCCCATGACAAGTCCAGCGTGGATAGCTGGACACGGTTTGCGATCCGGACAAGAATATAATAGAAGAGCCGGCCTCTATTAACAATGTATTTACTCACCTGCATCATTATCATTCAACTCTTCGAATCTTGCATCATTGACCGGCTTCAACGACTGCTGCCGTATCAGTACCAAGCCATTCGGCCAACCAACGAAGAATTTTGGCTGTCAACCGACTGCCAATAATAGAGTGCAAAATCGGTCTATACGATGCATAACCGACTTGCACTACTGTTCAACGAAAGCTACGGCAGTGTTCCAGGACGTTGTGGGTTTTCGCCTGGCAAGCGTTCTCCCTATAAAAAGCCACAAGTGTCCGCTTAACAACACTGCAACTTGGCGGATGTGACTCGCCACAAAATAGAGTTACAGCTAAGCATTTCACACTGAAGCAGTCCTCAGCCTTCTACATCGAACCTGTGCAACTAATTCTGCCATGAAGAGTGCTTTGTTAGAGCACAGATCATCCCTATCTCGTAATGGTTATTGGTTGCAACAAATCTTTGTTTAGGCTCCTGTGCTCACGGATCACTACCTGGCGAAATTACCCCCAATTTATGTTTTGACGGATTTTTGCGCAACGCAGCGCCATAATGTCCCTTGGTCTGACTATTACCTGACAATATGCTCACTCATATGGACTACCACTTTTCTTTTATGCCTTTCATTAAAACGAAATGTTTTAACATTCCAAAGAAGCTATGCTTGTATGCGTATTTCATCACGCCTTTACAGGTGTGTCTCGTTTTACCGAGGTTATAACATTTATGTATTAATTTATTTTATTCCCCATTCCCTTTTTTCTAGCAATTTTCACGGAAAGTCCGTTTTCTCTACAATCGACCTAGTTCGTGCATAACATCACATTCCTGTCGGTCCTGACGACATCCTAAAAGCCGTCATTACTACCCCTTCGGTCTCTATGAATTTGTCCGTATGCCTTTCGTATTGCGAACCGCTGCCAAAACTTTTCAGCGGTTCATTGATCAAGTCCTTAGAGGGCTAGACTTCGTCTTCGTCTACATCGACGACGTTCTCGTCACCAGTTCTAACTATGAGCAATACCCGTCACATCTCCGTCTGAGCTATGAGCCTTTTGCGCATTACGGCATGAAGCTTACGTTGAGAAATACATTTTAAGTCAACCTTGTGTCGATTTTCTCGGTCACATAATCGACCACAATGACATTGGCCCACTTCCCGAAAAGACGCAGGCAATCACTGATTACCCAATGCCAGAATCCTTCAAATGTTTGCGTCGTTTCCTTGGGATGGTCAACTAGCACAATCGTTCCGTTCCAGACTGTGCCCCGCCAACCATCCTCTGACAGATTAATTAAAATGCAAATCCTGAAAGTTTGTACCAACAACAGAAGCTAATGTGACCTCCGATAGGATCAAGCAGGCGTTATCCAACGCCACTGCGCTTAGTTACATAAAATCCGACGTTGATGCACCTCCCGTTCTCAGGACTAATGCATCACAAATTGCCGATGGCGCCGCTTTACAGCAGCTAATCCACAACCAGCCTGAACCTTTGGCTTTTTTTCTAAAGTGCTTCAGCCTGCTCAAACTCGATACAACACATTCGGTTGCGGACTGTTAGCTACGTGCCTTGCTATTAAGCACTTCCGACACATACTTGACGGACGTACCACCACTATCCTAACGGATAACAAACGGCTAGCTTTTTCCTTCCGCGGTTCCCCCGATCGATTTTCATTTTCTTGAGTCCCGTCAATTGGACTACATATCACAATCCACGACAGATATTCGTCACGTTTATGCCACTAACAACACTGTTGCTGACGCAATGCTTCGTATGGATCTCCACCATATCTCACTCCAAGCTCTTAACCTCGTGGATATAGCAGCTCACCAAGAAGACCATCCTGGGTTCGCGGATTTGAGAACAAACACTTCATTGAACCTCGTTCAATTGCCAATTGTTAATTCCGCTTCCAAACTTTATTGTGATTTATGCACTGGAAAGTCAAGACCTATGTTTCGCAGCAGTTTCGTAGCATGGTTTTTGGTCACCCGCATGGCCTTTCCCACCCTGGCATTCGAGCCATGGGCTAGTTCATCCCCGCAAGATATGCGTTCTGACATAAAAAGTGGGCGAAGCACTGTGCCACTTGCCAAACTAGCAAGATACATCGATACACGATCATCGTATCTGGCACGATTGTGCTACCCGACGCTAGATTTAAACATGTGCACCTTGATCTCGTTGGACCACTTCCTCCATCCAACGGTTTCCAGTATTTGCTGACATGTGTTGAGCATTTCACACGATGGCCTCATGCAGTACCCTTACGAGGCATTTCCACCGAAACTGTTTCGCGGACGTTCTTTGAAACCTGGCTACCTGTGTTTGGCATCCCAACCACGATCACAAAAGACAAAAGTCCTCAGTTCATTTCCGCTCTATTTCGAGACCTCACTCGGTTACTCGGCTGTTGTCATCTGTCAACAACCGCCTACCATCCAGCCGCCAACGTCCTTGTTGAGCGTTTTCATCGTCAACTGAAAGCCACAATTACCGCATCACAATGGAACACGCGCTGGTCCGAACAGCCACCAGTTATCCTTCTCAGGATTTGCAACACGGTCAAAGAAAACCTAGGTCGTTGCCCCGCTGGGCGGGTTTTCGGCCCAACTCTCAGCCTTCCCGGTGAGATGGTGTTAGATTCCAGAATCTTTGGTGAACCAGACCCCATTTCCTATGTGGTACGATTGTGAAAACCTTTTTCTTCAGTCCGACCAACACCGCCCCGATTCAGCTGTCGAAATCAGCAAGTCCACTCTAATTTGCATACCTTCTCTTTCGTTGTTAAGTGCATGAAAGCAGTGCTTAAACCTTTGACACTGCCGTATGAGGGTCCCTTCAAATTAGTTACTCGCAAAGAGAAATACTTCCTATTGGATAGAACGGTTCGAATTATTCGCTGAGCCTTGAACGCTTAAAGCCGACTTACGTGTAAAGTAAAACTTCACAAGCATCTACCGAACAGACCTTTCCCAGTAACCCTCCCACCCAGCCAACGTGTGAATCCTGGGTGCCCCCTCTACATCCCACACTGAACCAGTGAATGAACCATACGCACCAAACACACGCGCTCGGGTTGCGCCGTTGTTTTGCCCTCCATACTAATGACTACCAACCACACACATGTTTCGAGCGTTCGTTCTCCCGATACACGCTCTCGGATTGGAGTCCTGTAGGGTTTATAAGTGCTTCACATTTTTCATTGTAACTGCTATTTTTCGTCATTTTTTGTACATTTGTTTTAACTCACACAACAAAATATAGTTGGAGCTTCGAGTTTCACTCGTCTTTTGGTTTCAGTGACGTTGTGCCGCCTTTGAGTGTTGTGTATGCTTCGCGTCGATCGTCGGATCATTATTTACGACCAGTGTTCAGTTCCTGCCTTCGTGCCATCGAACAGGTTTGCCAATTTTTACCTATCGTAACCTGACCGTGAGCAATCGTGATAAGGTCTTATTCGCCGTACACGTTTAGCGGTTATAACGCTCTGTCAGACATTATAGCACTATTCTGATCTGTGGAGGATGCAGTGTTAATGCTGGAAGCCTGCTGCTTCCATTTTGTAGATGGTCCATCCCTGCCAAGCTGTCGGTTGGTAGCTCTGTACTGAACTTTTTAAGATGGTTCCTATGTTAGTTTAGCCTAATACACTCAGTTTGTACATGTCCTATTGAAGTTAAGCCAACGCGAAATAGCTCGATTCTCATCTGTAGTAGATACTACTTGGTCTCACAGAGGCAGTTTTAACCATTTTGCAAATGAACTATCTTAGTTAAGCCATCGCTGGGTAGCTCCATTCTGCTCTGAGGCTGACTTGCCGAACAAACTCCCCGTGGTGCCAGCTGGGTGGTTCGGGTTTACCCCGTTCCAGCAAATAGTGTGGCGGAAGTGTTTCAGGACGTGGTGGGGTTCCGCTCGACAAGCGTTCTCTATATAAAAAGCCACAAAAGTCCCTTTAAGAACACGGTGATATGGCAGTTATAACACGCCACTTAATAAAGTCACTTGCACTTGATTCATAATAGCAGTGTTGTATACCAGCAACTTTATGCTCATCCGTACAATCATTGCAAATCCAAAGAAATAAAGCATCCTTTTGGCATTGGCGACACATTCAAACATTAGCCGAAGAAAGGAATTCTTTACAAGACCAAGCAACACAGCTACACCGCCTACACGCACACACAAAGACATTCATACATCAACCTATGTGACATTCCTATTGTATCTTCCTTGATCATGCTAGTGCTGGTGTGTCACGCTTCGTAGAGAATAAATGTTCATTTATGTATTTATAGGAGGACACTACCAGGAAGCACGTTGCCCGATACAACCAATTTTTCAATGGTCTATAGCCAAGCCATCTCTTTGTAGCTCTGTTCTGAACTTTGGAGGATAATTTTTTGATACACATCCTAATGCAATCATTTTGTAAATGGTTATCTCAGCAAAGCCATCGCTTTATAGCTTTATTCTGAAATTTGAACAGGGGTTCCTAGATTCACTTGGTCTAATGCAGCCATGTTATAAATGGTCTACCTCAGTTATGAGATTGTTTGCTATCTCCTAGCTGACTTGTGGACGATGCTACCTAAATTCGCGATGCCTGCTGCTGCCCTATTATATATGGTCCATCTCAGTCAAGCTATCGCTTGGCAGTTCTATGCAGATCTTTGGTCGAGGCTCCGCAGTATCACTTAGCCTGTTGGAACCAACTTTTAATGGTCTATCTCAGTCAAGACATCGCTTTGTAGCTCTATTCTTAACTTTGGAAGAGGTTTCCTGGATTCACTTAGTCTAATGCAACCATTTTGTAAATGGTCTACCTTATTTAAGCCATTGCTTGGTAGCTCCCATCTGCCCCGTGGACGATGCTACATGGAAACACCAAGCCCGATTTAACCTCTTTACGTTCGGTTTCTATCAGTAATGTTTTCGCTTGGTAGCTGTAACCTTCTCTGTGGACAACGCCAGCGGTCTTTCCTTAGGCTAATGCTGCTGCTTTATAACTGACCCACCTTGGTCATACCAATGCTCGATTAATTCATTCGGTATTCTTGGTTATATCATAGCTGTTTATTACATTGCTCTTCCATGTAAGCGGTAGTCACTGATTGTTCGCAATCGAAGGTGAGGTACGGCTTCTATAATGAGTTTCCTTAGGCATTCCCTTTATGAAGGCTATAACTGGTTTCCCATTAACAATGGTGTAAATGTATCATTAAGGTTCTTACGCTGCACAGGGGCGATAACCTATACCTCAGTGACCTGGTGTTTGGCCCGTTCGCCTTACACGTCGGCCACATATTTATGCGCACCTTGCATGGGATGGAACGTCTAGTGCAGCCACATTTCGCATTAGTTTACATGTCCCTTCTTGTTATCTATGATAACGGCATGTATACTGTATAACCTGTTGATGCTTCGACTCCCCTAACTGGCTGCGCAGCCCACGTACTTTGCGTATATAATTGCTTTCGGCTGCATCCCCGGCTCTGTCACTACACACCCGATTGAGATTAAGATATACCGAGAGGAGTTACCAGGCCGTCAATAGGCAAGCCACTTAGCTGGAAACCCTAACTGGTGCATAATTTCTCTCCGCCTCATGTAGGCCTGTGCGGGGCTTCATACTGGGACCAGTGCTTATCTCGGTAATCGTGTATGTTCTTCCAGGGGATGTTGATGTAACAACCCATTTGTTCGCGCATGACCTTAACCACCGCATTAGAACTTAGAGCGTAGGACCAGTCTTGAGCTGACTATATAGCAGGACTACGGTGCTACTGTCTTCGTGGTCTTTCCGTAAAAGAACACGAGTAGAGTTCAGACTGGATCACGCTTATGATGTAGTTATCGGGCGGTGAAAGGCTTCCGGAGGGTATTGTCAATGAGGCTACGGTTTCCTTTAGAAAGACAATTCGGTCTCAACTCCGCTTTACTTTACCAAATCCCTGTTTGCTTATCACATCAAGGCCACACGGCCGCGGTACCTACCGTTATACCCTTGGGTTGCCAAACTCAAGGTTTCTCTACTCCCGACGAAATCTACCTACCAATCATTACTGCCTTGTATACGCTTCTCCTCTATGTGGACAGAGTATTCGTACCCAGGTTATTGTCACGCTGTTTCGTTTTAATGCCATCAACACCAACTAGCACGGCATTGGTCCCCAGGTAAACAATCCGCTGGAAACAACACTCAAAGGATACTCCGATAGTTGCAGTTCCATCTGATTATAAGTCTCCATTACTCGCCAACAGTTTGTGTAACTTCTTGCAACACAGCCATCCCACTCATTTCATACTTCCTTCCATCACGTATCACTTACGTACATCGTCACGTTTCGTAAAGCCGACATGGTCGCGGTGTCTACATCACTAACGGCAGCACCTTGCCTACTAACATATTCGGTGAATGAACTAGGTCAACCCATTATGCATGGGTGATTTGATACCGGTGAAGGAAGTAGCAGAAGGAACAAGTGCTTACTACAATTATTAATGCGTCATTTCATTATTACACCAAGATATCAATGCGCACTTTTCGCACAGTGGGAACAAAATACTTGAAGATTCGAAAATGTTATCAGCTTTACTGCACTGCCGTGATCCTGTCTCACTGGACTAGTCTGTTTATCTCTGACTGCTCCCATGCCACCGAGCCTTAAACGGTATTAGCTGCGCAGAGTTAAATCTATTACCCCACATTATTGTTATAGCCTCTTTCTTATCTGCATTGTACGACCTAGTCCCAATGCGCCGATTAATCCAATACCGCTTAGTCGGCCTCGTAATCACTAAATTTATTTGGACTTCTGAGACATCACTTCTATTGGTTCGGCTGACCTAATGGTGCTGTTTACACTACTTGGAGGGCCTCGTGGGCTTTTCCACCCTTTACCAATAAACCCTTCTCACCCCGACCCTAACCTTTTCTTCTCTTGCTTTCTGTTTTCAATCCCTTTTTAATCGGACGTCCGGCTTTGCTGCTTTGCCCTGATCCCGGATCACCTGCCTGGTCTGTTTCCCCCAGTTTGCTACTATGCTACTAAGACTTACGCGGTATGCGCCCCGCAGTCTTAACATGATGTTTTCCTTAAATCTAGAGCCTGCTTGACTTGCCCACCATTTACTGCTGGCCCCTTTCTTACCTTTACTACATGTCCTTATCCAAACGCGCCGAATAATCAAGTCCTACTCGATCGGCCTCCTGCTCTCCTGATATATTCAGACTTCTGAGACGTCACCTCTCTTGGCTCGTCTGACTCCACGATCCCTTTACATTACCTAGGGAGCGTCGTGAATTTCTCCCACCCATCGTCAATAAACTCTTCTCATCCTGTCGCTAGCTTATGTTTTATCGCGCTCTGTTCTCAATTGTTCTTCAACACGCGATATGGTGATCTAGTCCACCGATCAGTTTCCTTCTCTCTGATTGCTGATATGCTACTCTGACTTAAGTGGTATGCGCTATCCAGACTCAACGCTCTTGATCCCTTACTTCCTGAGGCTGCTAGACTCGTTCACCTTTAGTTATAGCCTCTTTTCCTGCCTTTAATTTTATTGCTATTCCTACGCGCCGACTAATCTAGTCTCGCTAGCTCAGCCACTTGTTTCCAGTTTTACTTAGATTTATTCTACGTCACAAACCTTGGTTCGGCTGTCTCGACGTCTTGCTTACATCACCTGGAATGCTTCGTGGGCTCCCTCACTCCTTATCAGTAAACCATTCTCATACCGACCCTAACCTTTTCTTAACCCGCTTTCTGTTTTCATTCCCCTTTTTTAATCGGACAGCCAGCCTTACTGCCCCGCCGTGATCCTGTCTCACTGGACTAGTCTGTTTATCTTTGACTGCTCCCATGCTACCAGCCTTAAACGGCATTGGCTCCGCAGCGTTAACTCTATTACCCCACATTATTGTTATAGCCTCTTTCTTATCTGCATTGTACGACCTAATCCCAAAGCGCCGATTAATCCAATCCCGCTTAGTCGGCCCCAGGCTCAATGAATACATTTGGACTTCTGCGACGTTACTTCAGTTGGTTCGGCTGAATTTTTGGTTCTGTAAACGCTACGTGGATAGACTTGTGGGCCTTTCCACGCTTTACCAATGATCCATTCTCATCTAAACCCTAACCTTTTCTATCGCTTTCTGTTTTCATTTCTTTTTAACTCGGAGGGCCGGCTTTACTGCCCTGCCGTTATCCTCTCTCACCTGACCCGTCTGTCACTTTCTGCCTACTTTTATTTCCAATTATCGATGGCCTTTTCTCTTATTGCGCTCCAATTGTTATTCCCACAGCTTTCTCTCATTACGTTTATCCAAGTTATCCTCGTGCGCATGATCTCCTTCGCTCAGAGCTCGCTCCTGAGTATTGGCGGCACTCGGACCATTGCTAAGTGTTGCTTGACTAGTACTTCCATTAGTATGATCAAATTACCACTCTTCCTATTCCTATGCTCTTTACCTTATGCTCGCATTTGTCTATTATTGAGACCGTACGTGTCATAACGACTCCCAATGCACGCAGCTTTGGTCCCCTGTGACCATTTTCCTAGATTCTGACGGCTTTTGGACTGTGGAATCATGAGCGCTTTAGCGTAATTACTCTTACGAACTACTCTTTGCACTGCCGTCAGCATTCATTCGCTCCTAACCGATTCCTTGAAATTCCTGTTCCTCTTGGAACGTTGCTCTACCTATCCTGCTCCCGCATTCGGTCTCAACCTAGTTGTCCTCAGTTTCACCTAAGATGCCTCTCGCATTCGGACTTCTGCCATCATCATCGGTTTACCTGTTTCTCTCCAACCATCGCATCATTCGCTTAACTTTTGTTAAAACGCTTTGTTATATTGGTCTTTTGTCCCTGCGCGTGCAGAACCTTCTTCCCACGTAGTAGCTGTAGTCTGAGTAACATCAGCGACGTAATGGATAGAACGCGCTTGCAAACCATATATACTAAACAAAATTACATAAGTTTTAATGTATCATAGGCGCCGGTGAGCACCACCAGTCTGTGTTAGTGCTTCTTGATTCATTGCTGTCTCTGTTTGGCTGCCTCTTGTCTGTTTTCCGTTTTTCCCGAGATTCCCACAGGTACATCCGCCAAAACAAGAAGGTTTATCCACTGGAACTGGCCGACCCATCTTCAAACCCGTGGTCCTTTCTCCAGGAAATGAAAAACCCACACACTGGTCCAAATGGAGCTCATTCCGCCATTCCGGAGGCGCTGAATTCATGGGGTCAAAACAAATGGGTTTAGCTCGCCTCGTACTCAGAGCGAACAATTTATTCACCTGGAATAATTTATGTACATGGATCCCATGTTCCACAACCGAAGACAAACAACTCTGGCGTGATTACTTTCACTGCCTCTAACGTTCCTATTCGCCAGTCACCTGGAGCTTTTCTGATGTCATTTCATGGACAGCGTTGCGCACGTATACGTGGCTATTCCGATGGCCTTCTATGGAATTTTCACTTGGCTATGGAAACAGTTACACTTACTTATATTTGCGGGAATCCCAAATCCAATTTGCGGAGAATGGCGTTTTTTCCTATTAAGGACATATTCAGCCACAAGAAACAACTTCACTCAACGACCCCATGACAAGTCCAGCGTGGATAGCTGGACACGGTTTGCGATCCGGACAAGAATATAATAGAAGAGCCGGCCTCTATTAACAATGTATTTACTCACCTGCATCATTATCATTCGACTCTTCGAATCTTGCATCATTGACCGGCTTCAACGACTGCTGCCGTATCAGTACCAAGCCATTCGGCCAACCAACGAAGAATTTTGGCTGTCAACCGACTGCCAATAATAGAGTGCAAAATCGGTCTATACGATGCATAACCGACTTGCACTACTGCTCAACGAAAGCTACGGCAGTGTTCCAGGACGTTGTGGGTTTTCGCCTGGCAAGCGTTCTCCCTATAAAAAGCCACAAGTGTCCGCTTAACAACACTGCAACTTGGCGGATGTGACTCGCCACAAAATAGAGTTACAGCTAAGCATTTCACACTGAAGCAGTCCTCAGCCTTCTACATCGAACCTGTGCAACTAATTCTGCCATGAAGAGTGCTTTGTTAGAGCACAGATCATCCCTATCTCGTAATGGTTATTGGTTGCAACAAATCTTTGTTTAGGCTCCTGTGCTCACGGATCACTACCTGGCGAAATTACCCCCAACTTATGTTTTGACGGATTTTTGCGCACCGCAGCGCCATAATGTCCCTTGGTCTGACTATTACCTGACAATATGCTCACTCATATGGACTACCTCTTTTCTTTTATGCCTTTCATTAAAACGAAATGTTTTAACACTCCAAAGAAGCTATGCTTGTATGCATATTTGATCACGCCTTTACAGGTGAGTCTCGTTTTACCGAGAATATACTATTTATTTATTTATTTATTTATTTAAATCTCCAAATTACCGTGACAATGCAAGCTTATGAGACGTAGATTCCCGCTGAGTAGCACTAAATTTAGGACCAGCTACCCGAGAAAATGGAAGGGTACAGTAGTTACACGTAACATACCGTTTGGCTGCATAGTCCACATGTTACATGTGCTACTTATTAAAGTACGTAAGCAACCAAGAGCAACATTCTAGCAATCAAACTACCTAGCAACCAAAATTACGACGTAGAAAACGGTTAAATAACAGTTTGCACGATATAAAGCAGACAAAGTGGATATATCCGGGTCAGTGTGCGCTCGCCTCTGAGGAGTGGTCGCTTTACCCCTTTGATCTTGTTGAAGAACATCCGTCGCGAGCTAGTTTGCTGCGACACCAGGTGGTGAAAACTGCTGCAGCTGCTAGGGTGAACCAGGCGAAAGGATCCTAACTGGCTCTCACTCGTGTCCTCCATTGAAGTACCAAAACAGCGCACGCTGATTCCACGCAACGACATCTTCCTCAACAGCAATACCACCGCTCCGGTTGGGATCACGAAAAACAGAAAAGCAGCGTCGGTATTTGGTATGTATAAAATGCTTTGGATGCCCACACGAAACGCTTATCCATAAAGCAGCACCAAGATGTAATACACATCCGTTTGCAAAACGTTTGCGTTTTTTAGGATTATTTTAAAACGTTTGAGGATATTTTAGGTTTGCAACCCCGGTTTGTATTTTTGCGGGTTTTCTAAACAAATATGTGTACGCAACTTTGTTGCCACTCACTTATCGAAGCATGCTTGCACCGCTTAGGCGGCCCCTACGATTACTTGGCAGTCCACCCATTGATGCGACTCATCCGGGTCCCCGAGGGCAGCGTACGTTTAGTGACTCCAATACCTGCAGTCGCAGCATAGAAAACGGTTCACGTCCAGGTCCACGGAATCCACTTTATTTTTACTGCACATGAGACAAGCATTGCAATCATGCGATACCTGCGCAGACGATCACCGCTTTTTCTGCAAACTGTATGCTACTGCACTTATAGTTCGCCTTCATCGGAAATTCGTCTTTTGTAACGGCTCAACTACGATTACTGCGCTCAGCGTCAACTTCCCTACTGGCGAAACTATGCTTCCGTTTGGACGGTGCATCTGGCAATCTACTCTGTGACCGTGGCGGCTCACAACGAATAGCAGTATCTTCTACCGCTTCCTGTTTATCTATGGAGACATCCGCACGCCTTCACTTATTTACGCAACAAAAACGCAGTGTTCAAAATTCGACCGATGGTCATTAGTTGCCCGGTGGTGGGATGCGTAGCCACCAATTCAAAATCGTGTTCCTCAAAATGACGTCCGGTGCGATCAATTACTGCGCGCACCCGTTTACGGAATTTGGAGAAGCCCATTCCAATTAAGGCGCTAGCTAGTTTCTTTATAACGCTTTTACTAATGGTTAGCTACTCGGCAGCCGTATACGATGGAGCCCTGTGCACCTCCTGGTACTTTGGTTCACCCGGCTGCGAAATCTTCTCCGGTTCCTCTGCACGTTAAAACTACCTACTTCCCGGAATTAGTTTTAGTGCCGATTGCCGCTTAGACGGCCTACCTCTAGGGAACGAGCGCATAGGAAATTCTAATACATAGTGTCTGCACGATTGCAAACCGAGGCGCGTGCATATTTCACCTGGAAGGCCCGCGCACGGAAAGTACTCACGTTCCAGTATCTCTAGCCATATCCCACGTCTGTCATCCTGTTTACCGAAAGGGGATTCAGAAACACCTAACGGGGATATGTCTCTAAGGAAAACAAACCTCGGTTAACCAACGCGCACATGAGGGGGTTATGACCACACTCATGTGAGCATGGGGTAGACGGTCCTCTATTAGACTGGCTGGGTTCCTATTTAATAGGACGTACGCAGTCTGTTAAGGTTGAACAAACTATATCCACCCCGACGGCCGTCCCCAGTGGCGTGGTGCAGGGGAGTGTCCTTGGCCCTACCCTATTTTTGATTTATATCAATGACCTCTGCAAGATTTTGCAACACGGTCGCTCCTTTATCTTTGCTGACGATGTGAAAGTTGTCTACGACTTTCCCCGTGGTAATGAATTTTCCGCACTTAATAGTATCCGTGAGGATCTTAAAGCACTTGAAAAGTGGTGCGAACACTGGCAAATGACCTACTCCGCTCAAAAATCTAACGTCATGACCCACAGATTCTCTATACCTGCTGGGTCCATAACAATAAACGGTATCACTATCAAACAGAATATCATAACAACAGATCTGGGCTTGCGCTACTCTATGAGCCTCAACTTTGCAGAGCAAGTGCATTATCAAGTCGCAAGGGTAAGAGGATTATCGTTCCACATACGCCGTTGCATAGAAACTGCCGATGCAAGGCTAGAACTGTATAAGAGTCACGTCAGGCCACATCTAGAATATTACTCTTTTATATGCAGCAATCTACCTAAGTCGGACCGTGTTCTGCTTGAGAAAGCTCAGCGACGCTTTACGAAGATGTTGACTCCACCGCAGGAAGCGCTGAATTATCGCCAAAGGTGTGAACACCTTAAAATTCAGCCGCTATGGCAAAGGCGCATTATCCTTAACATGTGCTTCTTACATAAGCTAATTCATAGAAAGTTGCACAGTAATATCACTTGTCTTAAACTAAGGAGCGCGTCTGAATCGAGACTCCGAAACAGGGGTCATTCCATTACTCCGCCAAAGGCAAAGAAGAGACTGCGGTCTCGTTTCTTCTTAGTTGTCTACGTGAACATATAGAACCGGTTGCCTCCCAGAATAAGAGAAATCCAAAATTTGCAGGTCTTCAGGAAGGAGATACAAAAATTCCTATGTTTTGGCAATCTACAAAGCATCTTCCACATCTGCGATTCGCAAGACCACTTCTTTGAAACTGGCCCTGATATAGCTTGAGGACGCCCACGATGTAGTGCAAGACATCTAAGCACCTTCAGCTCAAAACTCATCCACATTCATTGTGGTTACCGTTCTAGCACCTTAGAGACTTTAACGGTATCCGTCGCACCCATTTTCCAGGGTTTAAGAATAGCAAACTGAATACAAGATGATCTTATTCTTCACCGACCTCTTCCTTCAATCCTTATTTCTTATCTACATCTTCATCCCTTCTCTTCAGACTTTTATCACTTTTCAACTTCTTGACCACTGGATCCGTGGAAAAAGTATTAGGCTTATGACCTCTATGGTACCCCTAGTAAAGGCATGCTACCAGACCTAAGCCTTGCATAGAATGTTGAAAACTTTTTCTGCTGCGGATGCACCTAAGCGTAGCATTAGAATTGTCCAAAATCGTCTAAATGCCGGCTTTAAATGAACCTTTATGTGTCTTCCTAGATGTCGGTTGCCAGCGGGCCCTAATTGAAGCTTTTTCATTAAGTCTGAGCACTAGTTACTATACTCAGCAGTTTCCAAAAACTATCAGTAGGTACACCGCAAAATAAAAAAATATATCTTTCTTATTGTTGACAAAGAGCGCACTTTGAAAGTTCTAGGCCCAAGAATCAGACATTTTGCTCTCCACTTATTCTCTCTTGACCCCATATACTTAGCTTTA
>OX104065.1:84900873-84936579 GCA_944474145.2 Dicrocoelium dendriticum | reverse complement strand
TCCATGAACTGGTGCAAAGGCACTTGGAGAGTCAGCGCAAAGACATCTGCATCGAATGTTCCTGGTGCAGAATTACAAGAAAGACCGGCCCAACAGACATCCTGGAGATGGAAATCCCTTAGAACTAAACCCTTATTTTCGGTCTAAGGGCGAATGTAGTCAATTATTCCCCTTGAAGAACTTCCAGGACTCCTGTGGATCACTAAACCTGTAAACTGGGTAGAGGACATGCAGAAAACAGTCGATGGTCTTCAATCGTTGATCCGACGATTGAAATGTGCTGGTCATCCACACACCTGTTACAACTCACATACAGTTTAACGCCTCCGCCTTGGAGACCAACGGAGCGATCAGTTCTAAGCAGCGCGTAGCCATGTAAACATAACTCACCGTCCGTGTTATCCAGAGACAATCACATTTCATTGGAGGCAGATATTTCGGGACAAGATTTGTCTACAAGTAGACAAACTCGTGCACCTTTTTCCTTAGGCTACGAACTTTGCTAAGTACTACCTCAAAGATGGCGGCATGATCATCCCTGGGTCGTGCGCCATCAGGATGGTTGCTGATAGGGCGGAACATAAGTTCCCGGCAGACCACATAAAAACCCACCAGACGGAGGCCTTGCTTACCAGCCGCCCGTCTAGTTTTGAGGTCTTTGATAGCCACCAGTGACTGCAATTTATCTGCAAGTGGAAGGTCCTGCTGAACGCTGACACCACTACGTTTAAGTTCGGATGAAACCCAAAGTAATGATTTGCGTTCCTCCGGGGTAGGAAGGACCACGCGAAGTAGTCGGGGCCGTGGGTTTGGCCTAGCGAAGTGGACGTTCCCCAAGCTGGTCAGCTTTCCGACAGCGACACCAAAGAAACCAGGTGGAATCAGCTTCTGCCACACAGTTTGAGCCACTTGATGACATCCAAGTTGCGATCCCTTGGGAGAACAGCCGCAGATTCAGTAACGTTACGGAATATAATGCTACTATCCGTGAAGGAGTCGGCACGACGACGAGTGTTTACCCCACGTGGATTGGACACCTATACCAACTGTTTTCACCACTGGCGGTGCGACTGTCCCTGTCTCCGCAAACGACGTCGAAACAACGGTTGCGTAGGTTTTCCGCTCTACTACTGGCGTCTTACTAGCTCCTGCGCCTTCAAGCCCCTTCGAAGTTTTACGGGAAGCTCTCGTCCGCACCTTCGTTTGGCTCATGGGAGCAGGGGTTGTTGACCTTGTGTCGCATTGAGCAGTCACTAACGCTTGGTCAGAACGGGCTGGTTCAGTGGCAGCCGAAACGGTCAGCATCTTTGGAAAGTTCTCCTGTGCAAAACCGTCAGACGACTTTACTACTGTCAAAGACGGCGTCCATCGAGATGCCGTCGCAACTAATTCTCTGGTTTTAACGGAGGGATTCTGGTATCTCCGCACCTATTTTTCACCTTAACCGGCTACGGAGGAGGATCAGCAATGCTACCTGAACTGTCCGGTACGATGTGCGAATTCTTGCCCTTATGACAGACCCCAGCGAATGGGTGTAGCGACCTGAAGATTCCCCCGTATGACTGTGTAAACTATTCTAAAATATTCAAATTATAGCTTTCTTATGTATTAGGGAACCATTCGGTGTGCCTGTTGGAACTTTGTTCCCGTTTGTTGAAAACACGAAAACGATCTCCGTCTTTGGCGCACAGCTCGACTGCGAACGACGCTCCGCCTAGGCTCTCGACGCCAACGACATTCTCCCTAGCTAGCTCTCTCCGTGTGCCCTATTTTTAGCATTAGCTAACGCTCCTCCCGTCCGATAAACTTCTCCCATAGCTTACATTTGCGTCTTCTACCCATTGCTTTGGTTGGCCGTCTAGTCGCGTACCGGATATATAGCGCACGATCTACGCGCTACATGGGTGGTCAGCAATGTTGCCGTCTATTGCAGTGTCGTTTATTGCATTAATCAGGGAAATCAAAACCAAATATATCTTCGCATCGAGCGACGCAGTAGAGGCGCGGTTGGCAATCGCCATCTCAACATCTGCCAACCTGGAAGCCAGCGCTTAAAGTTTAGCACCGGTGGAGGCCGGGCGCCTCGATAGCTGAGAGCAGCATTCAGCACAGCTGAACCGGAGGTGTACGCTAGATGATAGCAGTAGTAGCTGAGCGCTTTACTGGCTCCCACCGACACTAGTTAAATAGGAAGTCTTGAAATAGTAGACGCTACCACAAAGGCAACCTGGAAACACTAATCGGTAGCTCAAATCCTTTGAATGCTCCTTCTCGGCGTCCAGTTTCTTACTGCTCAACAGATCAGCACGTAAAGCAGCCTTGTACTATTGATTGGGAGCATCGTAAGCCTGTAGGCACTGACCAGGTAGGATATTGCATAGCAATGGGGAAGCAATCCGAACGGACAAACTTTACTTCACTTCTTCCTTCTCTTCTACACTTTGGTTCCTTCGTCTCCATCTTTTATCCCTTAGTATTTTCCAAATACCTGGTCCACTTGGTCTCTTGCGAATACTTATACTTGTGACCCATGAGTCACGTCTACTAAAAACATTTTAACAACATTAAGCCTCATGTGAAATGCCAGGTTCTAGCGTTGTTGTCCACACATATGGTGCACCCGTAAGTTACCATTTATCTGTCTAAAGTAGTCGTATAAATTGCCTGCTTTATAGGTATTTCTACTAGCCTACGTAATCGGCATCTACTAGTTGCCCATAACCGATGCCCTCCCCTAGGTTTAAGTACTCGCTACTTTACACCGCTGATTATATAACAGGGCCACCTACCCACCTCGAAGGCAATATCACCATAACCTATATTCAGGCATTTACTCTCCACTTAAGCTTTCTTGGCCCGTACATTTAGTTTTATCTGAGTTATACGTATGCCTATCACTATCGGAAACGCTGGTAGACAGGCATTATGAAAAACCAGATCCTTTTCTTCAATCCTTTATGCTTGCACAACAATTTTTCCGGATTCCCTTTCTCTGGCAAAAAGCTAACCATGCGGCAATGAGGCCCCTGTCACCTGGAAAGCTAGACACCCAGATATTTTGACCACCATTTCTTCTTTCCTTGGCCGTTCGTACGTAATTTTAACCTTTACCTGGCTCCAAAGCCTACCATACGTAATGCGTAATGGTGGGTGAACAACCAGCTCCCACTTGTTTTCCGTTATCTTCTCTGCTTGCGTTATATTATTGTTCATTCACGTTGCCTGACAATGTGGAAGCTTCCCACCAGGAAACCTCCAAGTTAATAGCTGTTGTGATCTCCCAGTTTTCTATTACCTTACACTGGTGAATATCACTTGCACTTGCATCGGACTCCCAACCAAGAGAGTTAGAGCTCAAAATAGCAACGCGATGCAGAAATGGTGTGCTTTAACACATGAGGCCCAATAATCCGTCACAAATGAGAAAGTGCAACCTCTATAAGATGAGGTGATCATGCCTAACCAAAGCGGCATTCGCGGTATTTCTCACCTGAATGCATTTCGCTAATTTTTGGACACCTATTTCTCTATTATCAATAGAAGACATCTCTAGCTCATTAGCATTGGTGGCACATCCATTAAGATATATAACATAACCTCAAAGTGCGGAAACTGATGATGTTTCTCCAGGGAACGATTGCGTTATTCTGGTCCAACACCACAGGCACTTGAATCCGACTCTCAGCTAAGAGAAATAGAGCTCTAAACTAGCAACTTAATGCACAGTTGTGTGCTTTAGCACCTGTGACCCACTAATCGGTCATGCTTGAGATGGCGCAACCCCCAAAAGAAGTGGTATTCGTGTCGAACCAAAGCGCAACCCAAGGTGTTTCTCACCTGGACACATTTTGTGAATTTTCTCACATTAGTTTTTTTATTATCATTGGAAGACTACCCTGGCTCATTAGTGTCAGTGATACAACCATAATGACGTATAAAATAGCCTCAAAGAGACGAAAATGGTAATATTTCTGTAGGAAATGCTTGCGTTATTCTAGTTCAGACGGGGCAAATGAGTTTTATGTTCCCTTGTCTTATCCATATGGACTCAGCTCATGCGGCTTTGGTATAATTTTCGTATCCACATCTGAGCATTAAAAACGTTGAATTCCACATTCGCGGTGGATTCTGCGGCCCAATATACTCTGAAAATCGCACATGGTCGCATTCTGGCTGTGGGCTAGCTACACCATATACTGTGCTGTCCTACCTATATAATTCTTACAGCCTACCTAGTATTTCCCTAAAACCTTTCCGTCTGTTTTCTCAACTTTTACTACGTTTACTGAGAAAGTATGCTTTTCGGCCCACTGCGTCATACTTCGCTACTGCAGCGAATTACACGTTATCTTAGGCATTCCCAGTTACTACTCCATATTCGGAACTTATTACGACTAGCCGTTTTTTGTATTATTTCTTTCTTTTTTCTGTATCTGCTTCCAAAGCAGAACATGAATTTAGCGGAGGCTCGAAAATGGCGCTATCCGCCGCCGACCGCTAAAAATGCAAATATCTCCATAACCACTGCACGTAGCCTAATTATTTTACCTTTGTCGTAACCAGCGCCTAGGGTTTGTCCCAGACCGCCCATTGTTGTCCCGTTTTAGTTAACATTTCGGCTCCGAAACGGCGTTGGCTTTGCTTATTTGGAGATTTACACTTTGAAATTCGCGCCAGGTTTGCGGTTCTGGTATGCTGTTTCTGGGCTATATTTTGGCTCCATTTTCCAATATTAGTGTATTTTCTAGTTAAGTGGGCTGGCCCTTCAGTCGCACTTTTCTAACAAAGGTTAAATTGTTAGCCACTACTGTTATTTCCCTTGTTTCCACCATCCACTTTTACGATCTAATTTTGGCTTGCTTAGCCTTTCCATGAGCCCGCTACTAATGGATGCTCGAAACGCAGTGATGTGATCAAAGAAAATGATCAAATTTCTTCTAGTGGTGCATTTTCCATCGAAAATAACACAATCCATTGGCATAATAGATTGATAGTTTACTAATGGTATCAGGCACCTCAAGATTTGGCAGCAGTAGCCGGTGAAAAGCGCAGAATTCGTACATAAGCTACGGAGACCCAAACTACTGCCTTCAAAAATGTCGAGGCCTACGAAACGTTTGTATGTATCCCTGCTTTACTGTTCGGAAAGATAAACACGATCTAAAGCAGTTGTTAACGATATTTCTTCTCCATGCATGAGCTTGGATGTTATGTACAATTTGATCTGATCCCACGCAGGAACAGCATCTAGCGCTTGTCTAGAAACATACCTATATTTATTTTGTGCTGGTCAGCTGCAGGTTCAAGTGAGATTTGAGAGATAGGATGTATCCCGTAAACGTTCTTTCTGGAGCGCGTCTTCGATCCAGTTGATAGGGGTATCACCTGGACATGGTTGCACACAGGAATGACGGACGCTGAAGTTTCGCTACCCGGCATGTCGCTGATCCGGAATGACAGGCTCACAAAAGGAGGAGGGGTAATCCTGTACTACCGAAACGACTTACAGTGCGAAGCCGTGGAAGATTCAGACTCGCAGTTCCCTGACTCTCTTTGGTGCCGGTTGCAGTTAAAAGGCAGGGACGCTTGCCGTATTGTCTTGGTGTACCGCGCCCCTAACTCAACACCCGAAACCGACTATCACCTAACGGCTGCTTTAAGGTGCAGTTTACAACAAAAGCACACTCACATTCTTAGCATGGGTGATTTCAAAGTACATTGTTTAGAAGCCCCTGCCACGATCATGGAACAATTCAAAACCGATTTACAAGATCTAGTAACTACTGCTCCTCTTTACAACCACATCACTGCCCACTCGGTTCAGAACTGGTAACAGGCCATCTGTGCTGGATCTTGTGCTTACCAACGAGGAGCATATGATTGATGCGTTGGTTTTAGACTGCTCGTTGGGTCGCAGTGATCACGCAGTCATCAGTTTCAACTTCGTCTGCTATGCAGAATATATGAATGATAACGATGATACTGTGCGAACCATCACAAGGTATGACCGACTCGCCCAGCTAGTCAGCGCCACAACATGGTCTTTCCTCGAAGAAGAACCCCCGGAAGTCGCCTGGCTCGAGTTCGTCAACAAATTCAGTCAGCTGATTGCACAGGCTTCAGAGATAAAAGCTTGCAATAAGTGCAAATCCGTTTCGTTCGTTAGGAGCAGAACCCGAAAATGGATGACAGTACGCAGCGCAGCATGGCGAGTGTACAGAGAAGCCCCAGCACCAGAAACTTGGGACAACTACGTAGCCCAACGTAACCACTGCACTCAACTGTTAAGAGAAGACAAAGCCGCATATCAGCAGAACATCGCAAAAACCTTCAGTGCTAACCACAAACTGCTGTACAAGCACGTTAATAGCCTACGAAAGGTGAGGCAAGGATTTCCTCCACTCAACATGGCTGATGGCCCAACAAGAACATTTATGAAAGCTGCAAACGCGCTGCAGATGCAATACGCCCCCACGTTTCAAGGAGTCTAGCCATCAAGCGACCTACCAAGCTTTATATTCTGCTCACCAGGACTAACCCACATCAATTTTACCGCAGAGGCTGTATTGCAAAAGCTGACTTCTCTACGCAAACACAGCGCGCCGGGTGTCGACACCATTCGTCCAGAGGCATTGGGAGCAGCAGCAAACCAACTGGCAGGACCTATAGCTCAGCTTTTCCAGCACTGCTTAGACCAAAACCAAGTTCCCGCCATGTGGAAGCTTGGAGTAATAAGCCCGATTCACAAAGGTGGAGGCAGAACTGATCCCTCCAACTACCGCCCATTTACCCTTCTCCTATACTGTCAAAGGTCATGGAATCCATAGTTGCCGATGCACTGGCGTGCTATCTGAAAAACTATAACATCATCACTCCTGAGCAGCACGGTTTCCGTCGACAGTGGTCAAGTACAACTAATTTACTAATTGCACGCAATAGTTGGACCGAGGCAACCGACGCTGGAGAAGGTGTTGATGTGATCTACCTGGATTTTTCCAAGGCCTTCGATCGTCTAGACCATCGGATACTACTATCCAAGCTGCAGCATTACGGGATCGGCGACCCTCTTTTAAGCTGGATCGCCAACTTTCTATTTCAACGGTAATTAGTGGTCAGAGTTCGGAGCACTTTATCGGACCCCATACAATGGAGTGTGGTGTGCCGCAAAGCTCGGTTCTGGGTCCACGTTTGTTTTTGGTGTTTATTAATGACCTTACACAGGGAATCGCTTCAAACTTCCTAATGTTTGCCGACGATATCAAGATCTGGCGCAGGATCCAGAGGAACACCGACCAACATGTGCTCCAGAGTGATTTAGATACGGTGTATCAATGGTCGACCCAAAACTTATTGCATTTCAACGCCAGTAAATGCAAGGTGCTTTCCTTCCGACATCAAAGCAGCTACTCATACCGACTCGGAACGGATGTACTGCAACAATCAACTCTCGAACGTGACTTGGGTGTCCTGGTTCAAGATGACTTGGGTTGCTCCAGGCAATCGGAAAAGGCCTCGAAGACCGGGAACCAACACGTCGGGCTGTTGAGGCAGGCGTTTGGACAAATAAACAGCTCCATATTTCGACAAATGCTCAGCGCGTATGTTTGCCCCATGTCGAATATGGAATTCAAGCCTGGCATCCATGGCTGGAACACGCACATAATGCACTGGAGCAGCCACAACGCCGGGCATCTAAGAACGTAATTGGAATGCGCAATCTTTCCTACCAGGAGAGGCTGCGACGACTGGGATTGTTCAGTGGAAGCTGTCGCAGACTACGAGGCGACCTGAATATGACATACTTGATTCTGCGAGACCCACATCATGTGTGCCGCCCTTTACTGCAACTCAGCAGCAATACAAACCTGAGGGGCCACTCCCAAAACTCGTAGAACAATACAGTCTTCTGGAGTGCCGCAGAAATTTCTTTTCCATTCGTGTCTGTCACCCGTGGAATGCTCTCCCAGAATCGGTCGTCTCTGCACCGACACTAACAGTATTTAAAAGACGGTTGGACGATGCACTCATCCACTTACACTTTGTTACTTAACACCACGTCTCCATCCTGCACCTGCAGTTTACCATGGAATTATTTGTTGTTACCTGTGGATGCTGTGAATCTAAGAGGATGGCAGGACTGCAGCGAAGCAAACGACAAGTCCTTATTCTCATATTTAAAGTATCAACGACTTTACTATCCTTATCATCATTATTGCTATGTTGATATCCCCTGCAACTATCCAACGGGACTTGTAAAGCAACCCTTCTTAACCCGTATAAATTCATTGTTCATTGTTCATTTTTCCGACTTCTTGGTGGGTCTAAAAGGAAACATTCGAAAAACACCCTAGTCCACCAATTTAATTCCCACGCTCCTTTCATTAGCTGTCCATGCTATGTCAGTTACGTGAACTAAAAATGAGAGAAAGAAAAATGGAAGGTAAAGAGTAAGGGCAATCCGTTAAAAGAAGGGAATAATACCAATGCCGAGGGAAAGTACAGCAAATAGTATCAAAGTATGATGATGAGAATTAGTCAGAAAATAGGAAAGCTTTCGTGTTACCACTCCAGAGCAGCTAGTTGATGCTCCAACCTTTTAACCATAGCTTCCTTGACAACGTTATCTGGAAGCAAGGTGCAGCGCTGGATGACTCCACGCCATAACCGTGTCCCCGCTCAAACTCGATCGGACCGCGGTTTGTCCAGCTTCATACAATGCCAGCGGGGACCAGATAATCTGGCAGGACTAAATAGCCAAAACAAATTAGGACAAACCTTCCCTGGCAAAATACGGTAGGTTAGGATTAGACCCCCTCTGATCCTTCGATGGTGCATTGACTGCATCCCCAAACTAAGTAGGCGTTCGGGGTACGTCTGTCTTCGTACCCACTTGACCAACCTAGCACCGACACACGACACCATTTCTAGTGACATTTTGTCCCGGACAAGGCATGGTGGACAGACCTGGACGCAATATTCTAGCTTGGGTCGCGGAAACACTGAGAGGAGCTTTACAAACGCATCAGCGATTAGGGTCCGAAAGAACGACAGATAAACCGCAACATCCGGAACCCTTTACTAGCCGCCTTCTTCCAGTTGTCTCCAGAGTGTAGTGTGGAACAGTGGACGACACCTAGATCAACCTGATTAGTCACGTGCGCAAGTTCACTCCCATCGAGCACATAATTGTGGAAAAAGCAGACGCTCCGATACGCAGCACTGGACACCTTGCCCGGTTTATGGGCAGCGACCACAAGACAGACCATTCCCAGTGTCTATCCAGGCCCGTTAAAGAGCCACAGGGCCTATAGGGATATCAACAATATTCCAGAGGTTTGGATCATCAGAAAATAAGAGCGATGGTACCTTAAGCTCCTTCGGCAAGTCATTCACGTTGACTCAGAACAGCAGCGGACCAAGGACAGAGCCTTGTGGAACCCCGCTAAGGACAACTTATCGAAACGAAAGGCTGTTTTCCACACGAATAAAGTGTTCCCATCCATCCAGACAAGCTGACAACCACGGTAGTGCGCGCCCAGATATTCCATATAACCTTAACTTCAGTGAGAGCCACGAATGGGGGACCGTGTCAAAGGCCTTGGCGAAGGCAATGCTCACCACATCCACCGCATGTCCACTGTCTACGGCTTCAGCCCAACTCGCACGAGCTATCAGCATGTTCTTTTGACACGAAAATCCTTTGCGAAATCCAGGTTGCTCGACGCTAAACAGGATAAACCTATTTAAATGGTTCTTCACTATATCGTAATAATTTTCCAAGTAACTTCAAGCCCACGCTATTCAAACTGGTAGGCCGGTAATCAGCTAGGAGGTCTTTGTCACCGCACTTGAAAATCGGGCAGACAACAGCCTCATTCCATTCGATAGGTAAGACAAAGCGGTTGGGTGACTTCGGAAACAAGCAAGTCAGAGGTCCACTGAGTTCCACTGCCAATTCGTGCAGCAAATTTAGGTGAACAGAGCCTGGCCCGGAAGACGTAGTTAGGTTTACCTCTCTTAGCAACCGGAGAACTTCAGACTTAGTTACAGGAATTTCATCCAGACGACAGTCTTTAAAGACCTTTGAAGCTATTTCTTTGCATGGCGTATTTGTTTCGCGGGAAAAGACGCTTGAGTACCACTCACCAGGCACGCATGTCTTGTCATAGCCGTTATAAATAAATAAATAAATAAATTTTATTCTCGACAATGCGAGGCACACTTTTACAGGCATGATCATATTTAGCTAACATAGTGTGATCAAATTGTACAAAGTACATGTTTGGCAAAACAGTGTATGCAGGTAGGTGGGTGTATACACGTATGTAATTGTGTAGGAATGTGGCTTGTTTTTGAATGCGCCGCAGAAATTTTGACTGTTTGTTATCGTCAGGAATGTGAGAATAAGCAATTGATTTTCGTGGGTTGGATATCATTTTCCGAATATCCACGAGGCATGGGTCCCGCCTCCTCGAAGCAATGGTGGCATGAACGAGTTTGCACCACAGCGTCGTTCAACGTAAGCTAAGAGTTTCTTGGAACCTTTCGAGGCAGTATCAGCTAAGTACTTTTCATACTGGCCGGGCCAATCCAACATGTCGCTTTCAGTCGTTTCGAACCAACCGATACTTGTTAAAAGTGTTGTTCGACGGAGCTGTTCAGTATGCTCACCAGCATCTAGACCGCTTCTTTAGCAGGCCCTTCCCCGTGGAATCTATCCACGGAGGCTGCGCTCTCGATTCCCTTCTTTTAACTGGTGGGATGTGAGGTGCAGCACCGTCGACGAGGTGAGCCTTAAGTTTTTCCCAGGCTATGTGAACAGTGTCGGTCTCACATAGCACACAAGCGATGACCTAGCTTTATCCTGCATCGCTTGGAAGACAGCGGACCAAGTGTTGGGATACCAACTGGTTTTAGCCTGGCAAGACCTGATAATGGTACACTGGGAAGACAAGCAAACGTGATCGCTAGCGCCAAGAAGCGAGCCGTCAGCAATGGCATTCAAAAATTCAAGTTATATCGCAAACACAAGATCTAAAATGGGCGGCTGCTGATTGCCCATGTACCTAGTGGAGAGTTCCAAGAACTGGGGTGGTGGTACCTGCAGCTTTATGTCCAACAGTTCTAGACCGAACGATCCCAGAGCCGAACTGCAAGACAGATCACCCCGAAAACGTCTGGGAGTTTGAAGTCTCCCAGAACCAGGCAATCGTTCGCAGAGTGAATGCGTATACACTCAATGCTTCCTTTGGAGGTGCTCATGGGGCTTCTGTACACTAGCACGACCCTAACCTTAACCGAGAAAGCGCAAATAAAGACTGCATGAGCAACAACAGATTTGTCGAGAGACTGAAAAACGCTGGTCCTCAAACGTCGAGGTTCATACTCACATAAAGAGCTACACCACCCCTTGACGCTCAATGGAGCGGTCAGCGCGGAACAGTGCGTAGCCAGGCAGATATAATTCGCCAGCTGTGCTTTCCTCAGACAGCCACGATTTAGTGAAAGCAAGTATATCTGGACGAGATTTGTCTACGAGCCGACCCACCTAGCACATTTTGTTCCTCAGGCTACGCAGGTTACTAAGTACCGCTTAGAGTACTTCGGCACGACCAGCCCTGGGTTCGGCCTGGTTCTGGCAGACAGCTGGCTGACCACCTTAAAACTCACCAATCGGAGGCCTTGCTCGCCCGCTGAACGACGGGCTTTTAGGTCTCTGATGGCTTCCTTTAATTTTAATCTTTCCGCTAACGTAAGGCCTGGTTGCACATTAACATTGCTAACTTTGAGCTTGAAGGCAAATCGCCGTAAGGCCCTGCGCTCTTCTGGGGTGGTGGGGACCACCCTGACGGGGTAGAGGATTTGGTTGAAAACCCGGAACGTTCACCAACGTGATGAGCTTCCTGACAGTAACGCCAGGAAAACCTGGTGGTAAATGCCTGGTCACGCAAACTATAAGCCAACCAAGAGCACCAAAAATGTGCTCGGTGGGAATAGCGGCAGTGGATTTAGTGAAGTTTCTGAAAATCACTCTGCTGTCTGTGTAAGAATCGTCCCAACGAGGTGTATTTACTCCACAGGCTCTACCCTCCACGCCACATGGTGGTTTGGCAGGAATCGGTGGGACTGAATTCGACGGCACTCCATGGCTCACCGAGGGAATTGCAACATCAGGTGGTGCTTTCATCCCAGGCGCCTGTTACTTGGACATTTTATCACCTCCCGGTTTGGGTCGGAGGGGTTGCGCGATTTCCTTGACTTCTTCCTATTAATGGCCCAAGAGCCCGTGCATCACCTTCCATTTGGGACCGGTCAACAATGCTATCCGAGTCATCTGTGTCAGTTATCTCCATGTGAACTGGAGCGTCCGGTAGGATGAACACCTCGTCAACGGATAGACTGCCAGCAGAAGCACAGTCCGTTACAGCGTCCACCTTCGCAATATTCAGGGATTCCTTAATCAAATCCACCTAAGTGTTGCGTGAAGCAAGAGAAGCAAGCTCGGCCAACGCCTTCTCAACATAGACAACATAGGAAGCTTGCCTGTTCGCACGATGACTGCGTGTGTTTAAGTCGTCCAGACAAATCACGTTCGCGGGCTCCTGGCTTTTCCGCTTCGAAGGGTGTTTGCTGCTTCACGACTGGTGACCATACCTTTCCCATAGCTAGAATCAGTTTGCGGTACCTTCAATTAGCGGGTTTGTGTGTTCCGACAATAAAAATTTATCTCGCCTATATATCCGTCTTTTTCCGACTTTTCCTTGAGGCGAGACGAACCTGACATATAGCGACCAAACGATACCGCTATATGTCAGCAAGTCATTTGGATTTCGCTTCTGCGTCTAGCTGGGTTCGCTGGTCCCTTTTCCGTTATGGATACGAAGCCCGTGAACGTCTTTACGAGTTGTTCTAGCACAAGTAGTTATCGTAGAATTCGACGAGTTGAAGAGGACATACCGAGAGAAGTGCAAGGGATTATGACATTACGAAATATCGCCTTGGTTTTCGCTGAATGCTTTTCAGCTACACGCGAGATGTTAAGTACTCTGGCCACTGTACAAGATGTGTATCCTTCGTGGCATGCCATGCAGGAGCCTTTTACGGCCGCAGTATCTACTACCGGTGGAGTCCCGCACCCCACATGAATCATAAGTGCCATATGCTTCGCCTTCCATAAACCTACGTATTCAGCGTTTTTGTATATACCATACTTTTTAGCCCGTCCAACCAACATTCTGCGTCCAGTGGAATCGGTTAATTTGGAGGAAATTTCTTGTGACGTAGCTTCCGACGAAAGCTTTACTTTGACCCAGATTAACATCCATTTGCGCCAGCTTCGGCTTCTATATCCCAAATTTCCGGTTGCCGCTCGGAGCATTTTGAAATCCCCCTGTCGGTATCCAGTGCGATTACTCAGAGGCGGCAGTTACATACATATTGGTTTGCAGGATGCCATACGTGACATGTTACGCAGAAAGCATTCACTCCATCCGTCGCCGCTAATTTGCAGTTCTATATAGACGGGATGAGCGGCTTCAAGCGCTCTCGCATGCAGCTGTGGCCAATACGTGGAAGGCTGATAAATCCGACGAGTGAGGCTTATCATTTAACTTTACCGTGGACTATCGTTCTAGATTGCATGATTGCCGATGCACCCGCAGGAGTATACTTTCGGCAGGTGAAACAACATTCGGGACCTTTTGCATGCGTGCAATGCAGAACGACTGGTAAGCAAAGCGTAAGGTTTGATAAATATTTGCAGCTACGCACTTTGCTGGTAGAATAACATTCCCTACGGCTCCCAAAACTCATTACGTAACGACGGATTTTAGAACTCGCAAACAACCGGAACAGCAGATTGGAGAATCGCATTTCTGGGCTCTGCGGATTGATATGATAAGTTGTTTCCCATTTGAGTACATGCACGTCTTGTATCTAAGCGTAATACAGAAAATAATCATGCTATGGCGCTGCGGCCCGATACGTGGAAAAATACTTTTGCCAGCAATATCCATTGATTTCATCAGCGTTTGGCTGCGCATGTCTTCGGATAACCTGACGTTAGGGTTGCCGCTTAAGTGTCGCACGTTGGAAGACATGGAACGATGGAAGGCAAGGGAATTCAGACAGTTTCTTTTATACCTAAGTTGGTGGTTTTGCGCGGCTTGTTGCCCGAAGAACTGTTGACTAATTTCGTTATGTTATCCATCGCCGCATACATACTGTGCTGCCGTAGGCGGTGCTCCCGTTAACTGTCGCGGGCGAAATCATTGGTGAATCGAGTTGTGCGAGACGTCGCGCAGGCGTATGGTGAGAAGGCTGTGGTCTTTAACGTGCACTGTTTAGTGCATAAGTGCCAGGTGTTTGGGCGCCTCGGACCAGTAGATAACTTTTCAGCATTTCCGTGCGCATAGTTTCTACGACCTCTTCGAAAGCGCAAAAATGGCCCGACGTCTGCGCCGTCGCAAACTTTTTCTCGCCTAACGGGGAGGAGGTTAGCGAGTGTCATAGATGATGGCTGTTAGTTTGATGACACTAGATCGACCGTTGTTGTGCGTCGTGATCGGCAACAAACCGGTCTCTTACATTTCGGTGCGCTGTTTACGAATGCATATCAAGATGATGCTGTCATTGCACGTGGAAGGCTTTCTTTAGTGCTGGGCCAGCGTTTAAATTAAATATGTGTGCAGTGTTTCACACAGACTACTTCTCTGTTCCTAAAAGTTTGCCATCCATTGGCCTACGTATTTTTAAATGTTGGGGTTCCTTAGCTCCACCGGCATGGATTCCGTTGAGTGCAAGCAGCTGTAAATGTCTTAGATTGCCGTGCGCGGAGTAGACTGTACTTTATCCTGTCGTTCACAACTAGAGGCACAAGGTTATGGAGAAACAAGCGACGTACGTAATACTACCTTATTTATTACTGATTTGCTTCAGTAAACAGCCCTTTTCCTACTTCAAATCTGTGTGCGCAAAATCGTAGTACACCAGGTACGGAGTTGCGTCGTTACAGTTACGCTTCCACACTGCCTAGGGAACCCATTGCATGCGCTGCTGTAACCGCTATTGCAAATAAAAGTTCTCCACTGAACACCTTTACCACTTCTAATAACCTCTTGGAAATGCTGGGCTCTCAGTACATAGTTTTAGATGTTTCGTAAGACTAGTTAATACTAGTCCGATACTGTGCGCGAAATTAAACCCAGATATCGGAAGGCAATTGGAGTCGGACACAGCGGACTGTATTCGATGGGCTACAAGCAGACGCAGACGGATGAAGCAAGACAAGAGCGAACACACGAGCGCGAAAACTTACAAGGCCTTCGAGGATCAAGCCGATTGCAAATAAATAAATAAATTAACTTCTATTCTCGACAGTGCGAGGCACGCCTTTACAGGCATGCTCACGTTTAGCTGACCTATGTGATCAAAAATGAACAAAAAGTACATGTTTGGCAAAGCAGTGTATGTAAGCGTATGGGGGAATATAAGTATATAATTGTCTATGAATGTAGCTTGTATTTTTGAATGTGCCGCAGAATTTTTGATTGTTTGTTATCGGCAGGAATGTGTGAATAAGCGATTAAGGTCCGTGAGTTGGATATCATTTTCCGGCTGTCCACGGGCCAGTGACTTTGGTTTGTGGCGAGTCACATCCGCCACGTCACGGTGTTGATAAGCAGACATTTGTGACTTTTTATAGGGAGAACGCTTGCCGGGCGAATACCCACCACTTCCTGAAACACCGCCGCCGAACTTTTTGCTGTAACGGGTTAAACCCGAACCACCCAGCTGGCACCACTAGGAGGTTGTTCGGCTAGCCAACAAAAAGAAGGTTAAAACAAGAACGAATAATGTACAATCGGTCAGCAATTAAATGGTACATGAAAGATAACAGTTATCCTTTTGGGCGCTACAGAGCTCCCACTAGATGGCTGAAACTAGCAAGTCTTCGATTTCGTAAAGGACTGCTAGATCGCGGTTCGTAAGGCAAGACCGTGCCGAATAAAAACCAGCGAGCTTTCATCTCAATTGGTGGTTCCCTGGAAGTCGGCGTCCGCTGTGTAGTTTGTGCCTTCTTATTTACTGATTGCGGAGCAGGGCGCGTTTTGGCGAGCCGTTGGAGCTGGCATGTTGGACTGCAACAGACCGGCCAGCCCAGGAAAGGCCGACAGAACAGCAACCTCCGCTGCTACCAAACGGTGTGCTTGGGAGTAGTCTCTTCCCCAGCCGCACCGTGCCCAGCGTAAAGACGGCCCCCGTCCCATGGAGAAACGACCGCCGTTCCACGAAGAAACGACCGCCGTCCGACGGAGAAGCGACTCTCTTCCCGCGAAAAAGCCACACGCGTCCAGCAAAGAAGCAACACACGTCCCGCGGAGAAACGACCAGCGTTCATGTTAGGGTCCTCGAATACAGTGCTCGTATGGGCCAGCCGATCGAAGGAGAGGGTTGGAGCATGTATAAACGAGAAAATAGAAAACCATGCGCAGAAAAAGTCAAAAAGAACGAACGAATGATCTGCGTGTTTAAATATTTTGGGATTTGAATATTTTTAATGGTGTTTCGGAGGTTTGTGAGATTTTTGTTTGTTTTCAAAACGTTAATCGACCAAAAACGAAGCAAAGATATACAAAATCTACAAACCTAAACGTATTTATACTGTACATAGTGGGAGCAACGAACCGGGTCACGCACCTCTCGACCCCGGGAAATGGTCCTGGGTTGTGTCGGGATAGATTCGGGAGACCTCGGGACGGCTGAAGCTTGTAGACCGAGATCCTAGTCTGATTGAACTGCATTAGGATGATGTAAGCTGGTGCGGTGAGTTGTGACGTCGCAAGAAGCACTACCAGACGAAGCAAGCGAGGTGGTTTCTTCCATAAAGACGGGTTTCAGACGGTCGATGATGACGGCTTCGCGTCGACCACCGCGGTCAATTGTGTCCACCTTACTCGCACGGTGTTGCACTTTGAAAGGTCCCATGTACGGCGATTAAAGAGGCTGTCAAACACCTTCTGTGCAAAGAAGGACGTGTGAGCACGTAGACAGCTTCTCGGGCACGTACACTGGTGTCTGCTGCTCTCGAGGATCGGGTGGACGTAGTATGCGCACTTAGTGAGCTAATCGATCAGTGTAACTTCCGTAGGCAAAAGTGGAAGTCGTTGGGCTTGGTGCTACCAGCTGTCCGTGCAAACGCAGCGTGCAACCGTAGACTAGCTTCGCTGGTGTTGCGTCGAAGTCGGTTTTAACAGTGTTCGTTAATCCGAAGGGGACGAGGAAAAGTGCTTCAGCCCATGAAGGATCTGCGTGCGCCCGTGGCGCTACCTTCAACTCGCGGTGAAAATGCTCCACCATGCCGTTAGCGGCCGCATGCTACGTCGTCGCCTGAACGTGGCGACAGCTTAAATCCTTAAGCAGCATGTCAACTGTCGACGAGAACTGTGACCCTCAATCGGTGGTCATCATGGCCGGATAGCTATATTCAGCTACCCAGCGCTCCAGAAAAGCCTACGTTACTGTTTCCGAGGAGCAAGTTGAGATAGAGACGCCCTCAGGACATCTAGTATATCGATCGATACAGGTCAGTAGTTATACAGCGCTATGGAAGGCGGCAGATGGCCTACGAGGTCGACGTGCGCGTGATGGAAACTTGCGTCTGGCGTGGGCAAGGTGCCAAATGGGCTTCTCGTGTGCTCGTGTACCTTCGCGCTTTGACACGGAAGGCAAGCAGCTGCCTAAGTACGGACGTCCCAATTAACATTGCGCTAAACGAATCATGTGGTTACGAGTTTAACCGATGCACAAAAGCCTGGATGCGACAAGCCGGGCAACGTGTCGAACACCGTCAGCCGAAATTCGCGTGGGGCGACTGGGCGCGGCGTGACCAGAGATACATAGCAAAGTGTAGTGCCGTCTGATGATATCAGCGGAAAGGGTCGTATGTCCAATGAGGGAGAGCTGCGCAGTAGATCAACCTCAGGGTCGTTGCGTTGCTCTGCGGCGATGACTCCCAAGTCCATAGCAGTGCCGGCGTCAGCGGAGATAGCTTGGATTCAGGAAAGTGCATCAGCGACGGTGTTGTACACACCTGAGACATGCCGTATATTGGTCGTAAACTGAGCGCTATAGTCAAGGTGGCGCGACTCTCTAGGAGAGTATCGGTCGGTAGTCCAGCCGAGCACGTAAGTCAGGGGTTTGTGGTCGGTGAGGAAGGCAAAGGAGCGGCCTTCTAAGACGTGTCGAAAGTGCCGTATCGCTAGGTATACGGCTAGTAGTTCTCCACTGAACGTGTTGTATCGAGATTCGGTATGTTGTAGGCCTTTGGAGAAAGATGCTTAGTGCTGCCACGTGTCGCATACTCTTTGCTGCAAAACAGTGCTGACTGCCACGTCCGAGGCGTCAGTGCTGAGGGACAGTGGGGCGGCCGGATCGTGATGCGCTGTAGAAGCTATGTTGGCGAAAATCTCTTTCAGCGACTTAAATGCAAAGCGTGCTGCGGCAGGAAATTCGAATTTCTCGAGATTCCCCCGGAAAAGATCCGTGAGGGGCTGCATCAGCGAGGCGCAGTTGGGTATGAAGCGTCGGTAAAAGTTGACAAGCCCATCAAAATGTCTAAGTTGTTTGAAAGAATGAGGCTCGGAGTAGTCTATGATGGCTCGGATTTCATCCTGCAGTGGCACGACGCCTGCAGAGGTGATACGATGGCCGAGGAAGTTTACTGAGTCGACACCAAACGAACACTTTTCTGCGTTGATCGTCACCCCGTGTTGAGATAAACGATCAACAAGCGTACGTGGTGCATGTGCTCTTCTCGTGCAGAGCTAGCGATTAAAATGTCGGCGAGATAAACATAAGCGAAATCTAAGATGCGACAAAATTGGTCGATTGAGCCCTGAAAAGTTTGCGCGGCATTATTTAAACCAAGCGGCGTGCGCAGAATTTCGAACAAACCGAGTGGTTTTCACTACAGTTTTAGTGATGTCCGCTTCGGCTACCGGAATTTGGTCGTATGCGCGTACTAAGTCGATTTTGCTGAAGATATTTTTACCCGCCAGACTGGCGGTTAGATCCACGATCTGTGGGATTGGATAGCGATCGGGCGCGCTAACCGTATTCACGGTTCGACAACCGCAGCAAGGACGCCAGTCACACATGGGCTTCTTCAGGACCATGTAGAGAGGCGACGCCTATGGGCTTTTGGACAGTCTAACGACACCGAGCTGAAGCATGTGGTCCCATACAGCTTCCGCTGCACGTAGCTTGTCAGCAGCAAGCCGCCTTGGCCGTGAGCTAACTGGCTGACCACTCGCGACTAGGTGCTGAGCGACCTCAGTCGTGCCTGGCGGAAGCTCTGCAGCTGGTTGTACCAGTCGCGGGCATTCAGTCAGTGGGATCGCATAATCTGATGGTACATCTGCGATTCGAAAAACGAAACTGATTATCGGGGCGTCCGTAAGAATGTCTTCGACCCATAGTTAAGTAGGTCATCTAAAAGTCTGTGGCGATAAGCATCAACAAGCAGCCCAAAATGTCGGAAGAAGACGATACAGATAATTGCGATCGGTGCAGACGCAACCATGAAGACCCACTGAAAATCTCAGCGAAGCTTTAGGTCCAGATTGATCTTGCGCCGACAGAATGAAGCTATCGGAGAACCGTTGACCCCGCGCTAATTATAGGTAAGCTATGGGTGTTTGTCGTCAGCGGCCGCTGGGTTGACGCTGACGTCCGCTCCCGTGTCGATGAGGAACGTGGTCGAAGGACGTCGAGCTTTAACGTAAAACAGGCGATTTGCTTGCACATTGACTGCTACCTCTGTCGTGCTAGTTTGCGGGCTATTCGCTTTCCATGAAGCAGTTTAGTTGTGTCTAATGCAGGGAGCCCTACAAACTCTACCTCTTCCACCGTATTGGTGGTGATGCTAACGTATTTCTTCGACGGGTTTGGTATTACCTGACTGAGAACGTGCAGGAAAAATGTTGCGCTCGCGTGCCGAATGAGACGCACTCGGTGCAGGCACAGACGAGCCGTAATGAACGGTAGCCAAAAGGTGGTCAGCATTTGACCGTGGCACTCGACGCTTCGAAGCCTCCATTGCTACTATCCTGCAGCGAATTGGCGCACTTTCAACGACTTTCGGGGTCACATCCGCCTGACGACTGGAGGGAATATGGGATTCCATTTTCAGCGGTGAGAATACGTCACCGGAGCTACTGATCGTCTGCTGCGGAAAGTGTTCGAATGCAGCGTCTGCCTTGGCAGCTAATTCATTCAGGGTCGTACCGAGAAACATGGACGGCATCACTGGCAATGGCTCCGGGAGAAGTGCAAACCACAGCTCCTTTATCCTTTCTGCGCTCAAGAATACAGGACCAGCGATGCGCTGGTTCTCGGAGCAACGGCGACGGCTTGCGATCTCCAATCCTGAGACCATTGATCTGCTCAACTCGAGCTGGTGCATTGGGCCGTAACTCTTTTAAAGTTGCTTGCTTCATCAGGTCATACTTTGCCTTATTCGATGGGCAGAGCAGAATGTCCTCAATCAGCGTCACAGCCGACGAAGAAAGGCGAGGGACGAGCTAATTGTACCTCGGACGGCCCGCCGTAATGCCTTAATTTGTCAGTTCGATCGCGAATAGCGTAAACCAAACCTATGGGCTGCTTTCCATGAAACTTGAAACAACCAACATAAGCATGTTTACACTGCGAAACGACTCAGATGCCACTTGAACTGTGAGTCGAAAAGATAAAGGCTGCACAAAAACACGACAACAGTACTACAATTACGCAAGAAACCAATGCATACGGGTATATAATCGAGAAAAAGGAACGAACTCACCAATAAATACAAACGAGGCAAAAGTTGAATTTGCGCTTGAGAATCGGGGTCACCAATTTTTAGGACTGGTTAATTCTAGTCCGATACGGTGCGTGAAATTAAGCCAAGATATCAGAAGGCAATTGGAGTCGGACACAGCGGACTGTATTCGATGGGCTACAAGGAGACGCAGACGGATGAAGCAAGCCAAGAGAGAACACGTGAGCGCGGGAACTTATAAGGCGTTCGAGTGTCGAGCCGGTTGTGAGGAAGGTTAAAACTAGAAGGAATAATGTACAATCGGTCAGCAATTAAATTGTACATGAAAGATGGCAGTTGTCATTTTGAGCGCTACACTATCGCGTGGTGGAGTTTCAAGGTTCCTCGGTTGCAGTTGTTCTTTCATCCTGGATGGTTAATAATGAAGAATTTCTCTAGGGAATGTTGTCATCAAAAGTATTACAGAATTTCCCGCTGCATAGCCTTCCACCACCTGCGTCTGTTGGGACCTACGAAATTCGAGTACACAGTAGTAAAGGTGAGGCTATTGAACGATTTATTTGTACTCATTTTTAGGTGATTACCTGGAAGCTACAAAGTTGAAGAAAACTTGCTAACATCAGCCGATTCACAATCTAGCGACGCGACGATTCCAATGCTGCGATGGGGAAGCGGAAGGTGTATGTTGTAGCTAGATATTATCTTATCCCAGCACGGTAAAAACGTTTCCTGACTGTGAGACACCGCCACCCACAACGCAGGGTGCTGTTCAAATCGTGAATTTGGATTTATCACCAACTCCAAAGCTACATTTATAGTCAGAATTAAGCACAGCTTCTAAGAAAGAAAATGAACCTTTATTAACCTATCCCCACAGATCCAGGTGAGCCGTGCACTTATTTTTACGACTTAGTCCGATTCACCCACACGTTTCTCAGCCTTCAGCTAATAACTGTATATCCTATGACAGCGCACTGCTGTTGGAAATGTATGGTGGGTTCACAGTGTCTCCGTAACATTCCCTTGCAGCCGCATTACGAAACCTAAAGCGCGAAGTGATGAAACTGCACGAACGAATGACAGCGGTAGGGCTGTCCTTGAGCGCGCAGCACGCGCTTCAGGCGCCCAGTTCCAGCAACACGTGTCCATTCCATTACCAATGAACACAATAGCGCAAGAGTCATGTTTAAACAATGCACTGAAGAAAGCTTAATTCAAGAACAGTATGGTAAGTGTCATGCAGTCGCACCTATTCGTAGGTGCAATACTTTTCCCACGCAACCCGCCGGACAATTTCGGGAAGTGTGCGGAACCTCATACTTACTTGCCTGACTACCATTTTGGTCAGACATGTGAACTGGCGTGACGTGCATGAGAACTATAAGATAGCAAACGCACCATTCGCACAAGCGGTCCTGGGTAGGTTACGCTATAAACAACAATAATGTTCTGAACAGATTTCATTATGAGAAAAACATACCAGGATGCGACGCTGGATACAAAGAATAAAAGGACATGAATCCTGGGTACAGAAGGAAGCAGAACGGTTATCATTGCAAGCTACCACTTTGTGAATTATTTCATCCATATTACATAACGTTTTCGCTAACTGTGCTGTGTTCATAGCATGCAGTGTGTGCGATCGCATTAACATGCTTTCCGTGGTATTGGAAGGAAGGATAATGCACTTAGGCTTTTCCCGTTACGTCTGGAAATCGAGGAAATGTACGCGCGCGAAGGGCGGTGCCACGTTATTTTGCTCCGCCAGCGCCCCATCAGGGACATAATTGTTTGTCATCTGGGCGCCCATCGGGCGCTCCATCGGAAGTCCAACGGGCGTTCATCGGACAACGGTGCTGAGCGGACATTCTCTATGTAGCCGCGGTTAAATTTGGAGGCTCATCTGGAGTAAGTATCTTTCTAAGTATACAGTATTACCTCGCATCCCCGGGTACGTAGGGTTGCTAGGGGAAAAGATTGCCATATACGGCATCAAACCGCCCATAGATTTCTCTTTTGCAATAAAACGATGGTAGACAAATTTTACGCTTTTAAGTACCCTCCATCCCTAGGTCTATCGCGCGTTATATAAAATTCAAAGGTAGAAGAATTCCCCGTTACCGTCTTTTATCGGTTGTCGGTCAGTTAAAACAAAACTGTACAATAATTACTGGAAATGGGAATAGGAAGGTACAATTGGAAAGAGTGATTTGTACAAACGGTAGAAGCACAACAATGTTTACACTCGGAATGTATCTGTAAAAAGAATGAACTGCGAGCAAGTATGGTAAATTTTGCAAGACAGGCGAATCCGTCTTTAGCGAATGGTTTTTTAAGTAGGGATTAGCTTTCAGTGAAGGTTACATATGGAATAGGTAACCGTATAATCGACATGATGACTAGGATGCTTACTAATGGATAGATAATGGATGGTATGTGTTTAAGCTTGGAAAGTACTGTGGAAGGCGGCATATATATATATATGCTTTTCATCTGTGCCAACGTAACAAACCGGAAATCGCTACACTATCGCATTTCACATGTGGTATGCATAAATCATGCAGGAGTAGATAGACATACACAGAAGTATTAATTAACATACGCATGTCCGATTTATGATCATACCTATATCTCATACTAACTTCATTAACCCATAGACGCTGACATGTATAGGCTTATTATATATATGTGTGTATAATAACATATATATATACATATATACAAAGGTAGCAAGCAATGTTGCACGGATTATCGTGGCATCAACTTGCTGAGTTGTGTGGGCAAGTTGACTGCCCAAACCCTGCTCAACCGCCTTGTCAGTCAGGCTGTGGAACCTAACGTGGCGGAAGAGGAATGCGGATTCCGTTCGGGTCGCAGCACTATACATATGGTGTTTGTGGCTCGTCAGTTGCAAGAGAAGTGCAGAGAACGACACCAGCCATTGCACTCGCTTTTTGTTGATTTCACCAAAGCATTTGATACGGTGAACCGCGAGGCATTGTGGCTGGTGCTGGGTAAGTTTGGTTGCCCGCGCAAGTTTGTAAGTTTAATTGAATGTCTGCACAGTGGTATGCGAGCGAGGGTGCAGCTGAGTGGAGAGACCTCGGATGACTTTGCAGTTGTCTCTGGTGTGAAGCAAGGCTGTGTCTTAGCTCCAGCCCTGTTTAATATATATCTTCATGCAATGTTGTCCTGTGCTTTTGATGCGGCTTGTGCTTACGGTGTTCGTGTGCAGCACCGTATTTATGGTGGGTTGCTGAACATCCGTCGTTTCGGTGCAAGAACTCTAGTCTGTAAGACAACTATCCATATGTTGCTGTTTGCTGACGACTGTGCGTTGTTTTCGCACAGCGGGGATGAGTAGCAGCACATGACTAGTGCTCTGGCTTCGACAGCGGCAAAATTTGGGCTCACCATCAACACAAGCAAAACTGTCTGTCTCTTTCAGCCTTCACCGGAGGTGCAATCTTCAATATTGCCGCGAATCAGCATTGGTGCTGAAGTATTGGAAACCATCTCCCGCTTCAGCTACCTTGCGAGTGTGATGTCTACTGATCAGCGGCTACACAGTGAGCTGCGTATTCGCGTGTCGAAGGCAGCAGCGGCATTCGGGAAGCTTGAGTACCGAGTGTGGAACAACCATCAGCTTACCATTGGCACAAAGCTGTTGGTGTACAAATCTACGGTACTGACCGTTCTTCTATACGGCAGCGAAACGTGGACGATGTAGCGTCGGGATTTGCAATATCTCGAGCGGTTCCATCCGCAGTGTCTGCGACGAATTTTGCGCATCGGTTGGGGCGACAGAGTTGCAGACACGGAAGTGTTGCGACAAAGTGGCATATATGCCGTGGACTGCATACTTTTGCTGAGACACCTGAGATGCTTCGGTCATATGTGGCGTATGGATTCGACTCGGATACAGAAACAACTCTTATACGGTCAGCTGAGTATTGGGAAGCGACACGTGGGGAAACCAAAGTTACGTTACCAGGACCTGATTAAAGTGAGCCTCACACGTTCTAATCTTGATTGCAGGTCATGGGAATCGAAAGCGGTTGATCGGCGCGTATGGCGCGATCTCATCACGAAGGCAGTTGCTGAAGTGCGGGAGAAAGACCTCATGCATGCAGAGAAGAAGCGGCAAGTGCGGAAGCGGCAATCACCGCTGGATTGTACTCCATCGACATCGAGTGCATGGTGCTGTAGCACATGCGGTCGCGAGTGCCTGAGTCAGGCAGGCCTAGTGAGCCATGAGCGAGGCCACTCGGGACTACTACCGAAACGACGACGGGTCCTGCAGAGACCGTAGGCAGAACCGGCGCAGCGTTTGTGGGTATGTTGCATTCGATTTACTAACCGCGTGCTTGCATGCTAAGTCTCTTTATTTCAGGTGGTGGGTTTTCAATTTTGCCCTAATGCTTTTATTTCCCATATAAATGCCTAGTTATACTCTCTTCTAAACACTTGCACACACCGCTTAAGCCACTTGTAGTTATTTAGATAACATTTTCGTGTGTGTAGCATTTCTGTAACATAAACCTGATCTTGTGAACTTACCTCGTATTCTTTTTAAACGTATTCTTTTGTAAACAACTTTTTTCATATGCTCATTGATTTAAGATTTATGTCGCCGTTTGCTTGTGTGCGAAGTCTGTTTATTTCAGGTGGTGGGTTTTCAATTTTGCCTCAGCGCTTTGCTTTCTCATATAAATGAGTCACTCCAAACGCCTTGCACGAAATTTGTTAAACGCTACTACTATAGACACTGGATTTCTGTATCCTGTCGACCGACGATAATCGCACACAAGTATCGTTGTCCTTGTTATCGTTTTTTTAATTTTTCTCGCCTACGATGTAAACAATAACCACTCTCCTGTTGCTTTGCGTGCGTACTTTCTCGTTTCGAACCCCTTTATACGAAAATGCAGTTACATCTGTAAGCGCCCAAACTGATAACATTATCCCTTCGCTATCTTTTTGTCCCGCTACCCACCCTACGGGACATGTCAAGTACCTGCACTTTTACCCGTCATAAAGCATTGTTCATTGTACTCTCTTCTATAAACTTGCACACTTCACTTATGCCAATTCTAGTCCTTTTCGAAAACATTTTTGTGTTCCTGGCATTTCCATAAAGTATACTTTCTGACCTCGTGAACTTATCTCGCATTCATCTGTAAACAATTTACTTCAGTTGCTCATTACTTTAAGATATATGTCACCCTTTCCTTATGCATTACTTCATTTATTTTCCGTTATCTTTCTCTTTAGTGATCGGCTGGTGCTTGATATCCCCGTTGTGGCTGCGTTTATGTGCATGTTGACAAGATGCCTACCTGTCTATTACCCACTACCTCGTTCATACTGGCTCTAGGAGACAGTTGGTCGTTGCTGAAGGGGAGAGTACACGGTCCTTGTGGCCGTGTTAGGATCAAAGAGTGGTTCCATGCAGCCATTGTGGAGCGGACAACGGACCAGCCACCGCCTTGTGTACGCTTGATACCCAAATAGAGTGTGCTTGTGTTTGCCTGTGAAGGAGTGTAGGCCGGCTCCGTTGATGAAACGTGGCTCCCATCCACATGCCTCCCGGTCTTATTCCTTCGGGTTTACACTGGATATGGGGTGTGTGGTTGGAGCTGTCGGTGGTGCAGCGCAAGCCACCCATGGTCCCTCTGTAGGCGCAGGCGTCCTGTGGCTTGCCACAGTGACAGGCAAATCCGAAACCGGATGCCGCCAACCATATACATAAATATAAATGTATACAAATATGTATATGGTACTTAAATGGCTATGTATGTAAGCATGGAGAAGTTATTGAAGTTAGTGTGGGATATTGGTAGGATCATAAGTAACAAATGTGTACATTAATTAATGTTTCCTTGTACGTCTATGTACTGCCGCATGCTGTATGCATAATACATGTTAAGCGGTAGATTGAATAGATTTCCGGATTGTTATGTTGTGGGGGATGAAAGTTATGCTTAATTACAATTGGTTATGTGGTATATATTTGCGGACGCAGAGAAATGTTATATATAAGAGCTTGAACTCCACCGGTTTGTTATAGGGATAAGCAGACGTTTCTCTCTAGGTTTACTAAATGCGATGGCCTTCATGCACGCAAGGGAATATGAATTTGCATGAATTGATGGTATGGAAGTATGGAAGTGAATAATCACTGAGTTCGGAGGTTAGGAGTTTTTCTGCGGAAAAGTGGTTTCTTGAAACAGTTACAATGGCCTAAAGAAAATCGCCTCGGTAAGGGTGACGGAGTTGCGCTATGATATTCCGTGATGTAGTGATAATGGCTTTCTGTTCTGGTTCCCGCAAAAGATAAATAAAACGCAGTGCTCTGTGTGCATTAACCGGAATTGAAGAGGCAATGGATTTTACGTCATTGATATATATATATATATATATATATATATATAAGTAAACCGATTGCTTGGTCGAGTAACAAAACGTCATGAATCGAAGCTTAATCTTTGGCGCAAGGTATTGTCAATATAATGCTAAGGCATGTGCCTGGCTCCGTTTTACTAAGGTGTGCATTGAGTTCGTAAGGTAGTGTATGGTTATACATGAGGTGGGCAGACGGGATGCCCAAACCATATGCACATACGCTCGTCTAAGTGGTGAGCTTTACGAACGCACATCACCCACCAAGCGAGAATACTGAAAAATGGTTCATCAACTATTGTTACCGTAGGCGGGGAGGGCGCAACGAGGTGATAGCTTCGCCAAACTTGCTCAAATTTCGCCGGGCTCACCCTAAACAAGGTCATCCTCACACACGCGTGACGTGCGTGCTACTGGTTCATTTGGATTAGTTTCACCTATCCTCTCTCCAGCTTCTCGCAGCGGTGTCACTGTACGCTCATTCGAACCGGATTTACCAGCTCTACACAGTGATCCATCATACTGGAAATATCTTCTAAGATTAGCAGCTGTGCCGTCACTAACCGTTTTCTCTGGCATCTGTGATTAAGCGCAAGCGTTTAATTCAGTCGCTTTGAGCCGACTGCCTTTCTGTGTGACACCATTCGATACAGAAATCTCGAGGCAGGCCGAAAAGCCTAAGCTTACTCCGATCCAGTGTTTCTCAACGCAGCTGTGAAAGAATCTGTGTTCAGCGCTCTGTTCAGGTTGCAGTCACTCGCCATTCATTGTGAACTTGTCAGGCAGTGCGGCTGCATAACCTATCACACGGGCCGTGCGACCACGCCGACCGCTCACTTGACCTTGCAACCACCACGCTCGCCTGACCGCTGTGCGCCGCTCTCAAAGCTGTAAAAGTACAGAACTCTAACCAACCCGCTGGGTCAGGTAACGACACCAAATTGAATGGCAGAAGGGCGAAACCGAAGAGACTCCCAGCGAAAGGCATTTGCGGGTTAGGTGAATGTCATCGGGTAGTAAAAATCGGTCCGGCTTGTTCGCACTGTTTGGAATGGTACCATACAAAATGTGCAAATGTGTCCCAACAACAGTTACGGGAGCGAAATGGCACCGAGGATGCCTTTTGGTTCTGTACTGCGTGTTCCACCATCCCCCTTGTTAAGTGCTTGCTTATCCTAGCTGAGAAATGCGACCGGTTAATTGCAGAAGCAGAGCAGAGGATCAACAATAGGCTTACTTCAATGGAAGCAAGTATGGACCACAGGAGCATAGCGGCTGCTAAGCAACGGAATGCTGAACAATCCACTTCCCCTGAACCGCAGTCAGCCAACTCTCCATCTCCGTTGTCTTCGCTAAATTTGGTAGCATGCCGGGCAAAAACAGACTGTACCTACGAGAATCAAACAGTACTCAAAGCAACGAAAATCAGACACCATTCAAAACGTCTGGTTAAGCAAATTCCACTAGACCTGATATCTAGTATTAACAAGGATGAAGCAGCCAAACACCAACCCTTGGTACCTGAAGCTCAAATACCTCTTGTCGTGACTAAGCCTTCCAGAACATCAGTTATATATGCAGAGATTGCTGCAAGAGTCCACCGACAGGCCGCCGTTGCGTCCTCTTACATTGTAAACACCGTTAACGCAAATAGAGAGAAAAAGAGCAAACAATCACTTGACAAAAAGTCAAGACAAATGAGTACCATACCTCGAAGATCGATGTCCAAGGGATCCAAAAATAGTGCCCGGATTGTTGTATGCTCAAATGTCCCTGAATCTACCGACATCACATTGTGGGATAAGCTATCAGACTACCAAGACCAATAGAACTCATTGTGTATGCAGATGAGTAATAAAGCCAAGCCCATAAACTTGTTACGTATTACTCGTCATCCAAACTCGCCACACTATGGTGAAACCAGAATTAGTCGAGTAATTTTAAAACAATTAGATCCCTTTAGTAATTTGAATAATGCCGTAAGAAGACGAACACTGGCAGATATCAACATTTCGCATTGTCTCGTCACTGCTAACAAAATAACAGGAAAATATATGAGACGAATGTAGGATGAGACCGGAACATGTTGGAACAGGGTAGAGCGGCAGGCGTGACACCCCTACGCCCAGGGCAGCCGTAGGCTTACGAACAGCTGTTTCTGCACACAGAGTGCGGGTTTGATACGGCTGATGGCGACTGTCCCTGCAAACGTAGGAAACGGGTGTTAGTATGTCTTAACACGATTGTAAACATTGTGGCCGGATCAAACTGGTGACAGGTTGCCAGTAAATGCCTACCTATGGATGAAGCAGGTTGTTTACGTGAACAGATGGTATGAGCAACCGAGGACTGGGTGATTTGACGCTGCAACCATTTAGGTACATGTTCCCTTATTCTGAAATTCAACGATCGATTGGTACGGCCGATGTAGTGCATACCACAACTACAAGTAAATTGGTAAATGCAATGTGAGTTAGCGCCAATAGGTTGTCTTTCTGTCATTGGGGTAACAGGTATTCGATTCGTCCGGTTGATAAGGACAGTTTCGGCAGCATAATAAGTCATCTGGACTGCGGAAATTATGCGCTTCGTTGTCCTCATATTGGCGAAATCTCCCTTAAACTGTAGCTCGATGTAGATCTTATTTTAGACACTGTCGATACCTTCTGTCCCGGCACCCTCGCCTGACTATGGTTGTCGTTGAACCTACTTGGATAGCCATTTTTAACAGCGTATCCTTGAGCGAGTTTATCTCATCATCTAAACTGTCGGTAGTGAATATTTTCCTTGCACGGATGAATAGTGTCTTGACTAAGGTCCGCTTGTGCCGCATTGGGGAGAAGCTGGTAAATTGTAGGTACTGCCCTGACCAAGTCGGTTTTCGGTAAACCTCTCTTTTAATGGGCCCATCTGCTCATCGGCAAATCAACACGTCCAGATATGGAAGGCAGTTGCTTTTCTCTGATTCGTTGGTTACTTTCAGATTCGTATGCACGTTATTCACGCGATCGACTAGACGCGCAGTGTGCTCCTCTGATGAGCTTTACATTAAAATATCATCCCCATATCGCTTATAGTGGGAAAACAGCGATATGTTTCCACACTCAACTTCTTTTCAATTATCGACATGAAAAAAGCTGCTAGTACTGGGCCCAACGGACTACCCATTGCCACCCCATCTATCTGGCGATAAGTAATGTTTTGGAACTGGAAACCGATGTTCTCAGTACATAGTAGCAAGCTGTCCTTTAATAATTCGACTGGTATTGGGAGAGTAAAATCGGAAAACTGCCATTTCACACACGTAATCAACTGTTTCATGTAGTGGAACATTGGTGAAAAGCGATTGTACATCAAATGTGGACATGATTTTATCGGATAGGTTAAGCTCATCTAAAGCCTCTGTAAGTTCGAAAGAGTCCTTCAGACGGTGTGGGATGGTCTGCTGCTTTAACGGCGCAAGTACTTCTACCAGCCAACGAGCCAACTTATGTTGTGCCGAGTTTGCCATTGACAAGATTGGTCTAAGCGGTATACCACATTTATGGGTATTTGGCAAACCGTATAGCTGAGGTATGTTGGACCCTCCCGGTTTAAGATTGTTATATACCTCACCATCAATTACACGGTGTAAGAGGAGCAACTTTAGGTGTTCCGTGATGGGTCTTTGCACTTCACTAACATCCACTGTTTTTGGAATGAGTTTAAATTTGCTAGCATCACTCAGTAAACCTTGCATTTTCCGTGTGTCTTCTTCCCTGCACAGAATGACGGCTCCTGAGCCTTTGTCTGGCTTAAGTACAATCACCCCCTTCGTCCTCAGCTCTCGTAGTGCACAAAGGTGACGCCTTGTTGCAAACACTTCTCACGCACTGGCGTCATTGTGACCTCATGGTCAATATCAGTTAGTTTGTTTCTAAATCAGTTTGACATATCTGGACTAGACGCCTGTAATCCTGCTCTGGTCATAAAAATTTTCAAACTGTGCCTCTATGAACAAGCGGTTTAACTTACCAGGCGGGACTTTGTAATCCATTCCGAGCGATAATACTTCCAGTTGTAAGGCATCAAGGGGAACATTTGACAGGTTTAAAAAGTACGTATTGTGGTCACGATATGCAGGCTCCTCCCGTTTAGCAACCAGTGAATTCTGTCACCGGACTTTGCATTTCTCCTTTGTACGATCAATAGTAAATTTGCAGAAGTTGGTAAACACAATCCTGTCGCACAACGATAAGCTATCCAGTATTGGCATTAGGCAGGAATGCGTCTCGAGTAGAGCAGTGAGTCGAGTCTGAGCAGTCTACAATTGAGCAGAGGCAATGCGCCGGAGATTTCCATTGGACGCCTTTAGCTTATTTTTACGCAACACTTTCCATATCGAACGTGGATATTGAAGTACGGTGATACAGTTTGAGAGAACAGATATTTCCGAACGACAGCAAACAAGTTTGCACTTCAGACTAACAGTACGGCGTAACTGCCTGACGAAATCAACGGGGAATTCGTCTGTTGAGAAAGTTGAAACAATTAGATCCCTTTAGTAATTTGAATAATGCCGTAAGAAGACGAACACTGGTAGATGTCAAAATTTCGTATTGTCTCTTCAGTGCCAACACAATAACATAAAATATATAAGACGACAGGTAGGGTGAGACTGGAACAAGCTAGAACAAGGTAGAGGGTCGGGCGTGACACCCCTACGCCCAGGGCAGCCGTAGGCTTACGAACAGCTGTTTCTGCACACAGGGTGCGGATTGATACGGCTGATGGCGACTGTCTCTGCAAACGTAGGAAACGAGTGTTAGTATGTCTTAACACGATTGTAAACATTGTGGCCGGATCAAACTGGTGCCAGGTGGCTATTAAATGCCTACCTTGCTCCGGTCCCACCGTACCTGTCGTCTTATATATTTTATGTTATTGTGTTGGCACTGAAGAGACAATACGAAATTTTGACATCTACCAGTGTTCGTCTTCTTACGGCATTATTCAAATAACTAAAGGGATCTAATTGTTTCAACTTTCTCAACAGACGAATTCCCCGTTGATTTCGTCAGGCAGTTACGCCGTACTGTTAGTCTGAAGTGCAAACTTGTTTGCTGTCGTTCGGAAATATCTGTTCTCTCAAACTGTATCACCGTACTTCAGTATCCACGTTCGATTTGGAAGGTGTTGCGTAAAAATAAGCTAAAGCCGTCCAACGGAAATCTCCGGCGCATTGCCTCTGCTCAATTGCAGACTGCTCAGACTCGACTCACTGCTCTACTCGAGACGCATTCCGGCCCAATGCCAATACTGGATAGCTTATCGTTGTGCGACAGGATTGTGTTTACCAACTTCTGCAAATTTACTATTGATCGTACAAAGGAGAAATGCAAAGTCCGGTGACAGAATTCACTGGTTGCTAAACGGGAGGAGCCTGCATATCGTGACCACAATACGTACTTTTTAAACCTGTCAAATGTTCCCCTTGATGCCTTACAACTGGAAGTATTATCGCTCGGAATGGATTACAAAGTCCCACCTGGTAAGCTAAACCGCTTGTTCATAGAGGCACAGTTTGAAAATTTTTATGACCAGAGCAGGATTACAGGCGTCTAGTCCAGATATGTCAAACTGATTTAGAAACAAACTAACTGATATTGACCATGAGGTCACAATGACGCCAGTGCGTGAGAAGTGTTTGCAACAAGGCGTCACCTTTGTGCACTACGAGAGCTGAGGACGAAGGGGGTGATTGTACTTAAGCCAGACAAAGGCTCAGGAGCCGTCATTCTGTGCAGGGAAGAAGCCACACTGAAAATGCAAGGTTTACTGAGTGATGCTAGCAAATTTAAACTCATTCCAAAAACAGTGGATGTTAGTGAAGTGCAAAGACCCATCACGGAACACCTAAAGTTGCTCCTCTTACACCGTGTAATTGATGGTGAGGTATATAACAACCTAAAACCGGGAGGGTCCAACATACCTCAGCTATACGGTTTGCCAAATACCCATAAATGTGGTATACCGCTTAGACCAATCTTGTCAATGGCAAACTCGGCACAACATAAGTTGGCTCGTTGGCTGGTAGAAGTACTTGCGCCGTTAAAGCAGCAGACCATCCCACACCGTCTGAAGGACTCTTTCGAACTTACAGAGGCTTTAGATGAGCTTAACCTATCCGATAAAGTCATGTCCACATTTGATGTACAATCGCTTTTCACCAATGTTCCACTACATGAAACAGTTGATTACGTGTGTGAAATGGCAGAGTTTTCCGATTTTACTCTCCCAATACCAGTCGAATTATTAAAGGACAGCTTGCTACTATGTACTGGGAACATCGGTTTCCAGTTCCAAAACATTACTTATCGCCAGATAGATGGGGTGGCAATGGGTAGTCCGTTGGGCCCAGTACTAGCAGCTTTTTTCATGTCGATGATTGAAAAGAAGTTGAGTGTGGAAACATATCGCTGTTTTCCCACTATAAGCGATATGTGGATGATATTTTAATGTAAAGCTCATCAGAGGAGCACACTGCGCGTCTAGTCGATCGCGTGAATAACGTGCATACGAATCTGAAAGTAACCAACGAATCAGAGAAAAGCAACTGCCTTCCATATCTGGACGCGTTGATTTGCCGATGAGCAGATGGGCCCATTAAAAGAGAGGTTTACCGAAAACCGACTTGGTCAGGGCAGTACCTACAATTTACCAGCTTCTCCCCAATGCGGCACAAGCGGACCTTAGTCAAGACACTATTCATCCGTGCAAGGAAAATATTCACTACCGACAGTTTAGATGATGAGATAAACTCGCTCAAGGATACGCTGTTAAAAATGGCTATCCAAGTAGGTTCAACGACAACCATAGTCAGGCGAGGGTGCCGGGACAGAAGGTATCGACAGTGTCTAAAATAAGATCTACATCGAGCTACAGTTTAAGGGAGATTTCGCCAATATGAGGACAACGAAGCGCATAATTTCCGCAGTCCAGATGACTTATTATGCTGCCGAAACTGTCCTTATCAACCGGACGAATCGAATACCTGTTACCCCAATGACAGAAAGACAACCTATTGGCGCTAACTCACATTGCATTTACCAATTTACTTGTAGTTGTGGTATGCACTACATCGGCCGTACCAATCGATCGTTGAATTTCAGAATAAGGGAACATGTACCTAAATGGTTGCAGCGTCAAATCACCCAGTCCTCGGTTGCTCATACCATCTGTTCACGTAAACAACCTGCTTCATCCATAGGTAGGCATTTACTGGCAACCTGTCACCAGTTTGATCCGGCCACAATGTTTACAATCGTGTTAAGACATACTAACACCCGTTTCCTACGTTTGCAGAGACAGTCGCCATCAGCCGTATCAAACCCGCACTCTGTGTGCAGAAACAGCTGTTCGTAAGCCTACGGCTGCCCTGGGCGTAGGGGTGTCACGCCTGCCGCTCTACCCTGTTCCAACATGTTCCGGTCTCATCCTACATTCGTCTCATATATTTTCCTGTTATTTTGTTAGCAGTGACGAGACAATGCGAAATGTTGATATCTGCCAGTGTTCGTCTTCTTACGGCATTATTCGAGTAAAACTGGAATCCTCCACCGACGTAGAAATCGTTTTGCTCTCCTCAAACTTGCTAAATTACGAATCCTGTGGGAGACTTATTTAACCTGATGTCCCTTGGAGCCCGCAGCAACGAAAACGAAACACCGAAGAAGCTATGCTTATATGCATATTTGATCACGCCTTTACAGGTATGTCTCGTTTTACCGAGAATATACTATGTATTTATTTATTTATTTAAGAGGGGCACAGCAAGAAAGACCGCCTGAACGCAATCTTCATACATGCTTTGCCAGCGCATCCTTCTAACGATGTTCAAGAGACCGGAAAGCACGATTTAAATCAGTGGCTGTTCATTCGCGAAACACATTCTTTGGATAATGTTGTAGCACTATCGCTCACCAGGATACCTCTCTCATCGAAATATAGAGGATGCGGCCCTAGAATCCTAAAACGTGTGGTTCAGTCAGAGCAACAAGCAAAGGATGTTTCGGATCGATGGCGGAGAAATCGGAAACATCTTCCTTCCGAAATTCGGTTAAAGGTCGCAAACACTTTGCACAGCTCAAATATTAAAGCAACTGAAGCAGCAAGCATACTGACGAATGTACAGAAGGGTAACTTGACTGCTGCTTTAGTTGACTCTGACGTAGGTCTAAACGAAGGCTGGGATGCACCTTGGCCGAAGCAAGTTGCGAACGAGGTATCATTGACCCATCCAAGTAACGAGTAACTGCCGACCTCCCATCGGTCGGCATTTTCACACTTGACAGCTTCAACTCCCTGCAAGCTCCTAGAAACCAAGAAACTGGCCTGATTTTATACAAACGCTGAGCGACTTTCTAAGAAACTGGCTGAACTGAAAGATCGCCAAGCTTCCGGCTGGCATGATGTCATTGGTATCACCGAGGCATGGTTGCACA
>OX104065.1:84719769-84900625 GCA_944474145.2 Dicrocoelium dendriticum | reverse complement strand
AGGACAACTAGGTTGAGACGGAGTGCGGGAGCAACGTAGGTAAAGCAACGTTCCAAGAAGAGAAGGAAATTTAAAGAATCAGCTAGGAGCGGAAGAATCCGGACGGCAGTGCAAAGTGTAGATCGTGAGAGCAATTAAGAGACGATAGTCAGGATGAAAAAGGTTCACTACTAAAGTGTGGTGAAGCCGAGGACGCTCTCGTGCGAAGTATGAATCGATCAGTTCTGAAAAATCACGGTAATATCCCGGTAGTCTGAGAGAACTCTGAGAGCCGGAGACCGAACAGACGAGACTTGAATAGTCGGCACATCCTTAAATCTCGTAGTAGTCCCAGAGAATTTCACTGATCAGTTGATGACAAAGAAGGGCATAACACTAAGCACCGGTCGTCCGATGGAAGGATTGAGGGTACAGGTTACTGATGGAAGTACCTATATTAATAAAGGGTAAACAAGTCTACCGGGCTGTCAATGTAAGCAAGACGTAGCTTTGAGTATACAGAGATTAGATCGGTATATCTTGCTAGTCTGGAAAAGGTCAAAGGAGCAGACCGGGCAGATGAGACTAGGTTAGTACAGGGCACTGAGAGTTGGCAGTCCGATTAGAGAAGAAATGATAGTAGAGAACGCCATAAAGAGAGGAGACGGTCCGGATAGAGAGAGGTTTACTTATAAGGTGTGGAAAGTCTATGGGGCTCGAGAGGTAATGGGGGCAGAGCGTTCGGACTGCTCATCAAATGCCGGTAACGTCACAGCAGTCTGAATGAATTCGGAGAGCAGGGGACCGATCAGACGAGACTGGATTAGTCGGCGAAACGAGATTGAGTCCAACAGCTAATTTTTGAAGGGCAAATGGAGTGGGTCGAGAGGTGGAGGTGCCTATATAAATAGAGGGTGAACAAGTCTAGCAGGCTGTCAACGTAGGTGCGACATAGCTTGAGTCTACAGAGTTTAGACCGTTTAAATGTTGCTGGTCTGGAAAAGGTCAAAGAAGCAGACCGGGCAGATGAGACTAGGTTAGTACAGGGCACTGAGAGTTGGCATTCCGATTAGAGAAGAAATGATAGTAGAGAACGCCATAAAGAGAGGAGACAGTCCGGATAGATAGAGGTTTACTTATAAGGTGTGGAAACGTCTATGGGGCTCGAGAGGTAATGGGGGCAGAGCGTCCGGACTGCTTATCAAATGCCGGTAACGTCACAGCAGTCTGAATGAATTCGGAGAGCAGGGGACCGATCGGACGAGACTGGATTAGTCGGCACATGGAGAGTAAGTCGAACAGTTAAGGTGGGAAGATAAATAGAGTCAGCGGAGACGGATAGGTTTGGGATGCAAGAGGCTACATGAGTATAAGGTATGCAAGACAGGCAGGCTCGCAATGTGAGAGAATTTGTGTGTTGTGGATACAGAGCCTAAAACTACATTTCGCTAGTTTGGAAGCAGTCAAAGACGATAATTGGGCAGGGCTATGCGAGCTCGCTATGCTGATGAAGAAGAAATAAAGACAGGCCGCGATAAGGAGAGGACAGAGTCGAGAGTTGACGTTTACGGCTAAGAAATGCGACAGTTATCGTGGCTCTCGAGGTAATGGCGACCGAGCATTCAGTCATCCGAGTATAGCAGGCAGCGTCGCAGCAATAGGAGAGAGAAGAAGACCGATCTGCCGTGGTTGGACTTGGTCGGCGCATTGTGATTGAGTCCTATGGTTCATTTGGGAAGGTAAGTGGCGTCAGTAGGATTGGACTGGTCAGAGATAGAAGTGGTTATATTAACATAGGGCGAACAAGTTCAGCAGGATATCAAGGTGAGGGAGGAAGTGCTTTGGATCAACGGAGCCTAGACCGCTAACATCCCGGTAGCCTGGTAGCAGTCCCATAGAATTTGGCTGATCAGCTGAGGCTGAGTTACGGATGACAGAGACTCAATCGTCCAATTGAAGAAAGATTGAATACAAACGGCGCTCAATCATCTGAACGATGGCCAGTAATGTCACAGGATTCTGAGAGAAGTTGGAAAGCAGGAGACCGAGCAGACGAGACTGGATTAGTCGGCGAAACGAGATTAAGTCCAACAGCTAACTTTTGGAGGGCAAATGGAGTGGGTCGAGAGGTGGAGGTGCCTATATAAATAGAGGGTGAACAAGTCTAGCAGGCTGTCAACGTAGGTGCGACATAGCTTGAGTCTACAGAGTTTAGACCGTTTAAATGTTGCTGGTCTCGAAAAGGTCAAAGAAGCAGACCGGGCAGATGAGACTAGGTTAGTACAGGGCACTGAGAGTTGGCATTCCGATTAGAGAAGAAATGATAGTAGAGAACGCCATAAAGAGAGGAGACGGTCCGGATAGAGAGAGGTTTACTTATAAGGTGTGGAAAAGTCTATGGGGCTCGAGAGGTAATGGGGGCAGAGCGTTCGGACTGCTCATCAAATGCCGGTAACGTCACAGCAGTCTGAATGAATTCGGAGAGCAGGGGACCGATCGGACGAGACTGGATTAGTCGGCACATGGAGAGTAAGTCGAACAGTTAAGGTGGGAAGATAAATAGAGTCAGCGGAGACGGATAGGTTTGGGATGCAAGAGGCTACATGAGTATAAGGTATGCAAGACAGGCAGGCTCGCAATGTGAGAGAATTTGGTTGTTGTTGGTACAGAGCCTAGAACTGAAGTTCGATAGTCCAAGAGGATAATAGAGCAAGGCACTGAGAGCACGCTCTCCGGTTGAAGAAGAAATGCGATAAGGAGAGGACAGAATTAAGAGTTTACGTTTAGGGCTAATAAATGCGACAGTTAATGTGGCTCTCGAGGTAATGGTGACAGAGCGTTCAGACTTCCGAGCAATAGCCGGCAGGGTCACAAAAGTCGGAGAGATGGCAACTATTGGTCTCTTATGAAGGGCCGTCATGCATTTCGTTCCATACATTCTCTCGCAAGTGTTCCATGCCTGCGTGGAAACCTAGGTAACGAAGCGATCCAGGTGTGGCAACCCGAACTGGCTGAAATGCGACCTGGCTGAGCTGGAGACTTAAGAGAAACTGGCGACCAAAAACATTAAGTATTTGTTCCAACAGCCACGCAAATTTTGACTGCAAGCTCTATGAGTTCGTACGTTAGTTGTTCATCGGTTACAAAGTGTACTCGTCTGACCTTCGCGGAAGTTGACGGAGGCTAGGCATGTTCGACAAAAGCTTTTTAACCTCAGTGGCGCTACCATACTTTGGGGCCAATAGTTGAAATTGGCTGTGCAATACAAGAAGCAGGACACCGCCTGAAAAAATTTTCTCCGAGTTTGTCCGCCGTGGAACGTTCGGCCGAATCTGGTTATTCCTAAGATCAAATTGGCTGATTTGCCGAATAACTTCCCTGGGTTTCCAGCTGGGTAGTACGGGTCAATCATTTTCCGGTAAATTGTTCGACGGCAGCGTGCTAGCAGTTGGTGGTTTTCGGCCTGGCGAGCGTTCCCCCAATGCAACGCCGCACGTCTCTGTTTAACAACAATGCGACTTTGCGGAGGCTGCGCGCTACTAAATATAGTCACCGCCTTTCGCCAAGCCAAGTGATGGCACTCCTCCACGTACGTCATTTATCAACTTCGAAGGATTACAGGGATCCCTACTTACAACTATAGCAAGATAAGACACAATAACATGCGGCGTTAAAGTAACAACGCCATACAACAAGGTCACCCAAAAGCGTACCTACATATGCACATTCAATAATCCAGCAGGTAACTGGTTGACTTGGTAAATACGTGTACAATAACCGAGCATTTTTGTATTACCATACTCAACCTTATGCAGGCGTGTCTCGCACCGGCGGGAATAAATGCTATGTTTGTTTATTTAAATAAATAACAAGTTTATTCGTGTGAAGCCAGGTACGCCTAGACAGATAGGAGCATGACAACAGACAAAGGAGTGAGACGGTAACGTATAACAGTTCATGCCAGCCCTTGCTGTTAATGAATATATGTACGCAGGTATGCATGTGTGTAGCTGTGTGGCATGGGCTTTTATTGGTGCCGCTACGTTAATAATGTTTGATGGTGTGTTCATTTTGCGGGGAGATAGTTGAGTCCTTGGCTCGGGTAATACTATAATGGTAAGCATTGCGCAGTGACTTTAGTTAGTAGCGAATCACATTCGCCACGTCGCAGTGTTGTTATACAAAATTTGAGGCATTTTATTTATAGAACGCTTGCCAGGTGGAAACCAACCACTTTCTAACACAACTCCGTCGAATAATTCGCTGGAACGGAGTGAAACCCGAACCACCCAGCTGGCCCCACGCTGGGGTTGCTCCGATAACAGACCACATACTTTCGTTACTCAGTATGATTCCCACTTATGGAGTGACAAATGGCGCAGAAAAAACTACTGTTTATGATCCCTGTGAAATCGGGGTAGAGGGATATGCGCGTCTTTATCCTGGATGTAGCGTGGATGCGTCTTTGTTTTCGCCGTCAAATATTTAAATATTGTGCCGCATGGAGTGTCTAACTTAAGCACTTGATCCGTAGTATGCTCTTTTTCTTTGTTCAATTTAAAGCTACCGCGTGTCCATTCTGAACATAATAGCGAATATGCCCGCTGCTGAGCATCCCTTAATGGGATTAGCACGCCATCATGAAAAGGTAGTTTGGGTAGCCTCCAATAATGCACTATCTATGAACGGCTACTCCAGTATGGCCTTCTTTCTAGAGCTCACTAAATTACAGACTCAGTTAGAGCTGATTACTAGCAGCTCGCAACGGTTCCAGGAGGTTGCATACCATTTTCGGCAAACAACTGTGGGTCTTGTTCGGACTTCATCTGGCCACCTTGTCTGCTCCGGGATTAGGTGGCTAAGGTTAAATGTGTGATGTCCGATTCTAAGAGAGCGTGATGGATGAGACTTATGCCATGTCTCTAGTGGTTGCTTGGCCATTGCTTCATTTACTGCAACGTCGTTGTTGTCAATGGGAACCCAATGCTGACTTTGGCATAGTGGCTAGACGCATCGTCACGGGTTCAGCTCATCATTATCACCCAACTGGATTCAAACCGCAGTTCTCCTTTGGGAAGCCGCACAAGCCTCGATCCGGTAGGATCAAGAGTAAAATCGATTTATTGCGTAGATAATTGTGCGCAGGCGGTGCAGTGCACAAAATTTTTGTATTTTCACCAGCGGTGATGTATTTTGAAAATTTATGTAATGTGCCTAATGTAAACCTGAGAAGTAAACATTGCTATTAGACAAATCCTACCGCATGTAGGGACCAAATGATGCAAATACTGGAGAAATAATTGCTGGACACGTGTCATGCAGCTGTGTCAACATGTAACTAAAAGTGTGAGGAACCCATTAGTTTTTGAAAACTTTGCTTTAATGTCGCTTTGAAGGATGGTTTCTCAGCTAACATATAAGCTGCAGGCATTATCAGAATATGACCTAGTGGTAGCGCCCGGATGGTCAACGGTGCAGAGAGATTTCGAACCCTGAGTGCACCGGCTTTTGTACTCGCCCCGGCTGTAAATTTTTAAAATTAGAAGTCTACAGAGAGGAATACGATGGTTAATGTGCAATGATGCCATTAAAAAGTTAAAACGTAAAGTGGTTATAAGCTTGCACATATTCAAGCAGGACTCTGCATTCCAAAGTAATGCATGCACATTATTCTAGGTTAGGATGAAACACTAAGGTACATTTGTGCACAAGATTCTTTACTATATTTATACACATTCCATTAACAAGCTGCCACACTACTAACGTGACCTTTATTTACTCTGGAGACTCACACGGAATAGGCACTGAATGTCCCGCAGATCCTGTTTGTTGTGTTTTAAGGGTAAGCTTAGTGGTCAAGTACGGCATAACCTTGCTCATATATGTTGCCCATAGGCGGAACTCGGCGATACACCAAGTATAAAATTGAAGGTGCGCCGTTCTCTAATCTACCGCTCGTAGTCCAAAGATCGCGAGGTAGAATTCACCGCCACTTTATATAATGCATTTATTACAGCTGTATCCCTTTAATACAATGTTAGGTTGATCCTAGTTGTTATTTTGCCCGAGTTTCTCTGTCTTCGTTTATTAAGTTTTTCACACATCTCGTGACACCACTTGGAGAATATCCGCACCCACCTGGCAGGTGGGTAGAGATCATATTACACGGTTACAACATGCTTGCGCTGAGTTGACGCAGATAAACGACGAACCAGCTCGCTGAAACCTAGTTTGGTATACCGATGCACTCAGAGTCCACCATTCCTTTTGTCCGCCTGAACATAACATAAAAATCCACTAAAGGTCTTACTCTCACGAAAGAGCATATACAACAACTAGATAAGCTATATTTTTGATTAAATTATTGTGTCAACGCATATTTTCGAGCCAAAGACATAGGACGTGTCGTTTTACCGGATTAACATAACAACAATGTGCTTTTAGCACGTTTCCGAAATCCCTGGTTTGATGTCTTTGCTCTTTTTTTCCCATCTGTGTTTTGCACTATTTCACCTAGGTACACTTTTTATTTATGTCGCAAGTAAGTTCTCTTATTCTTCAGCATAACATTTAAGGTCTTACTGCTGAGCTTGCGACGGTACCGAAGGAATTAGGCTTTGAAGTTTACAATAATGTTGCTTCGCCTCCATTTGATATGTATCTCCTTCAGCCAAAGCTTGATGGATCTATTACGGCATTTGTTGGCCCAGTTGAATCTACTCACTCATATAATATGGCAAGTGTGTCAGTTTTTTTGAACACACATAATGTGTACGTCCATCGGACCTACGTATCCCCCTTGTTTGCTCTGTGTATTGTGGAAAACGCCCATCTTTTGGCGCAGCAGGACATGATACTTATGTGTGTCTTCCATGTGAACGTACCCACATTTGCGGGTCCTTTCTTGTCTGAATCCTCATGTTTACTTCACACCTTAAATGAGTCAGAGTGCGCATCCCGAATTGATCTAGAATTTTTGTCGCAGTATCAAACTTTTCCGGCGTCTCTAGGGCCTGTTGTCATCACTTACAATATTTCGGCCTTTCAACTGAATTACACTGGCGGAAATACGCAATATTTTGAGCGGCCAGATGTTATTGGCTCCCTTATTCATCCATCCATGAGTCTTCCCCCGGTTTCTGTTTTGTTGCTGCGTGATGTCAACTGGATTACTCTTTTCAAAGATGCCAGTGGGCAGTCAGTCATGCAATGGGGTGTTCCAGGAATGCAGCTTGGGAGTTTATTCAGCATTTTTCTCAGGATTACTCGAAGTTCTTTTCTTCAAGAATTTCGTATGCGGTAAGTGTACCTAACTCGGTGGTTTTTCTCGGTGTTCATTTATATTTACCAACGATCCATGTAGATTTTGTACTCTTGTAATTTACTGACTTCTTGCAATCTGACGTTTGTTGCAGATTGTATCATATTGCAGATATCACTCCATTTCTCTTGCATTCCTTAGGTTTTCTCGGTCTCTGATACAACATGGCTACCCAATGCAGGGTTTCCGTTATTAGGACTTTTTTGGTTTAGATTCTTTAAATCAATCTTCCGAATCCTATCGATACTTTAGTGGGTTTAATTCTGGACATTTTAACTCCTTACTTTTATCACCGAATTTACTGGGTTGATGGTACATGTAAATTATTTCGATTTCTTCAAACTACTGGCTCAAGATTTTGGAATATCGTGGTATCCAGAATGGTATCAGATATTTGGTTACTTTGCCGCATAATCTTTGTTCCCCCCACACATTACACGTTCTGTGCTTACGGCACCGCTGCAAGACTAACTTGACTATGAGTAGCGTAGAAAAACGTCACATGCAATTCCGAGGATCTTCCCGCTATCCAGCTTTTGAGAGTAGAGCGTGCGAGGCCGCAACTTCGTCATGGACTCCATCATGGAGTGTTCCCTTGCGGAGTCTCACGATGCTGGCGTTGAGGTGCTGTCTGATAATACGGATGATATTGTGTTACTTTTTAGCTGTTTTTGGAACAAGCAACACTGAATAAACTCTCCAATGTGACCCCATCATTTGGCATTTGCATCACACCTTCAAAGATCAAGGTGCAGGGCCGCCTTCCACTTGACGACCCGTTGACCCCTGATAACAAGGGACTAGAAGTAGGTGATCGGTTCCCTCACCTTGGTTGCTGCATCAGCAACGATTGGCGCATAACCATTGAAGTCACTTCACCTATTGAAAAAGCTAGAACCGTCTTCTTCAATCTGCGACATCTGTGGCGTCAGGAGAGGGTTTCTCTCCACCTGAAAGGCCGTGTTTACAAGGCCACCGTGAAGGCCGTCCTATTATATGGGAGGGAGTTAATCCCTTGGATCTGTGGAGGCGCCTTCAAGTCTGATCACCGGGGTCTGCGAGGCATTGCTGATGTCGGATGGCGCCAGTGTGTTCGCAACAATGATGTGCGTAGACGAGTGATATGTAGTGATAATCATGCTAGCTCTCTAGAGCAAGATTGCACTGAATAAGTTGTGTTGGCTTAAGCACTTCCTACGTATGCCCGGTCGCTGCTAACAGAGTAGGGTCTTATTTTGTTTGCCAGATGTATGGTGTCGCTAGGCTCGAGGCGGACAAAAGTTGACTTGGCAGCGGGAATTAAAGTCACTAACGACCGAACTCGGTGCCACCGGTCCGTCTCGCCTTTCAGGCTGGAGCCCACGTGACTCGCCTTGTGCTTGGCTGAAGACTTTACAGGACCTGGCTCGAAGTCGACACCAGGGGCGCGCCTACTGTGGCCTCGTAGTCGGGCTGCCTGTTTAGTGTGTTCGATGCTGAATTATCTGCGAGGTAATGGCTTATTATTACGCAGGACAGTACAAACCATTAGGAATCTGTCTCGCTGCTGTCGCCTTTTCTTTGCACGATAGCCAGCTGTTTGTGACCTTTTCAAGGTGTAGGCCCTTTGACTCTTAATGTTTACTTAGGGCACTAAGGTTTCGGTATTATTCTTCGTCCTTTAGGTCGCAGTGTTTGTACGGCGGTGAAGCATCGGTCCAAACTGTTGATGCAATGTTGTTGTTGTTTTTGTTGTTGTTGTTGTTGTTGATGATGATGACGATGGTCACTGACGGCAAGCCAAGGACACCAGTGCTATATCTAGGTCAATTGTTATCAGTCGACTTTGTCTATCAAATGACTTTACCACATACAAAACGAATCGACCTCTATTGTATACTGCCGCTCAGGCCCTATGCACCTTAACCTTATATCGCACGCTCTCAAAGGACTAATAGAAGGTGTTTTTCCCACCTGTTCACGAATCGCTTGTACATGTTTATTCACGCATAAGTACTTGACTTAGGTATAATACATACTTTGCTTTTCGCAACTGGAAGTTTTGAGTAGCCCTTTTTACATAGACCTTAGTCATTGGTGTACACATTTTATTTGGCTCTGTTTCCAGGCGTTGATCTGAGTATATCGTTGCATGTTTGATATTCGGCATAAAACAGCTTGTGTTAACTAGAAATCTGTTTTGTAACCATTTGGGAGCTATGACAACGCTTAAACTGGAAGGACGGTGTCGAATAAGAGCATTTATGAGGACAAACTTGTGGACATTAGTGCTAAAAATGAGAGGAGCGGTGATGCATTGTACCTCGTTTTGTGTCACCATGGTGCATGTGACATGGCATTTCATGGCTTTTAGTTTACACAGGATGCTTTTTCAATCCGTAAGGCCCATGTGGATTCTCAAGGCCCAAACCATATATGTGGATGCTTTGATGTTTTCAGAATGCTTGTGGTCCTTACTACTGTATGAATCAGCCGTACATCCTCTGCTCCCTATCACCATTAAGGGTTTTTTGACCGCTGGCTGCTTCGGGGCATGTGTCGTTCATGGCCGGTGTCCGAAGTAATGAGGCACCTGCCGATGCTAGGGACCTCGCAGTGTCCTTAGCCCACGCGCGATTTATTGTAACAGCGTGACAGCGAGGCGTCTGATGCGGCGCACCGGTGCACTGTTGCTGTCTTTTATCTTGTTTCCTGGGGTCGTTGGGCAGTGAAGTCTTCTAAATGGTTCTCGAAAGCAAGCCCTGTGATGCTCCATTTTATCGTCTTTCTTGCTTGCTCTGTCTTCTTTGTATGTGGCATGTTTTCAGACACCTGTTTACCGCCGAGCTCGCCGTGTTATTTGCTGCTACTAAATCTGGTCGGATGAAATCTCGGGCTTGTTTTCCGACAATGACTGTTTATAATGGCCGTGGGTTCTCGAACTGCATCAGTGGTCACAGACCCTTTCGGACCAAGCGCCACCACCGAGTACATTTTGATTCTCCTGAGGCCGAGTAAGAGTCTACGGGCAGCTGTTTACTGAGTTCCCCACGACAACTGTGATTCGTCTGCGTTGTCCTATATCCCCTGTATCAAAATGATCGTGAAGAACTCCGTTTTTTTCAGACTCTTCTGAAGTGGAAGTTCTATCAGGTGACCGAATGATGAACCTAGAGTATGTGAACGACTTAGCTCCCTCCACGGCCTGACGCAGTGGCTATGCAAGCGCTACTGAGTGAACTGGTGATTAGCGCTACACGCTTCAGTATGTACTTTGTACCTTCAAAGTGCAAGGCTTTGTTGCAGTACTAGACCGATACACTACCGGTCTTAACTCTTGGTGGAAAGCCTCTTAAAGTGGTGGATGGGTTCACATACCTTGGTAGCTGGGTCACTTCTGGTGTTCACATCACTGAGGAAATTGCTTTGCGTATCAGCAAGGTCTTTGTGACTTTCCAGTGACTAAACCATCTGCCGAGACGGAGGGATATCACCTAGTTAGTGACAGGTAGGGTTTACAACGCTGCGATAAGGCCAGTTCGCAGTTAGGACATTAAAGACTTGGCCGTGTTTGGCCACCTGTGTTTGCGGAATATTGGTCACATCTGGTGGGAACACCGGATGAACAGTGCTGAGGTCTGCCGATTGGTTTTTGGCAAAAAAATCCTGATGCTTCGGTTGAACTGCGCTAGGTCATTTCCTCTGCATGCCCTTGACGACTTCATAGCGTGCATTATACGCCGTGGCTGCGCCAAGTTGGGCGAAACCGCGAGGTGGGCAGTCGATGACGAGGCACAAATGCTTTAAGAAATTGATCAAGTGATTTTTGCAGACTAGTGCGTTCCCTATTCGCTTTTGGTGACCCCTGGATAATCCACATCAGTGTTTGGAGACTATGGCATAGTCACGCAACCAGCACCATACCTGCATAAGGTATCTTGCATCTAGCTGGTACCGTTCCCTCAATCTTGATTAGTTTGACGCACTTCCTTTTTCCCATTTTCACTATATTCTGTCCGGATTTAGCCTCATTTTTAACGGTTATTATTTATTGTTATTCTTCCGATGTGAGTCATGACAACTAAACCCACGGCATTTCGGTTTCTGAATCATAGTTGTCCAACTAACCTGTACTGAACTGATCAGATGACCATAACGATAAGGCAGTGTCCGCATAATTCAATTTGATCGGTTATTCCGTGGCCACAACCTACATACCTGTACTGCGGGACTCCACAAATGAAAACCCCTTGATGTGGACCTGGCAACTAACGAACACAACTTGTTATCGGGAATATATCTGATAGTTTGTCGTAGACCCTAACGCGACCCAATATGTACGATGTTTGCCACCTGTAACCGACGTATTGGATGATAATGCTAGAGTATGGAACAAGTCACTTGTTTACATATTTCTTGGGACTATCTCCCTGGTTACATATATCGAACAGAAAGCAGCGGTTCACTGAAGCTTAGTACCAGGGACTGTACATGAGCAACAGTAAGCACTGACTCACTTTCGTCTACTTTGTATCATATCACTTTTAACATGCATTCACCCTACGCGTTAACACAATGTTACTTAGTGACCGTCTGCCGTAAACCTTGGCTGATATTCTGCACTATAATTAGTTGGTAACAACACCGGTTTCCGTCCATTACAGTTTTTCAGTTCGCTCTGTGTTTCACTGCCGGGTGTCTCGTATCACATTCACCTCTAGAGCAGAACCTTTATCGAATTCACTCGTGAAGTTAGCATTATATACTGAAGGGCTTTATTCATGCCCACACTACACTTCCTTTTCATTATATATATATATATATATATATATATATATATATATATATATGGCGGGAGAGCCTATGGTGCGCTGAGGCTGGTTGTGGCTAGATCCGGACAGATGATCTACCCACTGCTGCTACTGTTGCGCCATTAGCTCATGCCCTTCTATCATGGTCAGTATAAACTTTATGAGTCCTCTTGGGTTACGTTTTGACGCGATACGAATTACTTTAGAGACGTGATTTCAGAATACTTATAATACAACTCGTTTTATTTGTAAATATTTTTATTGACTACCTTTCCTTCTTGACGCAAGAGCTTCTTCAGTTCAGGTCTTTGTGTCTGGTGTCCACTGCCTAACAACTGTTAAGGGCTCTTAGTTGTGTTATGTAATGAGGCGGAGCAGTGCTTCGCTATGCGCCTTGGTGTAAGTGTGTTTTAGACATCTTGCATCACGCGCGCAAGTGATTCGGATTGGACCAGAGTTCTCTCTTAAGCTTTGGCTGATAAGCGGAACGGTTTCAGTAAGGGTGTGGGCTCTAGAGACTGGATACGTTTGACTCATTTTGCAGGTCACTTTCCCAATCAGCAGCTTAAAAGGAATGCCTGCCTTCTTGAAATGTACTGTAATAAAAACATACTCTTACAAATCTACTATATTTGCTTCAGGACCAGTCTGAATCACTGGGTGCTTCTCGATGAAAGCAGTGGGGCACCCATTGTTTTTCAGTGTCTTCAGGATGAAATCCTCTTCAACTTCCCTCGTCTCTGCACTGCAAATGCTTGTGGATAGGTAGTGCGATCAGCGCACTATTTTTCGCCTTACTTTCTCAATACAAAATTGAGAAAATGTGTGCTGGTCCAAATCGTTGTTCAAAAGATCGTTCAAGCCATCCATCCTCTTATGAGTAAATAATAACGACAGATACGCCTTATTTAATTACCCTGCCGGCATCAACACCTGTTAGACGCCCGATGGGAGCGCGAAATCCGTCTTAGTGACACAGATTTCGAGCAATCATGGGTGCCCTAAAATAGTCCGATATGGGACGAATTTCGGGCACTCATTATAAGGTTGCAACATCATTACTCTATTCGCACTTATTCTTTCAATTGCTTTCACTCCATTTCTACAACCACTGCAGTGTTCTGCACTCTTCGGAGCTCTACTTTATTCTCATGTACACATATAACGTCCTTTCTGAGTGCCCGAAATTAGCCCCATTTTTGACTATTTTGGGGCTCACAGTAACAAATAGCAGCATCATTCCACTGTTCGCAGAAAACAATTTTCCATTGCAACTATTATGCAATTATTATGCTCATTGCAGGGGTCCGCAAGAGCGCACTCTTCGTTACCCCAAATTTCTCCAATGTAGAGAAATATGAGACTAATAGTGAGCGCCCGAAATTACCTCCATTTAGGACTAAATCCCGGTGCATAGGAGCCAGACCCCTACATTAGCACCACAGTTTTCTCAACCTGTGGGATTTCAATACCCACAACCCCTGTTATCCCATCGTTGTCAACCATGACCCACACTCTTGGTTCCCACCGATCTCCAAAAAGGCCAAAGAATTCAAAATAGTTGGGATGTAATGAGAAGGAAAAAAATTACGCCCGTAGTAAGATATTAATCTGCGTGGCTGAAAGGTTTGACTCCAAATAGCTATCATGGAAATCTTCCTCGGATGTTACTTCCTTCAAAGGGATTAGAACGCTGCTTACCGAAACAATGGTGGATAACTACAAAATCCTCTACTGTGGGGCTTACTGATTTCACGACATTCATGATTTTTCCTATTGATTGCGGTAGATGTAGCAATGGCTACAGGAGCATAGGTTTCCTCTTGCGACGGTGGAAAACCTTTGTTAGCATAGGCAGGTTCATTAACACACAACTCATGCTGCTTGCACACTGCACTGTCGAGGACGAAGCTAAAGAATAAGGAGAGCGAAAATGTCGCATACCTTCAGTTGAACTCAAATAAATGGGAGGATCATAAACCCTTCGATATTCTTGCGTATCATACACTGTACAGTTGACAGCTAAATGCCAGTTCAGTGCTTGGACCATATAGCACGGAAAAGTGGTCTAATGGAACGTTCAGGTTTCAGTATCATAGATACGGGGCATGCAAACATTTTCCCAGCGAACTTATAGTTGGGTATGCAGAAGAGCACGTATGAAAATAATGCATTTATTCAGTTATGAAAACAAAGCATACGTATAGTAATGATAATAGTGGCAAATCTCGAGTGTTCGAATTTAGTCCCAAATCTGGAACCTAGACGTCTGATTGTGCCGACAGGTTAGTTCATCCAGTGGAAATGATCATAAGCAATAAACGTGTTATCCAGGTATCGTAATCGAAAGTTGTGAATAAACGTCAGAAAGGTCTGTGTACAGCTTTAGCGAGCAGTAAATCTGCAAGCAGTGGTCCTGCTGACGATCCTTTTTCAACTCCGTCTATTTGTTAATGGTATTTTCCATCAATCAGAAGCTCTCTGTCGAATATGCAACACGAAATTAGTTCTTTCACATTTCTTGCAGAAATAACGAGATCACTGTTGTTCTTTGCTAGGTACTCACTGAACAAACTAACTTCAATGATCATCAATTCGTCCATCACTTTTACTTACCGTGCCGATTTAATACAAGCAACGCTATCAGTCACAGTGTGACTAATAAAATAATAATGTGTCAGCTGTACGCCGTAACGGCGCTTCGCTGCCGCGCGACCACCACCAGTCTCGCGCAGGCTGAGTATACCGCGAGGACGCCCACCCCTACGCGGATTCGAACCGGTGACCTTATGGTTGTAAACCAAACGTGCAGACCACTGGGCCACCAGCCGAGTCACAGTGTGAGTGGATAACTTTGTGCATGGGTTCAAACAGTTCCACGAACCACTGGGGATTGAGAATGTAGCATCCTCAGTTATATCGATCATCCGACGAAGTCGGATGTTATGTTTATGAACTCTTGATATTCGCGGACCATAGTGTTCGAATAAGCGTTCGAATACAAACTCAGCATCATTATCTTTAATGCACGTTAGCTGAGGGTGAGAAACACACCACACCAAATGCACCCAGCAGCATAACGTCAAGTATCATTTTATGCATTGTGCATAAGCTAGTGATTGGTGGGGAAGCTAAAGGCCGGGTGAAGTAAAATCAGAAACTTACAACACACACGTCTTTGTCGTCGACTCTTTTCCATGTCAACAAAGATGTCCAAGAAAACGTGTTCATCGTCCTTGGGACCCCAGCGCGGCAGTCGGGAGTCACCAACTGACGCCAAGTCCGAAGTGGAGGTTTTATCCCTCCTAACCAAGTCATCGGTTGGTCTCCCCTCCTCACCTTCCATCCAGACCCTGGTCGTGCAAACGACGCACAACGCGGGATTCAGAGTGCTGGAATATGCAGCACGTGGCCCAGTCATTGGAGCCTGGTGCGCGAAATAACGGTGCTGAGTGATTCCCTCACTCTTCCTGCCCATATACACGACGTCGAACACGATCTTGCTCAAGCGGTGTTCCTACCAAATGTGCGCAAATCTACAAGGGCAGTGATGGTGGAACCTAACTAGGATCTTTATGTCTGTTTATCTAATGGCTCAGGTTTCACATTCGTACAGGAGGGCTGAACGCAAGGCCGCGTTATAAACTCTGCCCTTCAGGGCGAGTGATGTCGCGCTGACACTATGGGTGGCAGAACTGACAAAAGCGCCTCTAGTTTTCGCTATACGTCTGGTGACCTCATCATCGTTCCCACAGGCGCTAATATGGCTGCCTAAATACTTAAACTTCCGAACCATTTCTAGTTGATACCCACCAAGGCTCAGCTTTGGGGTGCAAATCATAGCCCCAAACATTCGACCGCCATTACTGATCTGTACAGTGATGCTTAGCACCTTTTGGAGCTGAAACAGGTTAGGGCAGTGTCGGCATATTCCAAATCAATAAGTCGCTCTCCAGGAAACAGCTGCACACATTGTATATCGGATCCCTTGAATGCAGTCTCCGTGACATCGTCGAGGGCAAAGTGAAGGACGAATGGTGACAGCGGCTATACTTGTCACCTACCGCTGGAGATATTAAAGTGCGGCGACAACTTGCTGTAAGCGCGCTTAAAGCGCTCGGATAATGTTTAAATATTTTCGGGTACAGCTTTCCTTAGTACACATTCCCACATGGCACATTGACCCGCCGAATCTAAAACACATTTGTTGCCGAGAAACATGACTATGCTGGGTCGCGGTGTTTTAACAACTAACTTAAGGTAAGGATGTGGTCAATGTGGCCGTCTTGCTCCTCGCGAATCGGACTTTCACTTGTGCCAGTAATTCCGCGGAGAACGACAGGCGCAAACGATTTACTGGCAATTGAGGTCAGACTGATTCCTATATGGCTGCGGCATTCCGAACGTGACCCTCCCTTGAATATTGGGAATATGACGGAGCGGCTCCAGTCTGGGCAGTTTCCTGCCCCATCAGCTTCACCAATTAGTTGTGTAAATCATCCACAGGAGCTTGCCCCCCAAATTCGAAGATGAGTGGAAGAAGTCTTTCTGCTCCTGAAGCCTTATACAATGATAGCAGTCTAATCTCACGTCCGACGGCTGCGCGTGAGGGCGGAGTCAAGGAGACGTCTCATGGGGAAGATCAATCAGTGCCGGTAAAGGAAGATTAAAGCACAGGCGGCTTAAATCGCATTTGAAAGGTCTCAGCGCAGCGCTCCAAGCGTTTTGACAAGATGTAAATTGGCTGTTCACTCTTGATGCGTATGGTCTTGCTAACACCAGGTCACCTGCTGCTCGGTTCCCGTATCGGGTGGTAACTGTTATGTTAAAGAAACGTAATAGGCAAAGTCAGCTGATCGATGAATGAGCGTAGGTAAAGTTCCCTGAGTCGACAAAGGACTTCATATATACGCTTGTCATGCTCTACAGGCGTACGATTAAAGACAAATATCATCCAAGTATGCAAGCTGTCCATCACTACATACCACAGCGTGAGTCATAAACTTCTGCTAGGCAGCAGGTATCGAGCTCAGACTCATAGGTAAAACTTTGTACTGAAACAATCTCTCAGAGTTAGCAAAGCGGTAAGGGGTTTGTAGTAATTGGCTAAAGACGTGTGGAAAAGTGCACTTCTTAAATCTAGTTTTGGAAAAATTGTTACACCGGAAAGACGAACTGTTAGCTTATCGCAAGAAGATAGCACAGTTCTATCGATGACTATCCGCCTGTTTGTACCTTTACAAAACAATCACTCCGGAATGCACCCACTCGGAGCAATCGATTATCTCGTTCGTTAACATGTCCTGTAAAACTGCTGAGACAGCTTGACTTTTCATAACTGCAATCGGTCGAGATAGACTAATGGAAACAGGTTTCGCGTCCTGTTCCAGCTGGATACAATCAACACCGAATGATATACGTCCGATAGAAGGTTGGAAAACCTACGGATAACGCTCTTGCCAGTATGTTGTTTCAATAGAAGAAACTGTTATACGATCAAAGGATGGCACTACTTTTAACGCAACCATTGCGTTCCTCCCAAGCAACGACCGCTTGTTATCTAATGAAACGTATGCCGCGACATCCGCAGATACGAAGCCTATCCGGAGAGGTGCGATGAGGAAACCAGGAATGGTTGAATTATGGCATTGTAGCTCCAGATTGAGTGAGCAGTCGGCTACAAGGGGTACTCAGATAAATAACGTTTGCAGAAACCAGAAGCCATGGTAATAACAGTGGAAGCGGAGTTCAGTACAATTTCTAGTGGAATAGCACCTTTGTTCGTAGGGAATAAGACAGTTTAAATATCAGCAGAGGGAAGTTTGGATTCAACAATAGATTTCATCGCGCTTCCCAGGTTGCTGGTATCAGCGGCGACTAAATAAACATGTTTCTCTACTGAATCAGCTAGGATGTGCGCGGGAACGGTTTCCTGTTCAACGAGTGCGATGTGCTGAGATCAACAACAGCGAGCATAATGTCCAATTTTTCCAGTTTTTGCATGTGAAACTGCGGGTTGGACAAGAGGCAAAGTTGGTCTTGTGAAGCACAACCCCAGCGGTAACGATGGTTTACTCCCTGTTAACTGCTAAGTAGACTGTAATTTTGCCATATTGGTCAGTTTAGTTACACAAAGCTCCGCCTGCAGGCTAATCCCCATCTTCCTTCTGGCGAAATCGCAGACTGAAGCAGCATTTCGCGTACGTGGTTGTCAGTGACTCCAGAGATTAACTGTTATGTCAGCATGCAGCCTTCGATCGTTCTTCTGCGGAATAGAGAGTAATCACACGGACTCACTTTACTATTAAGTTAAGTAATACAATCATTCAGATTCACCGGGCTCCTGTTACACTCTGGAGAACACGTACGTTGCAGCGACCAGGTTAATTTGGGAGCCCCAAATGCGACCGGGAGCATCGAATGCATCAGTGACTGATTTGCACCCTTTGGAGGTTTAAGTCATCAAACTGCTGCTGCCCCTCATCTCCAAAGAGGCATTCATTTGTTTTCTTCGCTGATTTGAGACTTTAAGTCAATAAATAAATTCAGATAATCCCGCAAGGAAATTTTTCAGCGAAAACAATCGTCTGACCTAGGCCTGTTCTCAGGATCACTTTAAAACGCCGATGGAGGTTAGATTGGGGCATTCATGGTGGTACCCGCGTCGGAAATACACAGATGTAGCAGACATATATTGCAAGATGTAAACGAAGTACATACGGCCGTTCGGAACGACACGGAAAATATTTTAGGTGTCAGCTTATCGATCAATCAGCGTTGAGCGAAGTTCAACTCATCAGAGTAAGCTCAGGGTAGCGAGTCACAAGTTACCAATTGCAGCGGCTGTATCCATCCCCTACGCGCCAGGCTTCGCGATCTCCCTTCACGCTGGCACACAGTGTTGCTCTTAGATGTTTATGAGTCTTATTATGTTCCAAACGACCGTAACTCTTCGGCGAGCATCCAGAAGTTCCAGAGACTGCGTAGAGGCCAAATGTCCAGGTTGGTAATCAGATCTATCACATAAAGACATAACTGCTGCTAATCACGTCTGCGAATATGCGACCATTAACATTCACCTGTGTACTTTGGGCGTTTATTCAACCCGCATGCCAGCGTATTTTGATACGCATTCAGAACATCTGACTTCCCCATTTGGCAAGTATCTATGTGCTCCCTGCATCGTTGCTGACGTCTGCCGAAACGCACCTGCAGATTGGCGCATACAAGAGCGTGATCGAGGTCCACGCTCGTGCTCCAAACGGAGCGACAATTTTGGTCACAGCCTCCCAAGCGGTATCTGATCGCGATGTGATCGCTTTGCGTCCATCACTAGTGATTGTCATGTCACCTTTCTACGAGTGTTGTGTTGAAAGCTAGTGCTATGGAGAAAGAAGGTGAACACGTTCGGTTGGACACACTTGCTGACATGGCAAGGAGCCGACCTCAATGGCGTTCGTGCTGTGAGTTTCTTTGTCCCACCCCATCCCTCTTAGCCTCCCCATCCAACCACGATCTCATTATTTAGCCTTACATAATTTTGCATAATAATTTTTTTTGATGCACAGCAGCCGGCTGGTAGCTTACCGGAACGATGCCCATCCGTTACCGGTAGCTCAGCCGGCTTGCACCAGTTGCTTTTTTTCTCCTTTTTTCTATGTATTGCGGCACAGTAGCTGAGGTGTTCCCCACCTCTGGCTAACGTGTATGATGATGATGATGATGCTATCGAGAAGTAGACGGGAATCTACAAATAGCTGTAGCAGCCATCCAGCATTATCATTACGGGGCATACACCATGTTGGCGGCCCAGCTACAGCTCATCGGTAGTCAATCTTCCTGCTTGACTGTTCAGATTACCAGCAAGACCAACAGTATCCAAGAAACTCGCTGCGTTGGTGGTATTAGTCATGTTTCACAAGTCAGTGCTACAGTTTGTGGGGGCGTAGACCACGATGACAAAGGGACACCATTTACCCCCGTGCGACATCGAAGATTGGAACGAGCCAGCCAATCTAACGGCGCACATGCGGCTGTTGATTGGAATCCAGAGTAGCTTTAACCCGGGGATTCAGAGCAATGCCCACACCGACTTGACCGGCATTTGAACCTGCGTCATCTCCGGACATGCGCAGGGAGAAAGTGCCCCCAGTGTCCTATGTGGGGGATCGCAGGGTAAGCACAGAGCTTGAATACTGCAGGCGGGTTTCTGCTAATCAGGAGATATAGACCTACAGAGTCTATAGTGTTTGGGTAAGTGTTGCCTGTCAGCCAATCTATACAAAGTGCGCTCGTTGTCGCATGAGGATCAAAGTCCCTAGATGGAAACGGATGTACTGATGTTGTTCTCTTGGTTGAATATGAACTTGTCGACTGGACTGGAGCGACGCCCTATGTTTGCTTGTGAGTTGAAACTAGGAGACATATGCCTATTGAAGCAGATGGAGAGGGCCAAGAATTAAGGGGGGGTTAAAACAGGTGGAATGCAAGTAAAGTTGGAGAGAAACGATCAGGATGAAAATGCGAAGACGGGAAGGGCTGAGCAATAGCATCTCCACCTCTGTCCACTCTGCTCGATGAAGCATATAGGGTGCCGTTAGTTATCCTCTGCGACGACCAGAACCTAAATAAAATATCTGGAGAGAAATTCATTATATCTCGTGGGCAAGATACTATCAGGTTGCCCAGGCATAAACAGGAGAACGATTGTGGTTCTCAGCCAAAGCCTTTGGTTCAGATATCTGACCGCAAGGCAACGGCGTTTTGTCACTGGGCTACAGCGAGTTCGTTTTATGTTGTAAGCAATCACCCTCATTGCAACCCCAACCTGGATGGCCAGGAGACTGTTTGTCTGGCCTCAAATTATTGACCACTCTGGTATGACTGACTCTGGAGGTCAAGAAACACTACCCAGTAATGTGGAGGGTTTCGGTGTGGCTTTCTCCCACCCCTGCACTCCACGATCAACGATTTCTTCTTGGTTGGGACTCATCAGATAGAGATAGCCGAACTGCGAGTGGCAGTCGGCCCATCGTGCTCGGTGGCTATCGCCATGATCATTAGACCATTGAGCTCTGCGAGCAATGCTCGACACAGCGGTTAGAAGTTGCTTTTCGAGTTTTGGAACACCCGGTCATGGAGTGCAAATGGGAGAGAGCCACACCGAAACCCTCCACTTCGGTGATGGTCCCAATGATCGTATTGCTGGAGACTGACTTCAATGTGAACCGGGGCTAAAATTGAGCTTGCGTGTCGCAATCCGAAACACACGGCGGATGCTCCAAAACCCGAAAATCAACTGCCCAGCATATATATATATATATATATATATATATATATATATATATATATATATATATATATAGAGAGAGAGAGAGAGAGAAAGGGACCATGGGTGGCTTGCTCTGCCCAACCCACACACTCCGTATTCAGTGTAAACCTGTAAGAGCGTTTCTTGGGTGCGGACTTCGGAATTATTCCATCGTCGTTTTCTGGTGCCAAAATGAAGTGAAAGCATGTATTCCCGTTGCTGTATTTCAATACTCCCACAAATTAAGCACGGAAGAACAAAGGAAGCCCAGTGGTGATTTTGCTCCTTAGATGATAGGCTGTTCAAAATTAGTTGATCGATGGTATGTTGGATGAAGCTTTTAAATGATGGTCAATATAGCTGGTGAATCGTCAGCTGATTAGAGATGTCTCATTAGTGTTTGTGTGGCAAACTGATAGAATATTTCTACAAACCCGAATGAATAAAACCGGGAAGCATGTAGTTGGGAGCCACGTTTCATCAACGGAGTTGACCCACACTTCTTCACAGTCAAACACAAGAACCCTGTATTTGGGGTATCAAGCACACACAAGACTGTGGCTGGACCGTAGTCCGCTCCACACTGGATAGAACCACTCTTCGAGCCTAACACGACCTCGAGGACTGTGCACCCTGTCTCCTCCGGCACTGACTATCTCCTGAAGCCAGTATAGACGAGATAGTGGGTGATAGCCGGGTAGGCACCTTGTCGACATGCACATCAAGCGCAACTACACCGGGGATATCAAGCAACAGCCAATCACTTTAAATGACAAAATCAAATAAAATGGATTGAAAACATTATACCGATATGCCGACATAACTCTTCGCTAACTTAGCATATGAAATAAATGGGTTATCAACATATGTGCGACAAATTCAAGACAGGAGAACAGGAGATAAAAAACGTGCAAGAAACGAGAAAAGATAAACGAACTAAACCACCTATCGTTTGGGCGACGTGTGCAAATTAAAAGCTTATTCAGGTGAATTTTAAAATGAAGTAACAAAATGGGCATTAAGACACTTTAACAAACCAATCACCTGAAATAACGAATATGCGCAACTAGGCACGCGGTTAGTAAATTGAATGGAAGCGGAGTGTGACTTAGTGTGAATATCTGATCCACGTACCAGCGGCCAGGTCGAAAGCCAGCTTGTTCTTCCCGATACTGTGATTCGCGAATGGGAATTAGATTACGAAGTAGAATGGATGCTAATAGCTTGGAGGCAACCGAAATGACACTAATCCCCTGGTGATTAGTACATGAATTTCGAGCGCTCTTCTTAAAAACCGGCACAATAACTGACTCGCCCCAAGAAGATGGCACCTTTTCTTCATGCCAGATTTTAGATAACAAAGGTTAGCTGGCTAATGATAACTGAGCCTCCATACTTGAACAGCTCCGGAGGAAGTCTGTCTTCGCCGGCAGCCTTGAAACATTTCAAGTGTCGAATCGTAAGACAAACTTTCGCTTCGCTAAGTGGATCAAGTGTGACAACCCAGGGCAAACAGCTGGGTTCACAGGGCATATAATTGGACGGGGAGGGCCAATTGAGCTGGGAATGAAAATGTTCTGCCCATCAGTCCGATCGTTTCTGTAAGTTGGCAATCGACGAACCATCCGCTTCGCAAATTGTCTCACTGACAGCAAACTTTCTGTGGCCAGTGGATCTGATGAGTTGGAAGAGCTTGCGAGTATTGCCAGAGAGGGCGGCGGCCTCCATTTCCGAAGCACGCTGGGACCACCAGGCTAAACGGTCACTGCGTTGACTTTGGTTGAGCTGCCGATTGACGGAACGGCGTACTTCATTAGACGCCGCAAGGATATTTCTGCGGCGGTCAAGTAGGTTCATAGAGCACGTGGAGATCCAGGCTGAGTAAGACCACAGACTGACTGTCCGGAAGAGAGCAGGGTCCTCTGTATGAATGTCCAGTATTCGTCAATATCTTGCGGTGGGTCACAGCCAACTGCATCGATCGGGGAACCTTGAAAGATCTGCTGAACCGAGACAGTAGATCGTTTATTTGTGTCTACCTTACAGTGCTTCGTTTTTGGAGACCCTCCGAAACTCATGCAGATGTTCGCACAGACAAGAGGGTGGTCTGAGTGGACCAGATGGATCTGCAATTCTTTACACTACCCCATCATCTAAATGATTGCGATATGATCAATCGGAGACCATGATTGATACACAGAACGGGGTCGCCAAGTAGCAGAACCTTCCCTCGAATGTCGAAAGCTGGTGCTCGAGAGAAATAGATGATTGTCTTCGCACAATGTGAGGTCCCTCTCCATTATCTGAGCGGCTTATCAAGCACATGGTGGCCTCCGAGGTGGCTTTCGCAAAACAATAGATGACCGACCCGTGCGTTAAGATCCCCAGCAAGGACAACGATGTAGGATTTGTAGGCTTTGCTCAAGAGCTGATGAAGTTCACGGTAGAAATCGTCCTTGACTGAGTCGGAACTGCAGTCGGAGCGTAAGCTGAGATCACAAACAAGTTGCGTCTCTCCTCACGACATATGTTTATCTTGAATGATCTCCGAAGCCAAACGACACACAATCGGCTATTAATCGGGTACCAGTCCAGAAATGCGGTCTCGGATTTGCTACTTAGTGCTACACTAACGGCTACCAGGCCTGCCGCAGCTGCTTCTGTGTCACCAGATAGACGTAGGTGAAAGCTGTCTCCGTGGTTGGTGACAGAGCTCAACTCAATCACAATACTGTGATCTCGCAAGCGCGTTTCGGAAAGACAGCGAACATTGATGGCGAGAAATTTCAGGGTGCGTGCAGGACCAATTTGCTGCCCGATCTGCTTGAGTGTACGTACAGTGTAGCTTGCCAAACGAAACGAGGACTGAGACTGAAGGAGTGCGACTGGGCGAGCTCTCTGGGTGTCGACGAAAGCATCGGGAGAAGAATCATGGAACCAGGACTCAGCTGGTAACGGATAACAGTGATTGGTAACAAATGAACAGGTGGCGTTTGAAGGTGTGTGACTAGGAGGAGCAAAAGCAGCTGAGATCGATATTGTAAATGAAGAATGTATTCCATACTTTTTTGTACTTCCTGTTTTCCGTATCCTATCTTTTTGTATTGCGGCATACTAGCCGGGCGGTTTGTCAACCGCAGGTTGCGTGTAATGATCATGATAATGTTCAAGTCGAACAGATACTTCAGTGCTGCGTCAACTGGTTCCTTTCTAGCCAATGGCTGGTGGATTGCATCATTAGTCATTTTACTTTGCCACCCAATAAAATGGGTATCAGCAGTACGCTGGTACGCAGTACCGATGATTCGCTGCCACGCAACCACCAGCAGTCGTGCGTGGGCTAAGGATACTGCGTGGCTCGCTCGGTACCCTGCGCAGGCTCGAACCCCAGCCAACGAATTACAAGGTAGGGTTGTGGTGCTTTAGACCACGGGTCGGCTATCATTGAATATGAACAGTACTGTTCAGGCATTGGTGCTCGATGATCACCGGTTTCTTAGCTGGTACGTTTCGATGATGTTTTCCATCGCTGCTCCCGTTTTTGATCATATTCATCTTCTTCTACCTTCCGCTGTTCGTTTGCGATCTTCACCTGATAAAATAATGCTCAGCTCAACGTTTGCCATCGTGAATTACAGCCCATTCATTCGTTACGTGGATTCTATTCTGAAATAAGCTGTGCCCATTTCCTTACCTGATGCTGGTTCATTTTACTTTGGGTTTTTTGTTTTTCTATAAATTTTATGTTTTACTTCTTCAACTACCCATGGGCTGGTGCTTTTCTTCGCATTTTGTGCTTTCATCCACTCATCGTTCTAGTGATGCTTTCCTCTTTCTTCTGTTGCATAGTTTGGTTTTGAGCTCAAGTTTGCGTTATCGCTACAAGCAGGAACTGCATTCCGAAGGTGCGCGTAGCTGGCGTGTCCAAGTCAATCCAAAGCGATACGGCGCTCTTATCCGAGGCCGTAAATTAATGCCAGAACTTGCGGTGGATGGGCTGAGTCATAACCTGTCCAATTCGACAGAACCTCGGTGAGATGTTCTTACATTGTACGCCCCAAGTATACCTACTGTTCTGTTCCTTCGCATTTTATTTGTATCTGCGTTTTCCTGTTCACGCTTGATCAGCTAACAACCTCTACCGCAATTAGTCCACTCCAGAGCACGCTCTCCTGCTGTCGTTTTTGGTTTACGATTCATAGTGGAGTCTGAACGAATATATTTCCCCTGCTATACTCCCCATCAAGCAATTACTATCCCCCTTGGTTATTCACTGAATGAAAGAGGCTATCACAAACTGAATGGATGAGTCTTCCATGGCACTGATGGCCTACATATCGTACTTACTTACTGACCTATGATTGAACCAGGGCTACACACCACTGGACTGATTGACTAGATCGTCGTCTCCTAACAAGTGAAATTTCTCAAATCTCACCATGAAAACTTCTTGATGAGTAATCAGATGGCTACCTTTATCCTTTGCCGCTATCTTTCACCAAAATCTAAGTGGATCTGCGACCAGCTGGGCCATATTTTTAACTTGTTCACTAGATTACTTTGTTCGTTATCGTAAGAATATGTTCAGCTACTTCTGTCTAGCCCCAGTGTATGAGCATGTCTAAGAAACAAACATTCCTCTGCATCACAATGCCACCGCTCCTTTTGTGTAGTGTGGGACGATTTCCGTTTTTATCAGGCTTGGTAAACGATCAGCTTAAATATTACTGGATGCTCATGAATCTGAAGTTCACAAGGATACCTTGCTCTTGAGTAGCCATTTGCTCCGTGCTATCCAAAATCCAACTGGATGTTATCTGGTAATCCTAATGTCACATCTCATTATCCCGGCCCATTACTTGTATATTTTGCTGTTTACTTGCCAATAGATCCGGTGCCCATTGTATTCACTTTGTTTTGTCACACCATCGCTACATATTATGCTAACTGGAATGTGATTCGTTCATTTATCATTCCTTCACGACTCTCTTACTCACGGTTACTGTGTACCTCACCCATGTTGACTTTCTCATCCTCTGCCACCTTTTCGTCCGTGGACTTTTTTCGACTGGTACCACATAACCAGTCTCTTCTTCTCGATCACTGTTTAACTTGCCAAAGATATACGCTTCATGTCGGTGAGTTAAACCAAGTCCGATTACTGGTTTCGGATGCCTCTACCCACACATCGCACCGGAATCCCACTTTTCGGTTAGTCGTGCCTTTAACTAGCCTGCTGTGTGTTTTACTTGGAGAAGTTTATCAATGGGATGTATGATCACTGTTTTGAAATGAACAACCCAATGGAATCCACATCGACGCATCCGTCCTACTGATGTGGCCCTCATGAGATTGGGTGGATAATTGTTCTGAGTTTTGTGGCGTTAAGTAGTGAATGGAGATCCATGATGCAATTGCTGAACATGTTTTCCATGCACCAACTGGTTATGAGTCCCCCTAGTCTCAACATCATTATGTGCTTAAGGCGTAGCTGTCCTGGCTTTCACCCTGCTCACAGGCAATTGACACTATCCAAGTTTCTAGTTATCGTTTGCCTCACGTACAAATGTTTGTCTCACTTTAATGTTTCATCCCACAACCCTTCCAGGTTAACTGTGGTTTCTTGGGCGTAGCGTTTATATATACCGGTGATTCAGGCGAGAGTGGGTTCTTTTTTGTTACCGGGACTTATACACTCAATCGCACATCAATTGAATATCCCTTGCTCCACTAGGTATGTTGTGATCGCCGAGTTAGTCGTGGAAGAGTTTATGCAGACCGATTCGACCATTCTATCTCCACGACCTGTCGAATCGAGCCAGGCCTCCCACGATGCGGATGATGATCACGCGGTTGCAGAGGGCATTTCAAGTGTCGACCAGCCCACCCAAGAAATGATGCATAGACCTGAACCACCCCTTCGGTTTCAGCTACTGCAGTGGGCCCCCACCAATTTTGCTTACTCACGAAACGATACAAACACTCCCACACTTTCTTTGGCTCTTCCACAAATGATTCCCAGCGCGGATTCCCTCCACATACTCGTCCAGTTTGAGGTAATATAGGTTTTCACCGGTTATATCTACCGCACTTATATCTTACAATTATTCCACACTAAGCATTTTTGGTCATTTTGCTCACGTGCCTCTCTCGTGCGTACTACAGTATTCAGCTCTTCCTTCCGATCTGCTCACATGATCGATTTTCCCCCTTTTGCTTCCACCTTTTCGTTTCTCATAGTTGATCATTTAGCCGGTGCCGAATGTGCCACACCGGTGGCACCTACAGGTGCTGCTCTCCTGGGCTTCATAAAGAAGATTTAGCTTCGCTTAAGATGATATTCGCAGCAGTTTGTTAGTGAGCGAGTGGCAAACTAACGTTACATTTTATGGCCCAGTCGCTTCGCTTGCTGTTCTCAGAAGCTCCCAATGGAGTATTACTCTTTCTGCTTGGAGATTTTAAAGTGGATATCTCGAAGTGTTCCACCATTTTTGTTAGGTTAGTTATGCACCTTGTCTGAGTTCACCCGCGTTGTGGCACAGATACGTTTAGATCAGATTTGCTGCAACTTCGTACGTTAGTACACAGAGAATTGGTAAGCTAGACCATCGTATGCACGCTCAACGAAACGGTTACGTCTTTTATGACACTTGAGCGAGATAAAGTCATCACGTCCAAGAGCGTATACTGTATGTATCTGTTTAGCTTGTAGGATGTTGTCATTCTAATTATTTTTGATGGTTTGAATTTGTGAACAGTTAGCTTCGTCGTCTCGGTGATTGCAGCGGATTGTCAATGATGGATGAGATTATCTTGGGCAGGGACGTTCATGCACTCCAATGCACTTGACTGTGAGCAACCCTAGCGACACTGTATTGTGAAGTTGCTTTCATTAACGGTCCATCGAACCCCAGTGTTATGCTTCTATAGTCTTTTCAAAACATTTTCCAACTCGTAGTGGTCATTGTGGAGTCCCTTCAGTTGAGCACTTGAACTTACGCCAATTATTTGCCACCAGAACATTATCGATTCGATCCGTTACGCCACCTGAACACGTTTAGTTGGACCCGCTTGCTGATAGGGGGAAGAGCTGGCCCCAGTGGCGTTTGTATTGTGAGTTGATTTATCCATCTGCTCTGTTTAAGTTTCCCCCTCCAATTCCGATCTCATACGAATTACATAATATAATATTTAACATTATATTACCTGCCTTTGAATTGTTACGTAGTGTGACTTTTGTATCAAACTTTTTGTATTGCAGCACATTAGCTAAGGTGTGTTTCTCACCCTCAACCCCAGTGCATTGATGGTGAGGAGGATGATGTTATGCCACCTGTGTGAAGTGACTAAACTACTAATATTGGCCAGTCCAAAGCACTGTTCCCCGTTAAGTGAGTGGGTAATGCTTGCATTTAACCGGTTGCAATATAACGAAAGAGGCCGGGTTCACTGTACTTCGTACTTGATCTGTGGTTAATTGACTGAATTTAGAATTTGCGCGTGTCCCATTTTTCATCCTTTTACTCGGCACGGCAAGCCATATATTACATGTCGTCGAATGACATGCTTCTGAACACACAGATAGCCCTTCTGCTATCTTCCCTTATGTCACCGTTGCCTAGATAGGTAGCATACAGGGGTAGAGCGTATGACAGATATCTTTCTTGTATCGTAGCCCTACATCTAATCGTACACCGGCGGGCTTGCTTGAAATCTCCGGCATCAGATCCAACCTTATCAGCAAGATCTGGATCGCTTTCAACAGCCCCTCATTCATCATTGGTGACCTGGACAACGATGCATGTTGTAGGAGCTATTGCTCCACTTCCACAGCTTTTATCTGAGTTGATTTAAACGTCGCTGGATCACCGTGGTGGCTTTAACTTTCCAGACTATTAGTTATGACGATATGCAGTTAATTCTATTACTAACAAGAGGAGGATTTTGGATTCTGGCAACCATCTCAGTGTCCAAGATAAAACTTCGAAACTGCAGGTCGAGAGAACTTTGGAAATGAAGTACCCTGGGGATTATGGTTAAAAGACTAAGCTCTTTTGACTGGCTTTGGTTGTTTCCAGTCGCACCACCTCTTTTTACACAGGCATACACCCTGTTTCTGGCACATCTGCTTATCAGCCACTTATCTCATCACATGTTTTGCATCTTAAAACAGCCGAAGTCGCGCCGCCTTCTACGAACCACTCGTTTTAATGGTCTTTGTCACCCATTATCTCCAGGTCTGAGCGAATAATGCTACCTGCTAACCGAACCCCAAAGTATATTCTTCTTGGACAAAATGTTTCCATGTGTATTTGCCGTTGAGACCCGCAGCTGGCCCCCATTGCATGCACTATAGTTACAGATTTAAGAGTGGAAAACTTTGGTGTGAAGTTTTCATACAAACAAGCCAATTTCGCTGTTCTTTTACTTCCATTCGTGAGTTGACTTTCTGTCCACGATGGTCCCAATAAAGTGTGTGCAACCTCTCCACGACATGTCACTTGCTTTGCTTGTGCATAAAATCTTCGGTTTGTGTGCATTTTGACCTACCCCTTCAGGACCGAAAGACTGGCGACAGAAGACTAAGTGTGTCTTCGCACATGACGATTTCTAGTAGGAGAACTGCAGCTGACTTGGGGTTCCCACTTTCCAATCATAAGTATGATCGCCATGGTTATTTCTCTTTTGGCGAACAAGATCACACGGCGCTCCGCTTGTTAGCACCCCTTACTGTCAGTATCGCGCCTTCTCGGCACACTCTGTTTTCGCGTACATTGCAAGTGGTATTCGAATGCTTTTTGCTAATAAAAGGCTTTATTTACACCCTGACTGTTGTCGTTAAGGTGATCCGGAGTTGGTTTGCTTTTGTGCTCACGTTGTCGTGTCAACCACCCGTTCAAATCGATCCCTTATATGTGTGAACTGTTTGTGGAGTTTATCGCTTACGTGTGGAGCTTTGTATCCTATGTGGTGATCCGTCTGGGGCAGACTTCGTCTTTCTTAATGTAAACATCTAGCCCACTTTTCGTTCCCGTTACTCTAGCTGGGTTGTCGCACCGCTTGATGGGCTTTGTCGGCCCAAGACTAGTTCTCTTGTGACTACGTGCGCACCTGTGCAGGCGCTCACGTGCCCTCGCACTCCAAACATAATTGCTCTTGCCTGCATACATACAAACTGTCGCTTGTGATGCCAGACTACTTGGTTTTGTTTATGTTTAGCAGCTATCAATCTATGGTATTGAGGGGTATGGGGTCCTAGACACGCTATCAGAGCGTTTGGAGTGCGCTGACCGCCTCTACTATCTTTGACTTATCGAAACTGTCACTCATTCTGCCTCGCTTGGAGTGCAACTTCGTTCTCCGGTAGCAGTAAGAAATCTAAATGTAGGACATTCTATCCATTTTCTTGCGTTCTACTTAACCTACGAGTTGAAGCTGCTGTTTATTTTGACTAGGCCCTCCGTGTTTAGTCATTGAGCATGAGTCCAAGCACTCGCTTACGGCCAGTTAGGACTGCTCATCATTAAGTAACCGACAGGTACCATCTAATCACAGTCCAGGCGGGCCCTGTCCAATATACATGTGGCGCAGCTCGGTACCTCACTCACTGTATCTAGCACGCATATAATCTGTGCCAACTCTAGTAACTGGAGCTCCACCGAAGCGTGGCTGTCATTTCCTCTCTACACATGGACTCCTGGCAACATTGAGTCCAGAAATATGTGCGAAATTTATTCCCACATGACACGAATGTCCCCACAGCATGCCCTTTGAACACTAATTTCACTGTCATCACAGAGTAAGGTTCAGTCAGCGACATCAAAATCCCGTTCCTCACAAGTTATCCTCTGCCGTTTTAGCTGACTTGCAATGCAGGAGCCACTCAGCGGCAACCTTGTTGTTTCATGCTGAATTGCACCGTTCCAACTCAGATCCCTAACTCTGTATTTCGCCTGGGAGGACATTCCACGTCGCACAGATCTGCTTTTAACTTCGTGTGACATTGTGCACAGTTCTAATCCGTTGATTTATATGGATTCGTACTTTTGGGCATATGGAGGGCTACAAGCTTCAGGTTGGTCAGCTTCTAAAAGTCTGTCAGCATCAATATCCTGACCCGTCGCATTTTGGGCACAAACTATGGGCTACTCTCTTCTGTTACGATAGCTCAGTTTGTTGTCTGTAGTCTACTTTTTGTGATCTAACCTTTGTGCTTTCGAATCAGGTAATCTGTTTGTCAACCGTCATGTTTGTACCGCCCCTATGTGGGCACTTTGTCAGTATCAAATCCAGCAAACATCCACGACTGCGATTGCGCACTTCAGCGCCTTTCTACACCGGCCATCGCGCCCTGTTCGGAGGGCCATGTTATCTACAGATAAGCTGGACGCAACCGACGCCTACCCTCCGTTTTCCATCTCTCTTATCTTTCCGATATTTACCGCCATTCTCAGCACGCATGATCTTAACTGCGGTAGCACTACAGCTTACCGTCTATATTAATACGACCACAGTGCCAAGTAGGCTCTGTCGTCAAATGTCTCTCCTATCATTATGTCGTTCGAAGTCTTTTGCATTCAGCATCCACTTCCCACACCTGACAGGACAGCACACTGCACGTGTTGGAAAAATTGATCCGCTAGGTGTTAACTTATGTCTACGCAAATGAGACACAACTCTCTCAAAATATCTACGCCTGTTTTATTGAGTGCACATGTCTGATAAATGGACACAACAGTTACAACTCCACCTGGGAGTGGCTATTATTATTGGTCTGGTAGCGGAATCTTTTTGAACACTCGTCTGTGTAGATGGGGCGGTATTCAACTATGCTTACTTGTGGTTGCAACTACACCCTATCTGATTGCAATCCTGATTCCCTCCGTTATCTTCTGTCATAATCAGGGCGATTGCTTGGTCACCTTGCCATCTCTGTCCATGATTAGGAACTGTTGACCAGACATTTCCATTTTGATAGTCACTGGGTTCCCTCAATGTCTTCCACGAAGCTACCTCTTCACTCTACTCCACTGCAGGTACAACCATGCCAATGTACCCTGGAACTGCCCAGTGCTATGGTTCTGTTTGTCATCGTCTCTTAATCTCCCACTGAGTTTACCCTTTTGATGAGCCATCACATCGTTTCGTCTGATATACCACGTTCGACTTCTCAACGTCCACCCACTGTTAGATTGGTAGGGAGGCAGTGCTGGCATTCAGTCTATCCTCTGTCGGAGAATACTTACAACATTACTCTGAAGAAGGTACACAAGGAGTCATTTCCTGGTTCGAACTCTACTGACCATGATTATGTTGTTTGCCTTTCTGATCATGACCATAGATGATGAAAGAGACGCCTACAAAACCCGAGCCACGCTAGGCAGAGGTGCTGGTGACATACTTTTGGAACGAATTCCACTGAGTAATTGCATTACTGCGTTCTGAGTCTACACTTCCATCACAGGTGGTAGTCAACGTCGGAACACGTGTCGCTTCTTAGTGGAACACACTATGCCCGCACAGCCTGCAACTTGTTAGTACTCAATGAACCAATTTTATCCGTACTGGCCAGAGATTCGGACATTCTGATGTCTTTAGATGAAACCATAGCAATGTGGCTAGATGTTATCGTAGTGCGATGGTTTGCGTGCCCCTATGACCCATTGTGGTGGGGTAGTGCTTGTAGCAGCAGATTGCTCTATGGTTAAAAGCCAAACAAACCTAGCCTTCTGGTCATCCACATTGGTGGTTGAATTGAGTGAGGCTTTTTGTCATGCGGTCTTCTCTTTAAACTAAAGGCTTTGGCTGAGAACCCTAATCGTTCTCCTGTCTATGCCTGGGCCACCTGGCAGTATTTTGCCCACGCAATATAATGAATTTCCACATTATTTACTGATGGTTTGCTCGTCGCAGAGTATAACTAACGACGCGCTATCTGCTACATCGAGCAGAGTGGATAGGGGTGAGAATGCTGCTTCTCAGGTCTTCCCGTCTTCTTATTCCTCTTGCGCATTTTCATCCTGCTCGTTCCCCTCCAACTTTACTTTCATTCCTCCTGTTTCCAATCCAATCCCAAATAGTTGGCCGGTGACCGAAAGAATCGCACGCCTGGATTGCAATTCTTAGGTCACGGGCCAAATCCGCTTAGTGGCGGGCGTCCTCGCGCGCGACTGGTGGTGATTGCATGGCAGCGAAGCGTCGATACCATGTCCTGGCTTACTGCTGATGACTTGACTTGACTTGCTTCAATAGGTATATATCTTCTAGTTTCAACTCACAAGCAAACATAGGGCATCGCTCCAGTTCAGTCGGTAAGTTTATGTTCAACCAAGAGAACAACTCCAGTACATCCGTTTCCATCTAGAGCCCTCGATTCTCATGCGACAACGAGCGCACTCTGTACAGATTGCCTGACAGGCAGCACTTGCCCAAACACTATAGACCCCATAGGTTTATATCTGTTGTTTATCGGAAACCCGCCTGCAATATTCAAGCTCTGTGCTTACCCTGCGATCCCCCACATAGGACACTGGGTGCACTTTCTCCCTGCGCTTGTCCGGAGATGACGCAGGTTCAAATGCCGGTCAAGTCGGTGTGGGCATTGCTCTGAATCCCCGGGTTAAAGCTACTCTGGATTCCAATCAACAGCCGCATGTGCGCCGTTAGATTGGCTGGCTCGTTCCATGCTTCGATGTCGCACGGGCGTAAATGGTGTCCCTTCATTCTCTTGACCTACGGCCCCACAAACTGTAGTACTGACTTGTGAAACATGACTAATACCACCAACGCAGCGAGCTTCTTGGTCTCAGAAAGACTACGGATACTGTTGGTCTTGGTGGTGATCTGCACGCTCAAACCGGAAGAGTGTCCACTGATGAAATGTATCTGTGCCGCCATTTCGGTGATGGCCCCCGTAATGATAACGCTTAATGGTGGCTACACCTGTTTGTAGATGCCCGTCTATTTCTCGATAGCACTAGCTTTCAACACAACACCCATAGAAGAGTGACATGACAATCACCAGCGATGGACGCAAAGCGATCACATCGCGATCAGATACCGCTCGGGGGCTGTGACCAAAACTGTCGCTCGGTTTGGAGCACGAGTGTGGACTTCGATTGCGCTCTTGTATACGCCAATCTGCGGGTGCATTTCGCCAGTCGTCAACAACGACACTGTGATCGCGTGGATACTTGCCAAATGGGGAAACCAGATGTTCTGAATATGTAACGAAATACGCTGGCATGCGGGTTGAGTGATCGCTCACTGAACTGGGTTGAAGATCACGGGTCGCATGCTTGAGTTAGTCATGTAAACGGCGTTCACCGGGCTCGACTTGGAATGTGTGTAGCTCCTCCCAGCTGAACAATTTCTTTACTCGGAGTATACGGACGACCTTGCGCTCATCTGTGACAGCTCACAAACGTGCCCAGCTGCACTGAATAAATTAGCTCTGACTGTCATTCGTTTCGGATTATGATTTGCAGCGTCGAAATGCAAAGCCCTTCTCCAGGATTGACAGAGACCCACTCCTGCGCTGACCCTCAGCGATCATGAGCTAGAATTTGTCCAGCAGACTGGAGCCGCTCCGTAATAGTCCCAATTTTCAATGGCCGTTCACGTTCGAATTGCGACAATCATTGGGAGGATCAGTGTGATCTCAATTGTCTATATGTTGCTTACCTTTGTCCTTCTCCATCGACTGACTGACACGTGAAATTCCGATCCGCGAGGAGTAAGCCGGATTCCACCGAAATCCGGACTGTATTGACCACATCTTCACCCTACGCGAATTGTTGGAACCCCGCCATATTCATTGGCGACCTACCGTAATCGTGTTCCTCGACCCCAAAGGTGCTTTGGATTCGGTTGATCGGTGTGCCTTTTGGGACTGTCTGCTATGAAAAAGTGTTCCCGAGAAATACGAAAACATTATCAGAGCGCTGTGCGCGCGGATTTCTGGGAGAGTGAGGGATTATGGCAAACTGTCGCCGCTCTTTACTATCTCCAGTGGTGTGTTACGAGGTTGGCCGCTGTCACATTTTCTATTTAACTTCACCATTGACGGAGTCATAAAAATGGCGTTCACTGGACACGATTTAGAACGTGTGGAGCTACTTCCAGGTGACCGACTTCTTTACTTGGAGTATGCTGATGACATTGCTCCAATCCGTGATACCCTAAACGTGCCAAGTAGTACTGGATAAATTAGCACTGTCTATCAGTCGTTTCGGGCTATGCTTTGCGCTCTGGAAATGCAAAGTCCTCTAAAATTGGTAAGGACCCACCGTTGCGCTGATCCTTGTTGGGGATCAGCTGGAAGTCTTCTAGAAATCAGAATACCTTGGCGGCTATATTAGCGCTGGTGAGATAACAGATGGGTTCATTAACGTATAGCCAAAACTCGCAGTGCTTTTGCCAATTTCCGCTGGATTTGGTGTCGGCACATCACTTTCGCCATGAAAGGCAGAGTTTACGATGTAGCCGTCCGTTCAGCCCTCTTGTACTATTGCGAAATCTGGTTTATTACGACAGCTCTAAAGACGCTAATTACCTTCGACCATCGCTGTTTTTGCAGCTTAGCTTACGATGAAAACGTCTACCTTGCTGCTGACACATCTGCATCAGAGTTGAAGCTTTTTGGGGACCAGGTTTCTTCAATGCTGCTGCTGAACTTACATTGTTCTAGCTGTATTGCTGGCGACTTCAGTAGAAAGGGCTCATTAGATCTAGTGTTTTTTCGACCAGAAAAAGTACCCAGTTGGTCGCTGTATACACAAATGAACGCCAGTGGTTTTTCATAAAACGGGCTCCTTTAAGTAGTTCAGACCATTGTATTTTTAAATTGTGTCCATCCATACACAGCAGATTACATTTTTTACGCTAACCTGTACGCCTTTGCAGTATTATCAAACGGACAAATTGCTGCTTTGAAAATATCATGAGGCTCCAAACAACGTTTTCTTTAACTGCTTCTTCTGTCTTCAACGACGAGCACCTGTCACTTCTTACAGACTACTTCACATATTGCTTTGACATGTATTGCCCTGTTGAGACGATCTACCTAGGGGCGAATAGATTCTCATCACCACTACTAAAGTGACTTCGAAGGATGAACTAATGGGCTTACAAGTACAAGATGCGTACTCGCTTCAAGAGTCTTATTTCCGCAATCAGCTTTGAGATTTATAGGTGGTTCTAGGCAACCATAACTGTTGTGATCGATAAAGGATTTCGAGGCAGCTCTGCTGTATGAGCATCTGCAGCCAGGGTGTTGAAGTGGATGTGGACTAACTAAATTCTATGTTGTGTTCCGCCACACCAAGTCCACTTCCCTTAATCTCCTTCCTTAGCTCAAGTCCAGCTACGCTCTTCGACCAGTCACGTACACAAGGAACTCAAAAGATTAAAGTCAAACAAAGCTAGTGGTCCGGATGCTCTCTCACCATTCGCTTTGAGTGTGCTGGTTCTCTCACACTACCTTTAACTTATCTCTTTGACAAATGCTTCACTATAGGTTGGATCCCGGACATTTGGAGATCGTCAAGAATAACCGCAGTACCCAAAAATGGATCCCAAACATATCACCCGATTGCGTGCACCTCTGTACTTCTGTACGTTTTCGAAAAGCGGTTAATTCCGCGGATTTCTACAGCCAATTCTGCGGCCGATATCTACCAGTTTGCATGTAGGTCCAAGCGCTCTACATTGGCTACAGTAGCATATCTTGTTCATTCTATAGCATCTTACCAGCCCGTAGCCTTAAGGATCACAAGTCTGCCTTGTAATCCGAGGGCGCGGGTTCGAGTCTACGAAGGAACCGGGCGACCCTCGCAGTATTCTTAACCCACGTGCAACTTGTGTTGGTTGGGCAGTAGCGAAGCGTCAGTACTGCTACGGGCGTACTGCATTGGACAATGTAAATCCGTACGGCTTCTCTTCCTTGATTATTCGATTGCCTTTGGAAGCTTGGATAGATCACTGTTACTCAACTTGCTTTCCGAGAATGGAGTTTGCCAGGGTGTAGGTAATGTGTTACGTAATTATCTTACGAATCGTGCTCACTTCATCAAGTTGAGCAGTAAAACGTCCTCTGTGACGTTCCCCAGAGAGCGATGCTAATCTCTTTTCTATTTTCCTTGTATGTTGAACTTCTCCCTATACCGACCACCATTATACGATGCAAATATGCTGACGATGTTGTGCTGCGGTGTATGGCCTCCACTATACAGCATTCCTCATCACTTCAACGTGGGTTGGAAGATCAGGTGGAGTAATCTTCATCCAGATCCCCTACACTTAACACTTCTAAATGCAATGATGTAATCTTTTCCTTCCTTCATGACGATAAGTTGCAGCTCCTATTAGATATATCCCCCCATCCTTACTGTGAACGAAAATCACACACCCAGATCATTCACGATCAAGATCTCGGCGTCTTTTTGTCCCAGTACCTTTCTTGGTCCATGCATGTCTATGTAACTTTCCAGGAAGTCAGGAGATTTTCTTTTTCTCTCCTCAGACTTAAGGCGCTTTCATTACCCCATACTCTAATATTCAGGTTTGTGACCTCTTACACTACCCTCCTTTCATCTTCCCTGGAATTCATCAAAAAGACTACATCTTATTGATACGATCTATAGAGCACATTACTAGACGCAGCGGCTTGTCCAGCGATACTTCAGTTGATTTGATCGTTTCTAGACATCTTGCTGCCTGCGATAACTTTTCTTCTAACGTATTAACTGACCAATTTCATGCACTTCTACGCGTTAGAAATACAAAATTTTCTTCGCGTGTAGCTCATCGTATCGTCTTGCCTTATCTATCACGTTTCCTTCTCGGCTCAGTGGAAGTGATAAATATGGTGCGCGAGCGGTTGTTGGAGTAAAAGTTGTGGATATCTTCGATTTTTCTCCCCAAGTATGTATATGATTCTATTTCGAATGGATAGTATATTGCTACTATTATCCAGGTGCAAGGAAAATTACTAGTGTGGGGGAAAAGAAACATCGGTTGAGGAAGCAATAGGCGTCGATGGTGGATAACCCATGAATAGCGAGCATTTCAACAAAATCAACGAACTGGTCCACCAATTGTCAGTGATCAATGAGGTTGGTGAGCGGAACGCTGACTGTGGTCATCTCAAGTGTGGCATGAAGAATGCCTTGTTGTTCGCGAACTTGAGACGTAACTGTGAACGGATCTCTGAAGCATCGATCAGTTTGCTCGGAGCGCATAAACGGGTTACGCTGGGCACTGACTTTCAGCGTGTCTGTAACTCCCTGAAACAACGTCAGACAAGGGGTCTTCCAGTTGACCGGGAATGTTGGTGGGTTGCAACGGCTTGTCATATGGAGAAAGGCAGTCCTATTGGAAACAGCCGAGTGCTGTCCCAGCTAATCCGGAACACGGGTCCGAGAAAGCCATTAGTTAGCTTGACAATAGCTGAGAAAGACGGAGAGTTGATCCATTCTCATCGTCGTTGACTAGCCCGTTGAGTGGAGCATTTTGAAGAGCACCTCAGTAAGCCTACTGCGTGTCGAATCACCTGAGCCCACGTGGGAAGTGAATGTCACATCTCTCGCATGAGCTCGCCGTGTTGAAACGATGACTTTCCCCTATCTTTGCTGAAAGATGGTGGTGACTCTTTGTTGACTTGACTCGCTGCTCTAGTTAACACGATTTGGGACACTGAAGAAGTGCCTTCAGACTGGCGACCATCGACTGTCGTGCCCATCTTCAAGAGGGGTCAGTGTACTTTGTGCGAAAATCATCAAGAGATTAGTCTTATTTCCACTACCTCAAAATGTCTCACGGGTATCATTCTTCCAGGACTTACTGGTCCCCATGAGAGCCGAATCACTGAAAACTAGGCCGGCTCCCGCTTTGGTCGTGGTTATATCAACCACCTATTTACATACGATTGATTATGGTGCTTTTCCTTGACTTGAAAGCCGCCTCTCTGTTGACCGCGCCAGCTTGTGGAACTACCTGTCCATGAAAAGAGTGCCAGCTAAACTCTTTTCCATTCTGTAGTCCCTTTACCGTGATTCCAGAGGTCGTGCAAGGGTCTACTGGAAACTGTCTCCTGAGTACCCCACGACAAGTGTGGTTCGCCAGGATTGTCCTATATTTCCTTTCCTCTTTTACTTTTTGATCGAAATGACCAGACGCTACCGGAGTGGAAGTTCTGCCAGGTGACCGAATGAAAAACCTGGAGTATGCGGACGACATAGTTCTTTTAGGCTCTGATGCATTGGTTACGCAAACACTACTGCACAGACTTGTGCGTAGCGCTGCACGCTTCGGCGTGTACTTTGCACTTTCAGAGTGCAAAGTGCTATTGCAGCAGTGGGCCGACACACCTCCGGTTTTAGCCATTTCCGCACAGCCAATGGAAGTAGTCGATCGGTTCACTGACCTTGGTAGCGGCGTGATCCCTGGTAGCCACATCACTGAGGCAGTTACTTCGCGTAACAGCAAGGCCCGTGTGGCTTTCCAACGACCTATGGAGACGGCAGGATATCACCTTGTCAATGAAAAGTAGACTGTATAACACTGCGATAAGGCCAGTGTTACTGTGTGGATCAGTGACCTAGCCGGTTCGCTGTGAAGACATTAAGCGCCTGGCCGTGTTTGACCACCGGTGCTTGCGGACTATTGCTCACGTTTTGTGGGATCACCGGATGAGCAATGCTGAAGTCCCCCAGTTGATTTTTGCAATTGGCCTTCTGATTCCTCTCTCGAGTATTTGATAAACTGTAGTCGTTTGCCTTGGCCATATCCTCCGTATGTCCGTTGATCGGCTTCTCCGGAGTGCATTATACGCCGTGGGCGCACCGCAAGTTGGCCAGTCCAAGACGTGGGATAGAGGCCTGAAGAAATTGTCTGAGAGACTTGGTCATTCTGGTGCGTATCGTCTTTCTGGCTGAGTGCCTCGGAATGGTTCACACCAGTGGTTAGAGACCCCGTCAAACATGGCGCATTCAGACAGTCAGTGGCGTTCCTGTATTCGGTTTCTTTCATCTGATTGTTAATCTTCGTTCCATTCTGATTAGCCCGACGCATTTGTTTCTTGCTTCTATTTTCTCTACTTTCTATTCAGACCCACACCCACTATGCTATCGTTGTTATTTATTATTATTCTTACGGTGTGAGTCGTGACAATTGGATCCATCTCACTTCGTGCGCAGATCATAGCTGATCAACTGAACTTATTTTCTTTCATATTCCTTTGTACTCAAACTGGTGCCTCATGCTGACGTTGATGTTGAATACATCATGCTTCTTCATCGCAATTGGGCTATACCGACTTTAACTTACATTTAGACCAGATCTTCTTAACCTCGCTAAGAAGTATTCCTCTTAATTAATTTGTTCAGTTATGTTATTCTGCGGCATATTAGGTATCCACTTTTCGCATTTATCTTCCTTCCAATTCTTTGTGGGTTACTTGATATCCCGGTTGTGGCTGCGCTTGCTGTAAATTTAAACAAGTTGCTTTCTTATCTAACACCCTCCACCTCGATTGCTGGCTCCAGGAGACTGTGATTCTTCGCTGTGGAGATGAGGTTCACAGTCCTCGTGGTCACGCTAAGCTCAAGCGGTGGTTCCATCTCGTGTAGAGCGGACTACGGTCCAGCCACCACCTAGTGTTCGTCTGGTACGCATGATTTCCAATTTAGATAAAGAGGAATGCTGCTATTGTGCATGTTGAAGGAGTATGGGCCGGCTCCTTTATTGAAACCTGGCTCCCATCCCCATGCCTCCTGGTTTTATATCTTCGGGTTTACACTGGATATGGGGTGTGCGGATGGTGCAGCCCAAGCTACCCATGGTCACTCTGTAGGCGCAGGCGTCCTGTGGCTATCCTATGGAGGCCGTGATGACAGACAAATCCGGAGTCAGATGCCACCAGTCATCATCCAGTTTGTCCGCGGTGATGGTCTTACTGCTGGAAATGAACCCGTTAGAATTCGTAGACCTTATTTGGACTTGACTTGTCTTGATGTCTGCTGGGACACGTCGTGAGCAATGAACATGTTCGGCTTCGTGTATCTTGTTCAAGGATACCGAGTGTACCACTCAGCACCGTTATATCTTGCACCAGACTCCGATGGCTCTACCACGTATTGCGCATGCCAGCACACCGACTCCCGCGACATACGTTGTTTGCGAGACCGGGGTCTGGATAAATAGGGACGAGTGGCCAATAGATGACTTGGTCTAGTGGTATCTAGTCCCTCACTTAGATTTGGCGTCGGCTGGTGTCTCCCGACTAATTGGCTGGGCCCGAAGGACGATGTACACATTTGGTTAGATACACTACTTGACGTGGCGAAGAGCCAACCTTAGTACCTTCCGTGTCGCAAGTTTCTTTGTAAATAAAAAACTGGAACTTCTATTCTCGACAACGCGAGGCACGGCTTTACCAGCATGATCGTATTAAGATTACAAAGTGTAATCAAGCATGTACAAAAATACAACTTGTTTGCCGTAACAGTGAATGTTTGTGAAGGGGTATGTATATCTATGTAATTGCTTCCCGCTTATTTTCCCTCTGCAAAAACCATCTCACACTGCGTGGATAATTTTACACTTAGTATTATATTACTTGTATTCTGTAACGTTTAGTATCTCGCTTTTTCATAAATCTTATCTTTCATACTGCGACACAGCTAGCGGAAGTGTGTTCCTCACGGCTTATTTAGTCGCTGACACCATAGCTCCAGGGTCCATACGTAACATCATTCGCATGGCTCTTCACCATGAGCTGTGCTAGTGATCCCATCCTATCCTTTCAACCCTTTTTTGTTTACGCAGTAGATGGCATTCTGTAATCCCATTATCTACAAGAGGGTCAGTCATTTGTTATGTCTGTTCTCGGCCCCTGTCATGGTGGTGCTTTCACACACTAATTTTGTCCCCGACGGGTCCATGGTTTGAGTGCAGTGCATCGTGGTCGTTATACAGTTAGTCATTCGATTAATTGGAGTAATCGCAACTTGAACATCGACATTCTCGCTTGCACTACTCTTACCTTCAGTTGAATAATAATGGCGCTTTCACCATCCGTGTATTGATCTTTTCCCACCTCAATCTGTGAAGAGTGAACGATCAACGCTCTTCAGTCCGGTTGGTCGGCGAACATACGAGATGGACCCAAGTTCATTTACTAGCATTTCTGTAGACACCTCGCTACGAATTATCAGGTATATAGCCATTGTGGTCCCTTGTTACCATGTTATGGCTTGCACTTGTGATTATTGCCCTGGGTTAACCCTCTAATTTCTCTTGATTACTCTTCTTGGCTCCCAGCTTCTTATTGTCTTCCTTAGCTCGGAAGGCTGATCGCCCCACATATTTCCGAATTCTGTGTTGTCTCTTTTGATATGGAACACAGTGGGATTCATCACTAAGCTTCCAGTTTTTTGCCCCTTGTTATTCGTCACTATGACCACGATTGCTCGGATGCATTTGCGAATCGGCTGGTTGACATCGGGAAATGCTCGCATTCTGTTTCCAGGTTCCTTCCATTCAACACTATTTGCGCCGGTCAATCACAGCGAACCGAGCTCCTAATCATTTTCCAAACACAATGCTGCTACACCAACGTTCAAGGCCTGTACTCTAAACTGCCAGAAGTGTGCCATCAACACGTAACAACAAATTAGGACCTCATAGCAGTGACTGAAACTTGGCTCTCCAACGACATACTAGATCCAGAAATTGAACTCAGTGAGGGGTCAGTCTGTCGAAATGGTCGTCCATCTCGCGGTGGCGATGTGGCCATTTACTATTGTGATTGCCTTAAATGTGAGGCCCCTACCGAACATTCCCTTGTTTTTCCCGACGCGTTATTTTGTAGACTGCAGTCAGCATGTCGAGATGGTGAGTCACTGAAGACGCATGATTCTTGCTGCTTAGCGGTTGTCTACAGGCCTCCGAACTCATTAGACAGTGATGACATTCTGTTCAACGCACTCCACTATGCCGTTTCCAAAAAGTACTCTCGTTGCCTTATAATGGGCGTTTTCAACTTATCTTCAGTAGTCTCAGTGTCCTTTAATGGGCCATCATTTAGCTCAAAACTCCTTGAATTCATGAACGTGGCACTTTTGTATAACCACCTGGATCGACCAACCAGACACCGCGGTTCCAACAAGCCATCACTACCTTACCTAACCCTGACGAATTAAGAGTTGATGGTTGAGTCACTAGGCATTACCGATCATTCAGTTGTAACATTTGATTGTGTGTTATGCCAGCATAGTTGATAACGAACACAAAACACAACGAACTAGTACAGACTATTCCATGCTTCACAACTTAGCGACAACCGTTGACTGGGGCCTACAGATTCACATTCGATGAACAACGCATGGAATGAATTGAAAGGTGCAATTAACTGAAGCACACGAGAAGCCGTTACGGGTACCAGGCCGGACCAACAGTTGGATCCGAATCATGACACGTAAATGGGTGAACCTAAGAGATGAGATTTGGGGGCAACATACGCTAAGCCCATGTGATAGCACATGGCAGCATTACAAAACATTGAGAAACTACTGCATGTCACTTAATCTATGAGACAAATACGAATGGCAGTAGACCGTGATACTCTAGTTTTCGAGTAACAACAAACTGCTATGGTTAGCGGCATCCGGTTTCCGATTTGCCTGTCACTGTGGCCTGCCAAAGGACGCCTGCGCCTACAGTGGGACCATGGGTGGCTTGCGCTGCACCACCCACAACTCCAACCACATACCCCATATCCAGTGTAAACCCGAAGGAATAGGACCAGGAGGCACAAAGACCGTGCACCCCGTCCCCTCCAGCAACGACCAACTGTCTGCTGGAGCCAGTATGAACGAGGTAGTGGGTAATAGACAGGTAGGCACCTTGTCAACATGCATAGCACAACCCCACCTGGGATATCAAGTAACAGCCAATCACTTGAAACGACAATATCAAATAGATAATGCATACAGCTACATTGACATAAGTTCGCTAAATGTGCGTATTAAATAAAATGATTACGAACAAATCCGCGATAAGTTTAAGATGTCAGAATATTTATTTTAAGAAAATGCCATAAACGCGAAAATGTTATCGAAGTTAACCAAAGTAGTTTAAGGGACGTGTGCAAATTTATAGAAGCAAGTTCAGTTTGACATTAATATGGGATAAAAAATCATTAGGAGAATATTGCAAAATACACCACCTGAAATAAAGAAACTCAGCACGCGGTTAGTAAATCGAATGTGACGTACCTACCAACGCTGTGCCGGTTCTGCCTACGTTTTTTGCAGGACTCGTTGCCGTTTCGGTGTTGGCCCCGAGTGGCATCCCCCGTGGCTCGCTAGGCCTGCTTGACTCAGGCACTTGCGACCGCATGTGCTACAGCACCATACGCTCGATGTCGATGGAGTACAACCAATCGCCGACTGTCGCTTCCGCAATTACCGCTTCTCTGTATGCACGAGGGCTTTCTCTTGCACCTCGGCAACAACCTTCATGATCAGATCGCGCCATGAGCGCCAATCAACCGCCTTCGATTCCCATGATCTGCAATCCAGCTTAGAACGTGAAAGGCTCCCTATGATCATGTCCTGGTAATGGACCTTCGGTTTCCCCACATGCCACTTGCCAACACAGCTGACCATATAATAGCTGCATCGGTATCCACGTCGAATCCATACGCCACACATGACCGGGCCACTTAAGGTGTCTCGGCAAAAGTATACAGTCCACTGCATACATTTTACTTCGGCGCAACACTTCCGTGTTCGCAACTCTGTCTCACCAACCGATGCGCGGAATCCGTCGCAGACACTGTTGATGGAACCGCTCGAGATATCGCACATCTGGCCAATACATCGTCCACATTTCGCTGCCGTATAGATGAACGGACAACACCATGAATTTGTACACCATCAGCTTCGTGTCAACAGTGGTTGCTGATTGTTCCGCACTCGGTACTCAAGCTTCCCGAGTGCCGAAGCTGCTTTCGACACGTGGATACGCTCCTCACTGCGTATCTGCTGGTCAGTCGACACCACACTCCCAAGATAGCAGAAATGGGTGGTGTTTTCTACCAATTCATCACCAATGCTTATTCGCGGCACCATTGTAGATTGCACCTCCGGTGAAGACTGAAAGAGAGACAGTTTTTTGTGTTGATGGTGAGCCCGAATTTGGTCGCTGTCGAAGCCAGAGCACTAGTCATGTGCTGCAATTCACCGTGATGTGTGCAAACGACGCATAGTTGTCAGTGGACAGCAACATACGGATAGTTGTCTCACATACTAGGATTCTCGCATCGAAACGATGGATATTCAGCAACCCACCATCAATACGGTGCTCCACACGAACACCGTAAGCGCAAGCCGCATCAAAAGCACAAGATATCATTGCATAAAGATAAATATTAAACAGGGCAGGAACTAAGACACAGCCTTGCTTCACACCAGAGATAACTGCAAAGTCATCCGACGTCTGTCCAATCAGCTGCACCCTCGCCAGCATATAACTGTGCAGACATTCAAATAAACTTACAAAATTATGCGAACAACTAAACTTACTTAACCCTGGCCGCAATGCCTCGCGGTTCACCGTATCAAATGCCTTGGTAAAATCAACAAAAAGCGGGTACAATGGCTGGTGCCGTACTCTGCAATTCTCCTGCAACTGACGAGCCGCAAACACCATATCTATAGCGCTGCGACTCGAACGGAATCCACACTGCTCTTCTGCCAGGTTAGGTTCCACAATCTGACTGGCGAGGCAGTTGAGCAGGATTCGGGCAATCACCTTGCCTACACAACTCAGCAAGTTGATGTCACGATAATTCGGGCAACATTGCTTGTTACCTTTGCCCTTGTACAGTGGTAGCACAAGAGCATCCTTCAGCTCAGGAGGCACCTCCTCCTCAATCCACACGCGTTGCACCAAGTGGTGCAGCGCAGTCAACAACGCGGGTCCGCCGTGTTTCAATACTTCAGGCGGGATCCCGTCGGCCCCAGCACACTTGCTGTTTCGCAGCTGAGCAAATGCTCTCTGCGTCTCATCCAGTGTCGGCGTGTCCGCCAGACTCGCTTTCACATCTTGCTGCTTGAGGCCGTTCAATTTAGGCCAGTCAATCTCTGAACGGTTGTTCAAGAGACAGTCAAAGTGTTTCCTCCAGATCTGCTTTATGTCTACAGTCTGTGTGCAGGTAACGTCTGAGCTACCATCGATCAGCGTCCTCAGCGGCTCCAATCTCGGTCCATACACCGCCTTCAAGGAGTCAAAGATTTCCTTGTGTTGGTGGCGTTCGGCGTAGCATTCCATCTGCTTCGCCTTCTCCGTCCACCATGCATTTTTAATGCGACGGAGCTCTCGAGGCAGTCGCCGTCGACGTTTGCGTAACTGACTCTTATTCCCCATGTCACTGGGGTCTGCGACATGTGCAGCAAATGTTACATTCTTCTCACACATCAATGCGCCAATCGTCGCTTTGTTGTCATCAAACCAATCAGGCCGCTTAGAGTTTGCGCGCCCGATGGTCTCCTCGGCAGCAGCTGTCACCTGCTCGTGAATGTGGTGCAACAGGTCGCCCACTGTGGCTTCGCAGTCCACCTCACACAGGCGTGCAGCCATCACCTTCTCCAGCTCCATACATTTCGCCGTGGTACCGAAGGAGGGAATGATAAATTTACGCCGATCTACGGCGGGAGTGCAATACAAAGGTTTACGGAAATATATGTAGTGCTTGGTCCGCCTCAGTGTGATCATTGCCACACTCAGCTCCACGCAGTACACCCGTCAAGCGCACTTCATGCATATAATGCTGACGTACGATGACAAAGTCGAGCAGATGAGCGTGACCACTCCGTGGGTGTGTTCAAGTTGCTATATCACTCGCACTCAGTGCAAACCGAGTGCTCGTGGTCGTCAGGCAGTGAGTGGCACACAGTGAGAGCAGACTGTCACCGTTCGCATTCGCTGAACCAATGCAACGCGGACCGACGACGTCTGTCCACACCGATGGATCGCGCCCAACGCGCGCGTTGAAATCACCCAGCAGAAATAGTCGGTCGCTCTTCGACACAGACCGTATCACGGAGGATAACTGATTGAATTGATCACGCGTGTCATCAGGATAACACATGGTCGGACCCTACGCGCTGATAAAAGTGGCAAATCTACCTCTTCCTAGTCGTAGGTGAACAGTCACCAGTCGGGCGCTGATGCCTGTTGGTTCACCCCCAGCTGGCCATGGAGGCGATCGGATACTGCAAATCCGACCCCCTGTTCACGCGGTGCCTAGGTGGCATTGTTCACCTAGTAGAACATGTAGGCAGCACCTGCTTCATGCAACTTACCTTACTCAACGAGCCGAGTTTCACTGAGTACCGCATTATCGATGTTGTAGCGCGCCAGTTCCATCGGGACCAGTGCAGTGCGTCGCTCGGGGCGCTCACTCGAGTTCCGGTCCAGTAGTGTGCGCACGTTCCAACACCCGATGCTGCGTGCTTTACACGCAGGCATGCGGTTGCATTGGTGGGGAATCCCACGTGAGGTGGCAGTTGTGCTTCGGAAGTTTGTTTGAGGGACTCTACCCGGAGCCTTTGGCCCAATAGCCTGACCTACAAAACAGTGGGGAGTAGATCCACCTCGGGAATGTGATTGCAGAGGCAGATTGGGATCTGCTTGAGGTCCGTCACACGCAGCCGTTGGAGATGTGGAACGATTCATATATATTTTGCGGCCGTAGTGGGATACGCACCTGCAAACACTGCCAGACCCAGGTGGGTTTTGCCGGGTTTGCACCAATTTGACCAGGGGTTGCGTGGCTTGAGGTGGGCATTAGCAAACCATTGAACACCCGGAGGTGCCCTCCCACCGTCAGAGACGTGGCGCTCGTACACTACGCTAATCAAGCTATGATCTTATAACTCAGACCTGTTGCCTCCCATGGCTAGGCTTGACGGGAAGAGGGCCATCGACCACTACCTAACCTCCAAAGAGGATGGACTAGGATACTGGCAGGGCGCCCACACCTAACAGGGTAACGACTCGGATCCTCAGCCAAAGCTTTCGATTACATGTACACTAGAAAGGCAGCGGGTCTAGCACCTGGTCAGTTCACTCACTCATGCGGATTGGTGTCCTGGATCTTAGTAGGGAGAAAAGCGTAACCCAACTCCCACCCAGCGGTCGCCACGAAACGGCGTCCAGGACATGAGTCCATGGCACACCAGTAGCAGCCGTGGGTAGACCATCTGTCAGGATCCAGCCACCACCAGGCTCAGCACACTATAGACTCTCCCGCCAACAACAAACTGCTATACAGGTATGTGAACGACAAGGGTTAAATCTTGAATCTCACCACTTAAGACGGCCAGTGGTATAACGACTAATGCTGTTGATACCGCAAACGCTCTACTCCTGCAGTTTCGCTCAGTCTACAAATATCATGGAACCTTTCCTCCATCAACCCAACAGATGTCGTCGGCTTATCCATTGTCACCAATACCCCAGAAGCTGTCGTGAACGGATTACAGCTTTCGGTAAATCAGTGGCCTCCGGGATCTAGATCAGCCTAAAAGTACTTGAAACTCTTCATCACGGCAGTACAACTTGCAGCGTTTTCCCAGTGTCTGTTTAACTCCCATACACTCCCATCTGAGTGGGAATGTTGAATTATCACTCCGATATACAAAACGGGTAAGCGATCGGATCCTGCCAACTACCGACCTATTGCACTCCTACCTATATTTTTCAAAAATGATAGAATCGGTAATCGCATATGCACTGACACGCTATTTTGAAAGTCCGCAAAAAATTTCTGATGTCCAACATCGTTTCAGGTGGAGACGATCTTTTCTTTCAAATCTACTCCTTGCTCGGGATTCTTGAACCAGGGTAGTCGATGAAGAAGTCCCCATAGATGTGATTTACCTAGATTTTTCTGAAGCATTCGACAGGGTCAATCACTTCGTTCTCCTCCAAAAGCCTGCTGCCTACGGTATCAACGGTTCCCCGCTCACCTGGTTGAAAGACTACTTGCACGACAGAGCAATCAAGGTAAGAGTAGCCGACACTCTGAAAGCCTGAGCGTCTCCAGTGGTGTCCGCTAGGGTCCGTCGGCTAGCTACTGCTTTTAGTCTACACTAATGACCTTGCTGCAAATATTCTATCCCCGATGCAAATATTTTCAGACGATACCAAAATATGGTAAGCAATTCGCTTAGCATCCGTCCGTGTCTAACTCCAGAACGATCTGGCTCGTATTAACGAATGGGCAAAAGGAAGCAGCCCCCACTGAATCCTGCAAAGTGCCACGTGCTGTCGGTTCGTAACAGCTTCATCAACACATATCTTCTGGGCCAGCACGTTTTGCAACAGGTGACTAGTGAACGAGACTTAGGTGTCATTGTTCAACTAGGTCTTGTCGATTCGCCCCAATCTTCGAAAGCATCGAATGTGGCGAACTTGAACTTCAGACTTTTGAAGCAGGCTGTTGACACCTTTGAGCGACGACTAATACCTCTGTTGATCAACGCATATTTTTGTCCCCACGTTGAATATGCGGTTCAGGCCTGGCGCCCATGGTTAAGATGATGTATTCGTCACTTGGAACAGCCCCAAAGAAGGACTACCAAGATGACACGTGAACTATTCGGTTTGTGTTACGAACTGCGCCTTCATTTTCCTTGTGTCTTCTCCCCAGAATACCGACGGCTTCGCGGGGATCTCGTTCTCACATACCGAATACTAATTGAAAGCGAGCACTCATGTGCAATACTGCTGACCCTAGCCCCTTACAATCAATGTCGAGGCCACCACCTGAAACTAGTGACGCAACACTTCCGTTTGGATTGTAGAATTTTTACTCTCGTAGAATCTGTTTTCACTGGAATGCACTATCAACACATGTGATGAACGCAGCAGATATCGCGACATTTGAGCGACTATTAGATTTTCATCCTTCTGCTAAGCGCTACTCAACTGTGGAATGAAGTGCGATGTCTTTACTACTGATGGTTCACGTTCCATGTTGCAACGCTTTGTTTTTATTTTCTTGTTTATTTTCCATCCTGTTGCTCTTGTAAAGTTATGCTTTTTGTCCTCTCATACACCTGAACCCTTCTGATTATAGTTGGTCTTGTGATATCCGCACTTTGCGACTCACGTATCCCTGTCTAATCTAGGGCCTTGTTTCACTTGTCAAATTCCGTTGGATTATAACTTGAAATGATCAGCCGGACAGTATAAACATAGGGAATCCCATCGAAGAACTAAGTAGCCTTGATGTGTGCTGTCTTTACAGGTTGAGACCACAGCTTCGAGCACAGAAATAGGGAAAGATCTATCTGACTTGCTGTGTACGAGAACACATGGGTGGTCATTCATTGGCCTTCCTGCTTATAACTACTGTTTCTGCGATCAGACAAGTGTCATCATCCAATTCTTTACCGTTTATTTTTTTGTCACTGCTGTGGGTTTCTGTTGAATTGGCACTGTGTCGGGGAACTGTAACCCAATGAACAGACGCACCAAGCTGCTTCTCAGCTTGCCCACAATCCCTCGTATCCTCGGACGCAGTCTCACACGGTTGTGCGACCCATTGCGTCCGACACTGCTTTCATAGTATGAATCCCGCAGAGTGGTTTCGTCTTCATCAGGAGGTACTTGCCCCCTATTCGAACCGATATGATCATCTTACTCACATTCATGCTTATGCAGATTCTACCTGAGCATGATCTCTTCTCCCCTCAACTTTGTCTTTTCCTTCAACTTCTCGCATGGTTGTTACGACTAACCTTGTTCACTAGTCCCCTTGTTTGTTCCATTCGACCTGATGACGGTTAACGGTAATTATGCAAGCTTGACCGATCTCTCATTCTTGCTAATCGTTTTCGCCAATTCTTCTGTTCTACTTCCATCTGATATATACCTTTTCCGAATCGTCCTTTATATCACACGGACACGAAGTCAGTTTCTATTGGAAAAAACTGTCACCAAAGGCAGTGCTACTGCTATTTGCGACTTTTCGCCTTGCCACATTTTCCCGCCTCCCTGCCTGGCGTTGATGGATTTGCAGTTGGTACACCACTCAATCTGACTTCAAATTCGGTTACGCATGGCGTAACGATTCTTTCGTAGGGGTTCGACATCCGATACATCATCTTTTTCGCATCTATCCCAGCCTCCTCCTTCGGTCACAGATGTTCGGATGCGCTTCTTAGTGGACCATATAGACACAAACACATCATCTGTTCGCGTTGCCTCGGCTTTGCTCGAATGCACGTCGCGGTTAGCTGCTTGAAGTCAATCGGAGTTCTTCTGGTAGTCTCTCATGACGGTTCGTTTCACTGGCTAAACCAGTGTGCCTTAACAGGATGCTCGAAGGGTGTTTTGTATACTCGTATCCTTTCCTTGACCTAAATTCACTTGACGGAGAGGGCTTATCGGCACTACATGCTTTCTGCTGTCTTTGCAACCCGTTCTCCCTTCCTTGATCCGGCATCCCAGCTGCTCAGTGCGAGATTTTAACAACCTAGGAGAGTATCAAGATTAATACATTTCGACACCAGCTTTGCTTGGACGAGTAAAAGCAAGGCCATTTAATCGCTTTACTTGGGCAAGCCTACTTCAGTCTTGTATCACGATCCCTCGCTCCGGTCATTTCGCGCAGAGCATCTTGCTCACAATATTTACTACTATTTTGCTTCTCTTATCTGCCCTCGGTATCGTATTGATTGAAGTCCGTTTTGAGGTTCTGAGCACTGAAATGCGCGACATTTTCGTATCGTCTATTTCAAAATATTTACCGGTTCCGCTGCCATGTCGCCAAACCTCACCCCAACTGTCTGACTCATTGTTGAGCATCCGGGTTCTGGCAAATGTGCGCACCAATCCCCTACTCTTTCAGGATGTACTAGCCGCTATTAATTCTCTCATTAGATGACTGTGTTTGATATTTGGGAATTAGTGATGTATTTCCAACGGAACAGACGGCTCTAACTTGATGGAAACTGCAAACGCTTTGTAACTCAGAATTACTCATTCGTTTTTTCTCTTCACCCCCCAACCTGTTGTAGCTTTGGTTCTCCTGTTTACTCCATACGGAAGGCATTACTTTGCTTCTTCGTGTGTGTTTGGGTTCAGTTACTTTGATTACTGTGGTTCTCTCATCAAGAATCCAGTATGCGCCGTCTGATTGCTTCGGCGAACGGGCTTCTTAGCCCGATGAGGTTTAACCAACCACCCTAGGCTATCATGTGCGCGCAGGGCTGGCATCCAATGGAGGTACGTTGAACTTTGACTGGTGCACTGCGATTTTCATTAGTGTGTGCGTTTCATTAAATTGTGCTACTTGGACAGACAACAGCATAGACCATTTTCTCAAAGCTGATTGTGCATTATCAGAAGACACCTGCTATCGACCAATTTAACGGGCTTTGGTTTTGCTCAAGTGTGTGATAAATGTTTTACTATGGACGGTTATCGCTAAATGTGAACTAAATGGCCCTCATGAATTTCTGTTAGACGATAGCTGTTTTTTCGGACTCCCAATTTCCTTTCCTATGTAGTCAAGTCAACTCAAAATAGGCTTTATGCACCTAAATGGGTGCATTCGTTGCACTCTTTCAGATGTGCTAGTCAGTTTTCACTTTTCAGTTGAGCATAATCGAAAATCATAACTCTCGCACTGTGTTTTCCACCTACTGTTAAATACATGTTCACTTTTTGTCCTACGGTCACCTCAGTGTGGACACCGTTTCCCGCCAGACTTGCTACCTTCCGATCCAGTATTTCATCTGTCAAAGTACCGTCATAAGCAGGAACATCTGACAGCACCCGTGGTCTGCCATATTATTTTTGCTGCTCTTCTCACGTCAGCACCAAACAGAAAGTTTAATCAGTCACTTCGTCCGGACGTCCGTTTGTTTATGCACTGTCCCCATTCCATGGGTCTCCTGTCTTTAGTGGGTTGTGGGAGATTTGCCGCACTTTCATCTTTGATTCCTTCGCGGAAATTTTCCAGTAGGGAATTGGAACTGAATGCTTTCTTGCGAGTCATCATTTCAAACTCCTTTTTGTCTCAACTCTGTTTCGAACGCAGAGTGGTACATATCTGGAACGACCTGCCGCAGCACATAGTAGAGGCGAACTCAGTGTCCGAATTTAAGAAGCTCCTAGACAAACACTTTGCAGAGGCAAAATATAGAGAGCGGAACGATAAATAGGGAGCATATGTCCAAGAGCGACGAATGATGCAGCTACACAGAGAAAGCTCTACTCGCTGCTTCGAACCAGTATTCAGTATTCAATATTTGCTCTGCATATGCCGTCGAGTAAAGCCCTTCGCTCCAACGGACCGGTTTTTTCTCCGCTTCATTCTACGTTTTCGATTCCCTCTCCGCCTCCACTCACTCTCTGTGCTTTCACATCGAAACGCGTTTCCTTTGTGTGTTGCAATATTTGTTGTTTGCACATCAATTACTAGTTCCAACTTTTAAATTCAAGGTTGGCCCTTGGCTAACTGTTCACATTTACCATTAATCAGTTCTTCACAGCGCTTTCTAATATGTGCTAGCATGTGTTTCTAATAACGGTGCCTATAAACCCCTATAATGGGAGCGCTCCCAATTGCCCGTTTAGAAGGATCTCGTAGATACCTTCCTCCGTCACTGACGTTGCTATTCGAACTAGTTGTCAGCCTCTCTACTTTCCCGTCAACCCTCATCCGACATCAGCCGTTGGTGATCAGACTTGTCACCACTGATGCCTTTTTTCACTCACCTCCTATTCCCATCATTAGCCACCCCTCTGTAGTCCACAACATAAGGGACGACAGTTGCATTTCCCTTGAAATTTTCCTATATACAGTAAAACCTCCGTATGTTGACCACTCAAGGGGACTGGACTAAAGTGGTCAACATATAGAGGTCGTATACAACGGACTAGCAAACTTTACTGTCCCATTGTGAGTAGTGCCGCGTAAACTTTGTTTTTACTTACATTCTGCTTCAAATTTATCAGATTAGCTATTACCAAAAGGCCAATATAGCCAAAGCATCATAAGCGAGAACGCAATGTGGTTTCCGCAAAATTACATCACATTTTTGAGAAAGTCACTCCGTGTCTGCTTTCTCTTAACACTAGATAGACTGCACCGCCATTATACCCAGAACGCCCGGGACCGGTCGAAATGACCGCACTACTGTATTTCATTTTCCTAACTTATATTTATAAAAATTTTCTATTTACTTATTAAAACAATCTGTGGGACATATCTGTAACTGAAAAATAATCGTATTATACTTCGATCTTTTAAAAACGAAAATAATTGTATTTGCTTCTCAGATTTACATTTACAATCTGTCCACATGTTTACAAATGTAAAAACTGCACTTGTAACAATGCTGCGCGCTCAAAATGACCGCTCAGGGCGTTCTTGTGTTAACACAAAGGTAACTGGACTGATCAGCTTGGAAGTGTTTAACCGAAGAACGTTTATTTTCGGCAAAGGATGTTTGGATCGCGAAATAAGCAGTACAGACGTTTTCCAAGATGGGACGAATGCACCGGCATACTATTAAGCAAATGGCTCAATAAAAGCTGGGGGAACTAGGGCATGGACCGTACGCCCGGTACGCGTCAGTGTCAGTGTTGTTATAGTGATTGTGTTTGGTAGACTGCACCTCGCATATAAACATCATAGACACGTATGGTTCTTCGGAAATATCCAAGGTCAAGAGTCCCAATGACAACAGGTGTTTTGCTGACGTGGGATGGATATATCCTCCGTTGTCTAAGATGAGCGGAAAATGTACAATAGAGGAGTTTGCCAAGAGTGCAGCTTGTGCGTAATTGTTGTTGGGCGCTGCGTAATCACCGATGCCGTATTTCTCACTTTTGTTTTAGTAAGATTGGGCCATCCGGCGTGCGTCACAGGCAGCACTGTCCGTCACATCGATAGTAGCGTTCCGGCAACTGAATAGATCTGGCTTGATGTAAGTCGTTGGCGTAGGGATGCGTGGTTCTGGGATGACTGTAGCTCCCCAACGGCGTAGTATCGTTGCAACTTGGTTGTCAATGTCGTTGTGCCGTTTGCAGCGTGCAGCATGGGCTACGCTGCAAGATTGGAGCACTTGAGAGATTGTTTCCTGTCGCCCACATGAACCACAGCAATTGAGATCGGACAGGGAAGGCAGTGGTCTGCCTCTGGTGCGTCTGACGTTTGTCAGAAGGAGGCCTGCGCATAATTGCGTTGCCCTGATAAACGGGCGCGGTAACGCGGTTGCAGCTTGCCGGAGCCATCGATGAGCAATTGGATGCGTTAAAGCTTGATGTAGAGGGGATCCATCATGGGTAGTAAGTAACTGAGTCTTCCATGCCTCCTTTACTGTGGCTTTATCCGTCACAGTTTGTCCACGTACGATGAGTGGGTGAATTAGCTAGCCGATGTATTGCAGGCAGAGGGGTCACGAATGACCCAGCTGAGGCTAGCACTCGACTTGGAATGCCTAAGCCGTGGCAATGATGTATGCATGGAAAAAGGCAACGGCTATATCCTTGGATAATGTTAACCATTTGCGAACGTTAGCCCTGATTAATTTGTCCATCGTTTTGAGTGTATATCGATGTATTACTGCAAGCTAAAGTCTGTGGATGTGTCGTGGAATGAGGAAGGTCCTGAGAATTTCAATCCGTTGGTGTGGTTTTAATGGTGCTTGCGAAGTTTCCTGGAGTTGCTGACGCAGCTCATCGAGGGAGTGAGGCGGTAGCTTGCCGTGCCAGTTAAAAGGTAAACCCAGGAACTAAAATCAATCCGTCGGTTGGACTGATGGAATATCTATCGATCTTACTTGAAGGTCAGAAGTGTCCAGTAACGCTTTCTGCCTGAATGTATCGATGGCGATACTTACATTCTTAGTTTTCATCTGGTTTATGAGCAGGCCAACAATCTGGAGGTCGTTGTTATAAGTTTGGACTCGGTCCTGTAATGCAACTTTGTTTTCCGCTACGATAATCACGTCGTCCGCGTATGCAGTATAATCATCCAGGGCTGCGGGACACATCCAACGACAGGAGGGTAGCTTTTGAAGAGCTTCCTCGGGCGTCCTGATGAAAAGTAGGGGTGAAATGGGGTCCCCTTGTCTAACGCCTCGCTCTGCGTGAATTCGCACTTCCCGGAACTTTGAGATCACCAAAGAATAGTAGGAACACAAGTAATCAATAAAATATTAGTGGCTCCAAAGGTATATGCAGCTTAAATTAGGGAGTCATGGGAGATGGAATCAAAGGCCTTTGTAATGTCCAGAGAGTCGAAAAAGTGGGGAGCAGTGGGAATGAGAGGAGCCAATCATGAAATGAAGCATAGATGGAACCTCAAGTCATCCGTTTTTCCTGAGAAAACCGGATTGTAGGCGGTCAGATGGAAAGGAGGAAATACAGCGCTCAGGGAGATTACGGTGCAATTGGTGAGTGGAGACGTAGCCACAGATATTGCGCGGAAATTTTCGGGATGCGTGGGAGACGGGATCTTTGGGATAAAGCTGACTCTAGCCACCTTAAGATGAGAGGGGTGTGGGTAGTGGGCAAGAATGCACTTAAGCAAAGATGTAACGAAGTGGGGATCCGTATGTTCAACTCCTTTCGGTGTGATGCGGTGGACGCTAGGTGCTGAGCCAGCCATCTGGCGTAGCGATGGGGGAAATTCAGTTACGGAGATGGGTTCAACAAGATCTGTCATTCGCGGAATGATCGCGTTTGGGGATCGATGGTCTGGTGGCTGTGAGAATACGCCTGTCCAATATTCGACAAAGCCAGGTATTCGTTCGTTTCCCTGTATATAGGTGGTCTGCCACCTCCCAACGCCTAAGTTGCTAAAGGCGTTGGATGTGACCGAACTGGAGTCTACGTTGTCGTTTGCTGTTCTGAACGTTTTTAGTGTGGTAGCGCGGTTTGAATGGTTTCCAAGTATGTGGAAACCATGTCTGACAAAAGTTGTCAAAGCGTGTGCTGAGTTCGTATCGGGAACGGTGGGTGAGAGAGTCGACTAACAGATTTCGAAGCTCGGTGACCAGTACTGGGGTTACATCTGCACATATCGGGAGTAGGCTTATAACCTCTAGGAGTAGGCCTTGAAATATTATGGATCGTACAGATGCGGAGGTATGAGTCATCCATCGCAGGCGTGGCAGATTCTTCGTGTGTGAGCGAATTTGGTACGATTCGAGTTGGCGTGGGACGAGTGCCTCTCATCCTGGAGTCGTGATCGTGTGAGGGTGTGTCGGCCGCGTGCAAATCAACTTTGTGGTCTTGACGGAAATAGGTCGTTAGGTTCCCAGCAGATGATGATAACGACAATGTCTGCGATGACGGACCCGTCTGGACATCCACTGATCATGGAATATGGCGCCTTTTCCCGCGGTTGTGTAGGCACATGGACGAAGACTTGGTATGTTCTGAGCTGTAGGTGGAGCTCCGGTCTCATTGGGTTTCCAGCGTAAAATTCTCTGTCATTTTCTAATACTCCGCATATCGGGCAGGGAAGTACTGTTGCTAGCGATTGGCTGTCGTAGAGAGAACTGACATTCAATCTGAGAGCATCGGCGTTATTAAACTGGGTCGCGTCCTCTAAAACCACCAAGTTAAACGGGGGAGCAGGCAAACACCTCATGCATTCTTCATTTTATTCGACGTGGTGACGAATTCTACGATGTGTAAGACATCGTTGCGCCGTGAACGTTTTTCATGTGCGACGTTTATATAAGCAATCGTTATAGCCTATCGTTTTTGTCATGAAGCCAGTTGGATTTCGCTGGTATGTCCAGAGGTGTCGTGTGAGGCCTCGCCTAGTAGAGAAACTTCGTGGATAAAAATCACATTGGTAGCTATGGATTCGCTGTGAAGCAAGCGGCGTGGATATAAGGTTCTGCGTCTTATCGGGCGATTCACAGTTGGTGGACACTGAGGACGCCCTAGGGACGGCTGATGATGACGCAGAAACTGGGTCTGTTGGTGTCAATGAATTTAGAGTCGGCTTGGTGGTAGGTAAATGCTGAAGCGAGGTGGATGGTTCTAGAGGTAATGCGGTGTCATATGTAGGTTGTGGCGATTGATGGTGGGCACTGAGGGGCGGGGATTTACTGGACTTGTGGTCAAGAAGTCGAATTGGGGACGGCAGAAGCCGATCCGTTCGTTTGCTGGGTATCCGAACCAGCAGGTCCGTTGTCCTGGCGATTCAGAACAGGAGACATCGGGAGACATGCTCCGCGGACCGTTCGTAAGCCCCAATCCGCAGCTGGGGTGGTGGGGGGAAGTCAGGAAATGTGTGGTTTGTTACCAGGGTATGAGCGAAGCTACATTCCTGGAGCGGTTCCTCGGCGTTCGGCGAATTCTGGGCACGATCAGCCCATGTAATAATGGTTCTAACGGTGTTGCAATGTGAACTGCTATCTATCGGTCTAGCATCTGTAAATGTTTGGGATTCGGGGCGACTGTAATCGGCTGTACACATTGAGTAGGTTGGTTGGCCGCTACTGCTCGAGTCGGACAACACTGCGTAAAAAATATTAAATAACATTGATTCAGATAGCGGTTTACTTGCCACTAAGTTGATAGTATTGGACTGGATGTCAGTTATAGGCGGAAATTCGGATCGCGGATGGCGACAGTCGTCTTTTGGTCCTCCCATTTCAGGTGTTGGCAGCTCTTTCTGATGAGTGCGACCGTACGAGTGAGCAAGTAGGTTCTTTAATTTTGAGTGAAGTTGTTACAGAAATGCCGTGGAAGAGCTCAGATTGGTTACTTGTCGTAGGAGTAGTTAGCCTTTGTCGGCAGACCAGGAGATTGACGTGGGTGTTGTCTGTGAGATCTTCACAACTTCAGGCACTCAAACTCCTGATTGTCACCTGTGCAATGAGTGGGCAAATGTTTTTATGGGCTAGGCTGATGCGTGCCCGGGTGTGGAAAGTGTTTACTCAAAAATGATCAACGTCAATCCGTGGACGCGGATCTGTAGAAACACACTGTACGAGGTAAACCCCCATGCGGGTAAACACTGAGGGGCGGGATAGAAATGCGCGCATATATACATAGAACATGCTGTGTCGTCAAACATCTGCGGAGCCAGAAAGTGCAGTGATTGTGGGTCAGATGAATTTCACGCATTTCGAAATTCCGCTACGTACACATTATTATTTGAACAAGCGAGTTAATCGGCGACCATTGCACAGTAACCCTTCACATGATCAGGTTATAGAGGTTGAATCAATGGTGACTGTTATGCCCCAAGTGGTCAACATATAGCTGACAGAGGTGGTCAATTTACTGAGGTCTGATTCCGTAGGGTTTACATGGCAAATCTTCAAGCTTTGAAGAAACGGTCACCATAGACACGGAGTTAGCTTCGGTTCACTGTACATCGGTGTCAACATAAGGCCCATTAATCTCCTACCATAAAAATCCCTTGTTAGATCACGCTTTCTAATTCATTTCGCGGTGCTCCACTTTCGTAATCCAAGACGGATATCTTGGCAGACATGATAACTTAAATGTTGTAGTGTGGTACGTCTCGGGTCGAGGACTGCGACACGATTATCAAGCCAACTGTTCCCGGCTTATTCTCTCGCTATGCTTTGTACACGTTCGATCATAATGGCGCAGCAACCACAAATCGGAATGGAGTGGGCATCGTTCCAAGTTGTGTAGCTGAATCGCCCATGGTTGCCTAGATTCAAGCGAACATCTGTCCGTGTGCAAACTGTCTGCATAGATCGGCTAAGATTACTGAACGGAGCGGTATTGAACGGTATTTGTAGTTGCAACCTACTCCCAAAGGCGCCTTCTACTATAGCTGGCTTGTCGCGATTGCAGGAAACGTCTGCTTTGGAACTCGCAGATCGTCAATTCAAATCTGCGTAGCCTCGAGCGGCGTCGCAGAATCCGTAGCCCTTCGCGACTGGTGATGATCGCACTGCAGCGGAGAGTCAATATGAGGTACCGGCTTACTGCTGACATCTCGTGAACATCGTTAGTTGACACGCTTGCGATAAATTCCGAGCGCCCAGATTGTAGTGACCGTTCCTTTCAACTGAGAGCGATTCATATACCGCTTCTAAGGAGTGCTGCCTTCCGGCACAATATGTGTGTGGCTACTCATTGATAAACCTAAGCAGACCATGTTACCAAAGGCTTAGGTGGCGCGATTCCACTCATGACTAACATTCATTTTTGTTCACCTGCGTGGACTTGGAGCATTCCCCCATTTCCAATAAGATTTTTCGGAAGCGTAACAAGCGATTCCTTCGATTGTTGACAGAAGCATTCCCTACCAACACTTAGGTAAGTCTGCTTGGCTTTAAATCATTTGCTCTGAAGACATTAAATAAATAATTGAATATTTATTTGCTCAGTTTAACAAGCGACTGCACCCATGAAAGGTACGAGTCAGTATTTCCATAATGTGCATCATGTATGTAGACCTTCAGTTGAAAGAGCTGGACTGCACACCGCTGCAGTCAATACTTTGCATATTCAAATGGCCCATAGGTCGTAATTCGGCAGATATCGACGTTAGGATTTTCAGATTCCACTCCCACCCCTGCGGTTTGAATTCAATTCTATCTCTTTGATCGGCAGCATTATTTTGACTTGTCCTTCGCTTTTTCCTTTATCACTGAAGATCCCATGGCACGCTCCAATGCATTTTAATGGGAGGAGGCAAGTGCTAATTTGTTTACACCTGGGAAACGTAAGCTATACGGAGGGATAGAAAGGAACCATTCTGAGGAATCCACTCGCCTCATTTTCCGTTTTCGGTGGCACTGCTCTTTGTGCAGATGAATATGGCTGGCGATTTGCAATTTTTGCGCTTTTTATCCACTCAGCCTTGCTCTTGTCTCATGGCGCTAGTATCTCCTCAACGGTTCTGTGCACGGATGACTACCAATTGATACCAAGCAAAGTTAGCTGTATCAGCAGATATTACTGAACACTTTCCATTGACTCCGTATGTATTGTATTTGCCCAGCTATCTCTAGCCCTTGAAGCCGTTTTGTTTCTGTCCTATAAGATGTATACAGTTTTCATTTAGAAGCTGACTTTACTAACCGCTAATTTAGGCACTCTTACCAACTCTGACTTAAAGTTTTGGTTCATTTTACCCATATTGTGTTTGTCTCTAGCTATTACAATGCATGTCTTACGGTCATTGTCACTGACTTGTCTGTTGTCTAACTCTCCGTTTGGTATGTGTGCACCTCCGTGTGTGTGTGTGTGTGTGTGTGTGTATGATTGCTGTCGGGCAAGGATTCCTGTGGCCTGAGGTTTTAAACACCGCCGATCGCTACTGCTTTACCTCCACACGACGCTCCTCCATGTTTGCGTCGACGATATCCGTCAGGTGTAGATGCCTTGGTTCAGTCTGTCTGCCTGAGGGATTTGAGCCCCATATTAGATCCTGCTGTACACCCACTACTCTCTATTTTTACAGTTATCTCTTTTAGGTTATTGACAGCGAAATACTACCTCGAAGTACCGATGTTGTTAATCCTGAGTATGCTTTCCGATTTTTTGAGTTCGTCGCAATCAGCCGACAATTCAGATAACTCATTTACCAATCTGGAAAAGCTTTTCCCGATTGGTAGTTGAGTTCTATGAATTGTCGGCTGATTACGACGAACACAAAAGATTCGCCAAAGTCCTTCTACTCATAAGTATCCCTTTCGTGTTCCTATGCGATGCACCTTTGCCCTCTTGTATCCGGTTCTCCTGCCACATGTACGATGACCAATCGCTATTCATTTTTCCGTTATGTGCATGTAGAAACTGTCCCTCTCCTACCGTTTCACTGCACTCTCTTCCCATGTTTGCTCCGTCAATTAAGATATGCATCAGTATCTGTCTCAGGCTTTCCCTCACCATTCCAATCGCTTCATGCATATTCTCATGGCTATTCCCATACGTTTTTGGCTTGTTGGTTAGAGTCCTGTCAACACCCCACTTTTACTATTTTATATCGCCCACAAGAGTGCTTTTTAATTAGAAAATAATACTTATAATGTGTCCGCTGTACGCCGTAACGGCACTTCGCTGCTGCGCCACCACTACCAGTCGCGTGCGGGCTGAGTACGCCACGAGGATGCCTACTCCTACGCTGATTCGAACCGGTGACCTTATGACTGCAAGCCCGGCGTGCTAACCACTCGGCCACCTGCCGACTGTTTGTTTTGTACGGAATTGTATGTGCTGCACATATGGTAAATACTATATGTGTCACTTTTCTACCCCAAGGACCATTCTGAACTCTCCATGCTCTCATCGCAGTCTTCTCACTATACTCCACATTCTGCATGTTAAATCAATTTCGTTCTTTGTTCCTTTACCGTATTTCAGCCGAAAGACATTCTCGAGCCACCGTGGTACCCTGCCTCTCCATCTCCCGAGCCATACAAACTGCGTGTCTTCAGTTTACTTCCAAACTCTCCTGGCGCCACTACACATGTTAATTCTCTGGATGCAGTTTTCGGTACGACCTCCGCTGGCCGCCTGAAAGACATAACTGATCATGTGCTCTGTCGACCAGCAACGAGCCGGACAAGCCTTGGAGACCCTTTTCTTGGTGCATCGACTTCGGCCAATCCCTCTTGTCCTACATCTATGCAGCAGGCCCCATCGGAAGTGGAGCAGTTTTCTTTTTTTCCCAACGATCCGTTGTTTGACACCCAACTTGTCTCCTTGGCCCACGCAGCAGGTGGTCTTGGATTTAGGCCTGGGTTGTCCGACCAGTTGTTGCTGACGTTGACTTCTAGTGACGAAGCTACAAGACACGTATCCATCGTACCAAGCATCTACGGCCCACTTAGGTCCACCGTGACTGGCAAGCTCTGGGCCTGGAGGGACTGGCGCGGACCTACAGTCCGTCGCTGGATGCTGGAGGGCTTCCGCATCCATGTGGCATCTAGCCTGTTACGCCGAATAAAAGGATGGCGAGTAGCCAACACAACCACCCAAAATCCACCACCACTGTGGTACTCATCGGAAAATAAGTGAGTGGCCCCGTTTCCTTAAACATGCGGTTGGGTACTTTCCGGTATACACAGTGAGCCTAGCGATTCTCTTTATTGCCGTGTACTTCACCATTGGCAACCACGGTATTGTTGCTAACCTTAAGTGCTATCTGTCAATTATTCCAGGGCTTGTAAGTTCATTCACATGTGCATGAGTGCGTGATACCTTGAGCCTCTCCTTTCTTCCCCAATTCGAAAGTTTTGGATATGTTTTCTCTGTTCAGTTTACTTATTGCTGGTAGGAGCTGCACCCCTACGGTGTGGTTTTAGCTCAAAAGCCCATCTGTTCGTCCTCACCACACCATCCTTCCGTTAAGCTGTAGTACACGCTACCGTCCATCGACTATCCAGAACACCTTAGTCCCTGTACTTTTGACGTCAGTATCCCTGCATGGACACACGTTCCTTTTCTGCAGTCGACTGCTTCGCCAATCTAGACGTACAGCGCCCCCCTCCCGAGGTTACATATGACCTTTATGACACATTCCTGTGTTTGTCAGTTGACCATTGCATAGATTTGTGACCGCCCCCTCATCCTTCTCGGACCCTACGCGGCTCAGTGAACCATCCCCGCGTTCCGTTATTCTCATACAAATTATGGCCGGCTTCTGTCGAACAGGATTTGTGTAACCAGTGTGCCGAAAGCACTATCTTTTTGACTCACGAAACATCCCTGGGATTTTACGGCGATGTTATTTCATCTCTGCGTTCATCAACCTCGTGATCAGTTTGTGTGCACTCATCTGAACGTCAGTTTGCTGCGCGTTACTCACTTGGGTCTTTGCTCCACAAAATCTACGTTTTCAGATGGTAGCTGCTCGCCCAGTGATTCACTGCTTCAATTGTTCGTAGTGTACAATACTCAGAATGGGGTTCACTCAGTTTGCAGGCATTGTCGTACCAGGTGTATTCTGTCGATGTGCACCCCTTGCTTATCCTGTATCGTGATTAGGCATTCAGTGGGATCTACTATGTCACCTTGTCGTTAACTGAATTATAGTTGACCCTTCGTCTCCATAATTTGCCATCAGCTGCTGGCAACATCGAGTTAACAATAATGACGTTCGCCGTCGCCTCTTGGGGAATGCGTGTATTCCCTACAACAAACTGGTTTTGCTGTGCCAGTTGAGATGGCTCGGTCACGTCCTACGCATGGCACCTGAACCTCTACCGCGTCGCGCTTTATTTGCTCATCAAGGACCTGGCTGGAGGTGACCGTGTGGTGGTCAGCCTTCCACTTGGCGACTGCACATGAAATCGCTGACGTCGGGTCTAGCTGCTGTTGGATCCGTACGTCCTCCAGGAGGGGACCCAAAGATGAGGAGTGCCAACGGCTTAACACTCTTGAAGGCATGGCCCGCAACCGGAATCAATGGAAGTATTGTGTGCAGAATTGTATTGATTCACATATTTAATACTTCAGACATTCGAAAATGACAAAAAGGAGAAAATTCAGCGTGTGAAATAATGGTTTGTTCTACTTTTTGTCAAAATGTTCCTTAATTCCTGCGGCATATTAGCTGAAGTGTGTTGCTTACCTTCAACTACTATGCCACGATGATTATGACGCGATGACTTCCCCTTATCCGCTAATCTCCATGGTTTTTGTTGGCTCTATGTCTAGTTGCTAGACTGTTGAGATTACATACATACATACGTCAACTGTTGGCACTTGATTTTGTCGTCTTCGAAACATTGAATTGTTTTTAGCTCCGCATTTTACCTCCCTTTCACTTTATTTTAATGGGGTTGTTGTTTTCCCCACATTCTTCTGCTTTATTGCAACCTTTTTATTTTAGCTATTAGTTGGGTACCTTTTCACCTATCTCCCACTTCCGCCTTGTATATCCTTGTCGAGTATCATGGTGTGATCGAAACTCTCCTGAATGGCTCTGCTTTTCAACCGCTTTCGGATTGGACGTTCTGCCATGTGGCAAACCTAGGCTATACGGACGACATGATCCATCTTTGGTACGACCCAGGGCCTGTGAATACGCTACACACTTCTAACTGTGCTTCGCATCTTCGAAATACCGTTAGTGAACTGAGCCGACACATCATCAGTTTTATCTACCACCCAATGGTAACTGGAAGTCGTCAGTCGTTTCATTTACCCCGGTGGTTACATCGCTGAGAAGCTCATCTTAATCCGTATGCCTTCCCAGAGGTTCATTCGTCTGTGGAGGCGGTGGAACATCAGTCTGTCAGCGAAACTTATGGTGTATAGCGCTGCGATTAGGTCGGTGTTGTTGTATGCATCAAAGACCTAGCCATTTCGCTGTGAAAATAATAAGCGATTGCCTATCTTGGATCACCGATGCTTGCGGAATATTGCTTGCATCTCTTGAGAAGACCGCGCGAGCAGTGGAAGGTTATCTCATCCCTGCACTTCACGACGCGTTTCGTCCTGGTCTGGACTTATCAGGTAGTGCTCGGCACATAGTGGTTGGCGGCTATCGCAATGGTCAATAGAGCTCCGCGAGCACAGCTTGACATGGCGGTTAGAAGCCGTGTGTCTTAAATTGGGACACGCAATCTCAGTTGTGACTTTGGTTGCATTTGAAGTCAGCCTGTACCATTCCGATCACTAGGACTGTATCCGAAGTGGAGCGTTTCGGTGTTGCTTCCTCCCTTTCCTGCACCGCATGACGCGTTTTTTCCTGGTTTGGACTGATTATTTAGAGATAACCTGATTTGGAAGTGGAACTCGTTACATAGTGCTTGGCGGCTATCCCCAGGATCACTAGACCACTGAACTCCGCAAGCAGCGCTTGACACAACCGTTAGAAGTTGCTTTTTAGGTTTTGGAACACCCGTCGTGTGTCTTGGATTACGACACGCAGTATCAGTTGTGGTTAGTTCCACCAGCTGAGGCTTGGCAAGAAACCTCCTGGTGCCTTGCTGGAGTGTATGTTAAAGTTTAGCCGCTGATGGGAGTTAAGTCATGTCCTCTGTTTGCCCACTTCTGTGCGCATTATCTACTGTCGCTGCACCGAATCGCGGCACAATAGCTTCGAGGTTTCTCATCTCGAGCTAACATTTGATGATCATAATAATTGAGTCTGACGAAACTACAAGGCGACCTGTCGCTTGCCTGACATTAAAGTATTAAGGAATTGACCGACAAACTTGATCAGGCTGCTGTTTGCCATTTTTCCGGATGAGGGATCTGAAATAGTCCACATCAGGGGTTGGAGACCCTGTCGGACATTGCTCAGTCGCGCAGCTAGGGGCATTTCTGCATTCGACTTCTTGTATTTCACCTTTAATATACCATCCCGATTAACTTTACTCACTTTTTCCTAATCCACTTTTCATCTGCTGTCTACGTTTCACTTCATTTTCTTCACCACACCTGATCACTGTTACCCTAACGACGCGAGCCGTGATAGGATCATAGTTGGCAGCGCCTTCAAATTTGGTCGTTTCTGTCGTGCTTGGAATACTGTTCTATTACTGAAAATGCTCCCAGACGGATGTATGGAGCTTATCTTAACTTGGCTTGTACTGAACTTTGCGGAAACGCCAGTTGTTAACTCTAGCATACAAGCAATGGAAATTGGGGAACTCTTTCTCCTACCTGCTGCTGTTATTCCATCTAATCAACCTTATGCTCTGGATGTGATCGAGATCAGTAACGATGCGACTTAGCTACTTGTTACTCTTCGTCTGAACGCAGCTACGCTCCTGACACCGCCATCGAAATGGTCTCATCCGGAAACGGACATATTCATGTGAGCGCATTAGTTCATCTTTAGTGCAAACCCGACCTCTCACTGGAAGGGGCTTTGTTCTGCACTTGTTGCCCGGGAGATTGCTTACCATATTCATGTGCCTATTCATCCACCCTGTCCCATCAGGTGCATTACTTTGCGCAGATACATCACTGCTCCACAAGACTAATGACTTCACTTATAGCAATAATAAGAGAGGAGGGGGTACCTGATGTATTATAGATGGCATATGCGGACGTTCAGATTCAAAGTCCCTGGACCTTACCAATGCCGCTCGTCCACAAACCGCTGGCATACATGTGAAGACAAGGCGTCGTCTGTGAGACAACTTCTCTTAGGCTTCCACTGCTTCGTACTTTAATCAATCATGTCTTCAGCCAAGTCAGTAACATACTGGCTTTCGACCAACCACCAGGCTCGACAAAGACAGTAAGCACACCGCTGTTGACGGTTGTCCACTTCGGAAAACGTTCCATTGATTGGAATGGCCGATGGTTGCCCCATTAAGATTACGTGTCATAGCCCAGCAATAAATTCCAAATCTCTGTGCCAGCTGTTACTTGCAGGTATCGATGGCTTAGTGAAGATGACGTCAATCGGGAACCCCTGTGTTCCGGTTTTGGTTCCCATCTCCGGTTAGCTTTACCTGAAGAGTCCATTTAAGGACGCAAACGTTTGTGGAATGCAGTGTTGGGATCGAGCAACACCGAGACCTCTCCACTTTACCTGATCACCTCTTCGAGCAATCGTGTCGAACCAGCGAAGCGGTCAACTGAACGAACATCCTATTGCGGTCGAGGAACACAGCCATTCTCAGTCTGCGGCATGCATGATGCTACGCTAGAACCCGCAACAGATTAAATATTTAGTGCATATAACCCACTAAACGTTAAAAAACCGTTTTCTTCCATTTCCTTTCGTACCTGACTTGTTGTAAGGTAGTGTGCGTCAATGTAAGTCAGAAACTATGTCGCTATCTACCTCCAACTGATATCCCTGTGCTTGTCACAAATGTTGTCGTTTTGTTGCTTACTTCCGCTGTGGTCGTTTCGCCGCGGTCGGTTAGGACAGTCTTTTTCAGTTATACCTCCTCGAGTAGGCGGGTCAGTTGTTTGCAGTGAGTCTCCTAACCATCCTTAAATAGCAAGGGGTCATGAGAGTCTGAATCGGTAGCGCGGAACCGGTTAAGGGTTTTGTTCTTGTTGCAAAATTCTGCCTCTGAAGAGCCTCGATTTACGCCAGCTAAATACGAAGTGGCCCCGAACGTGCTCCACAGAACGGAGCAAACGGTGGAGCGACGGTGCGGCTGTTGGTTGTCTCTCAACTGCAAATCTCTGCACGTTGTTTCTACTTGATCAATTTCCTGAGTGCTCTGAGTCCAGCAGGTGTTCTTGCGAGCCTGCACCTGATGCTCTAAATGACAATCGTGTTCGGAGTCAGCAGGGATTTCTCTGCTGCATTTGTGCGGGCTCGCCAGCCAATCGCGTGTGCAGTTTTTGGTTCGATGGTGACTGGTACTGCTGCAAGTAGATGATCCCGCGTCATGGATGGTATTGGAAATTGTCTTCGGATAAAAATTACTGTCTTCAGAGCAATTAGTTTGAAGTTTAGTACACAAACTACCGCGCTAGGTTTATCGGACCGAAGACTGAGATGGAGTTCCGCCTGGCAATTGAGGGAATCATTTGCGGCGCTTCTCCCTAAAATGCTTAGAAGAGGAGCAGTGTGAGAAGCACGCAGGTGTCTAAACTAGCGTCAGTTATGGATAGAATCACTTCATCTAATCCTTGTGCCAGTGTGGTCAGCTGCTGGGGAATGTCAAATAGAACGTCATAGTCTGTTGTGCATGAAGTAAGTGCCCATTAGGAACAGCTGATGTGCGGCCAACAGTTGCAACGAACATTCACCATCTTATATGTATTGGGAGGTCAGCCCAGACGTCTCAACTAACTAAACTGATGAAAAGCAGCTACGATACATATCCATTCATTAGCGTTGGCTACACTTCACAGTCGCGTTCGTACTTCGTATTAGGAGGCACTTTTGGCAGCGTCCATTGCTGCCCCATTCATTGACCTTGGTTGACGCTGTCAGACTGTCTGCACGAGACGGCAGTCCACACGATTCCCGCCGAACAATAGAGATTCAATTCTGGAGCTGGGGTGCTACCACTCGGTCCCGGCTTTGATCGCCATGTTTTAGCCGCCAGTCGCACCCATTTAATGTCTATCCCGGTGTTTTTATGTGCGCACCTGAAACCACCAACTTCCTTCTATCTTCGCCATTTTATCCCCTTGTGTAAAATTGGACCATCGTTCAGTCCTTTTGTTCACTGCAACCTTATATGTCCACTTCTCAAGATGTATGCTTTTGTTCACCTGTTTCGTGCGCTCTGTTTCGCTCTCCTCAGGTCCATATTGACGACCGATCGGTTTGAACAAACACCAATCACCGTTACAGCTCGGTGAGTGTCGAGTTTTGGTCACCCTCTCTCTGTTGAATTGACTGTTTCTGCCTGTATAGTTTATAATTTCAGAGCCATTCTCTGTGTATTTACTTATCCTCTTTGTCTAGTGATTTCACTGCTCCATTCGATTCTGTTAACTATCCATCTACCTACATCCGGTTACCCAAGGTTATGCGCCCCAGTTTTGTCCAAGTAGTAACCCACAGGTAAATCCCTTAGTATTGCTGCCCTCAAAATGTTTTCCGTCTGAGCGTCGTTTATCCCTTCCCTACTTTCATAGGCTTATTATCTTACCGCTTCTGTGGGGCCTCGCAATCGGTCAATTTCCCCTTGGCATCCTTGCCAACCTCTTGTATGTCCGATTGATGGTATCCATTAGGACTACATCTTCTTAACCTGGATAAATAGTATTCCAACTTATTGGATTTGCTCGGTTCTGTTATTCTGTTGCATATTCCATGTCAATTTTGCGTGTCAATTCTCCTTCAAATCTCGTGTTGGTTGTTTGTTATTTCCGCTGTGGTTGCGCTTGTTATGAATGTTGACAAGGTGCCTACCTGTCTAACCCCGTCCACATCGGTCGCGAGTGCCTGAGTCAAGCTGGCTTGGTAAACCACCAACGTCGCCACTCGGGTCCAACATCGAAGAGGTGACGGGTCAGTTGAATAGGTAATCATCATCAGCGCAGCGCTTGGTAAGTACGCTTCTCCCGGTTCAATTATATTTACTAACCCACGCCGGTTGATATGGTACGTGTGCTACATCACCGCTGCAGTTGGTATGTTCATGTGCATGCGTTTTCAGTTTCCTGTATTTCGGGTGCTAACTGTGATTAATATCCCCGGTGTGGCTGTGCATGATGTGAATGTTGACAAGGTGCCCACCTGTCTAGCACCATCCACCTCGATTATTGGCTGCTGGAGACTATGAATCTTTGCTGGGGGTACGGGTGCACGGTCCTCGTGACCGCGCTGGGTTCAGTGAGTGGTTCCATCCAGTGTGGAGCAGACTACGGCCAAGCCATCACCTTGTGTGCGTATGATTCCCAAGTTAGATAAACAAGAATACTGCTACTGTGCATGTTGAAGGAGTATGAGCCGGCTCCGTTGACGAAACGTGGCTTCCATTCACATGCCTCCTGGTTTTATACCTTCCGGTTTACACTGGATATGAGGTGTGTGCGTGGTGCTGCGCAAGCCATCTATGGTCCCTCTATAGCTACAGACGTCCTTTGGCTATCCTATGGGGGCCGCAGTGACAGGCAAATCCGGAACCGGGTGCCGCCAACCATCCATCAGGACAACTTCCTCAAATGAGCGTTGACCGCGTGACAATTTGTCCATGTCTTTGTTCGCTTGCTGAATTCGACGCTTCCCCTCACACACATGTTCGTCAGTCCCGTTTAAGGTCAAAGGTCATCATCGCAGCTACAATTTCCCACTCACTCGTTACCACGTTCTTAGTCTCCCATCAAATGGCATTTCAGTGCGCAAATAGGTGTCTTTTTATGTAAGGAAGAGAGTTGAGCTGTCCTTATCTCATTTATAGGTCACTGTTTATGCTTTAATTTAAAGGTTACTCTTTCTCATCTTAGAAGTTGCTAATGCTATGTGCACCCAGACTGTTGGGGGCAGGGTTGTGCAGTGCCAGGACATACTAAGATTATACCGGACTATCTTGAGTCGCTAACTGCAGCTCGATACAAATCTGTCTGGCTGCCCACACTTAGGCAACCCGCATCATCTGCCTCCGATGTCCTCAGATATCATCTAGGCATATCTTCATCCGTTTTGCGTTCACACACTCCAACTCCCCATATAATATGTCTACCCTGTAATCCTAAGGTCACCGATTCGGATTTGCAGGCGACCCTGCAGTGTCCCTAACTTGCGCGCGACTGGCGGTGATGACATAGAAGCGAAGCGTCGGCCCGACGTACTGTCCTATTGCCGATGCTCTGTTTTGACCTTGAATGTCACAAAGCTTTTGGCAGCTGAATGGCGCAGCTTCCATTCTGTCCGAAAGGCAAGGATCGGTAGAAGCCAATGAGTTTATCAAAGACCGAGTTACGTCTCCGGGTTGATGAACTAAACTGTTACCCAGCTACTGTTCTAACAACTCGATGACGTGCGCCTGTAAGAAATATGCAGTTGTGAGTAATCTTGCGGCGTTTGAGGTTCCATATCAACGGCCCCGTTGCTATCGCAGCACAACAAGTTACACTCAGCGCATAGTCTACCACAACTGTAAACGGAGTTATAACCGAAGGATCATTGCTTCAGTTCGCTGTGGTTTTGGCACTCAGGCGAATGCTCATTGAAACATGATAGTACCACTTCCTAAATTCACACAATCCCTCACTATCCACCACTTTACTGCTACCGCTTTTTAGAAGCGCGAATGGTTAAGTAACGATTCCCGATACAGTCACCCGACAGAGGCAACCAATCTGGTCCCATTCTTCCCGCAGTTCCTCCAGATCGCACGAGTGGTTCAATATCAGCAACGCACCGTCTTGGTTTTGGGTCACAACTCTCACACGCGACACAGCACCGTTGCAGCATTAGGCATGGCTTTTTAATCTGCCGTGCCGTTGTCACTGAACATCGCTTTTACAATATCGCTATGGATACATTTGTTTTCTCAGAATATTTCAACGCTGATATTTCTCAAGCCATTTTCAAGGTCACCACTGCTGTCCTTCGCGTAATCTTTGAGAAAATTTCGAAATACTGCGCAGGTGAAGATGGACGGTGCAGATTGAAAATCTAGCTTGCAACGCTGGCTCTAAATTATTTTGTCCGGAACTGTTTACTTGTTTCCCTTTTACACCGATTGTTTATTTAAGTAACACCACTACACATTGTCTTCTTATCCATTCCCAGAAGTCTAGTTTTGATAATGTTAGTTTAGTTCATCCGTTGTCGGTATCGTAAAGTGCTGAATATGTATCCATCTAGGTACATAACGCTTATTTTGACTTGTTTTGTGTAGAGAATACTTTTAGTAGACTCATCCCCACTACTCCGTGCCTGTCATTTAGTATTCCCAGAAACCACTTGGCGCTTGGAGAGAAAATCCTCCATGCGCCATACGTTTTCACTGCTTCTAGTTAGTACAGGATTCATAAACGTAACTTCATAACTTGCATTTTCTACGCCTGTTTGTCTAGTTATTATGTATCATATCATCATCACCCAAAAGTGGTACGGCTTTAATGCGTGGGTCCAACCGTGAATATCCCAAATTGCCATCATTTTGGAAAACTTCGTATGGGGAGAATGTCACATATCTCCAATGAATGGTTATAGTGGAGCTTCGTGATCACCTACAGCTGTCCATGAATCTCTATGGACACCAGCCACATCATACTAAATTTCTCGGCTGCGTCTACAATCCCCCGAAAGGTGCACCAATGAGCACTGTTACTCCCTCTCTTTGATTTTCCTTCACTGTTTTCTTACAGGCAAAATAATTGCTAGTGGCTTTAATTTGCTGAATACCGGCTGGCCCAACAACCATCCTCATCGCTATGCGCCAGTCTGTCGTCTGAACTCAGTGGGATGCCAGATCAACTAGATCGGCCAACGTGTTATTACTATTCACACACGCAAATCGACATCTTACACAACCTCCTGGTAATGATCACAAAATACTCTGATTTCACCTTCCACATCGAAATGTATGTTCAACTCGACTCACTTTTCCGCTGCATCACCCACGGGATTAACTGGAAACATTTCCAAAAAGTAATCTGATCTTCGACTTGAGTGCGTTTTTCATTACTGTTGCCTACACTGTAGTGGAACAGTTTTAAAACCTAATCGCATTATAACCCTACGTGTCCGCTATGCTGCTCGTGCCTTACGAATGGAAGCGTCTCCTATAAACTTGAAAATGGGAAATCTGATTACGAGGTTCCAAAAGATTTGTGATTCTTCATTGCTATATGACCACACGAACTCATCGCTGGTGTCAAGCGTTTACAAGTGACGCGCATAAATGAGGAGGACGAGAACACCTTACCGACGGCATGCAAAGAAAAAGAACTATTCAAAACACCTTCATAGAGCTAAGTATCTTATTCGATCGCGAGGTTGATCGATAATGCGAGTCGCTCCTTTAATGGCTCATCCGACTTTTTTTTGAAGCGTTTAGCTTCTTCTTCACCGCCTCCATGAGCATGTAAACTGACCATGTACCCGCGTGCTTAACATTTGCAACAGCAATATTTCCCCTTGTAATATTTTATAGATCTATGATCCAGGCAGTAAGTCCGGCTTTACCGCAGCCTTTCAATCGTAGGCCGGTGTCACGCCCTCTCCATAAATGATTGAGCCTCTGAAATATCACACGGGTCTTGTTGATGCGCGAAGTGACCTCCTCATTGATATGAGCGCTAAAGATGACACCGCTACCAAGGTAAGTGAACTGGCGCTTCCAGTGGCTGTTCATTGATAACTAGGACCGAATGTGTGTCGGACCAGTACTGCAGCAATACTTTGCACTTTGAAGTGAATTGACTACTGGTTGATTCAACGGAGCTGTACGCCATTGGGCGCGTCCCCAGGTTGTGGATCGGGGAACGCCTTCCTTGTGAAGGTAACTGTGAATAAGTCTCGGCTGTTCGCAGACGAGATGAATAAGCAGTCGTAGACAATCAGCGACAGCATCCTAGAGCGTGGGAAGTTCTGGGCTAGTCAGCTGCTTCCTCATTACATACCACAAGAGCTCTCAAAACATTGTGTCAAAGCCAATGTGACCGGCCATAGGGTCACTGACCACTCACTTCTGCTCACAGAAGTGAGTACTTCACGGAAGGCGGATGAAAACCTCGATGGCCACCGGCTTCTATGAAGACGTATCAGCTACCCGGCCTTCGTGCTTCGCGACGAGCCCGGTACTACTTGCTGCTTTACTGGGGCTCTTTGGATGCCCTGGATAGTTTGCCTCTACTCGAAAGCCGTTCACCCAGAGAGCCGGCTCCCAACTTTCGCGCTATACGTCAATCGCCCCGCTGCCTTGCGGGTTAGGTCTTTATGACCCAAGGCTCTGGGTGGGGTCCCCTATGTCAACCCTCTTCTTCGGCCTGGACAACCACCCACCCAACCTATGGATCCATGTCACAACATTTCTTTACCCGCTCTCGCTCTATCTGCTCTCACTCTCTCAAACTACTCTCATCGGCCAAGTTGCTGGCGGCTGAACCTGCCAAACCACCTCTTACCGCACTACCGTTTAGTCACCGTATTCCACCTTCGTTCAAACCCCCATTCTTTGTCTTCCGCCTCCGTTTTCGAGTTCACAACATCGTGCCACTTTGGGCGAACGTTCTCGCTATGCGGATCAGGAGTCCAGGTCCGAAGATGCGCCAAGTCGTGTTGACAAACCATTTCTAGCGCCCCGTTCCCAATTCAAGCTGCCAACCTTCATTGTTCGGACGCTGATGCAGATGAGATCACAGGCAGCCCTCGCTCGCACTCTAGAAAATACGGCCACTAATATCTGCTGTCTCGGCGAGACCCGTTTACAGAACTCTAGTACGACGCTGTGACTAGTTTCACCGTCTACGAATTCCACTGGCATTTTCACTTTGCGCCTTTCTACAGATTCAACCGCCAAAGCTGTTGGTTATGCTAGCGTGGAGATTGCGTTGAGCACACACGCTGAGGCCGCGCTACTAGACTGGACACCTGCTAACAATCGACTATACGCAACCCGACTTGAAACTTCAGTGCGACTGTCCAGGCGCGAAGCCAGCAGATGCTGTCTATTCATTGTTGCAGCGTACGCTCCCACAGATTGCAGCCCAGAGTCAGTTAAAGATGAGTTCTATGCTCAACTGGTCCACCTTCTCCGTAAAAAGCGCCGTACCGACATCATGGTGCTCGCCGGGGACTTGAACGCGCAGGTCAGTAGACTTGAAATTGACGAACGGAAACTCGGTGGTCAACACAGCCGTGGCACTCGCAGAACTGACAGCGGTGATCGACTGCTTCAGCGTTGCGCCGATCACAACCTCTTTCTATCGAGCACTAGCTTTCGGGGATCCTGGCGCCAACGCGCCACTTGGAGACCCCCATCATCTGGTCAGCCGTGGACACAAATTGACGACATCGCCATTAGCAGGATTGCAAATCAATCTGGTGTACCTATCTCACTTTGGGTCACGCGCTGGTGTATGCCAAGGTTGCGCTACATTTTGGTGGCTCCCAGCAGCGTCGCCAGAAACGGCTTGACGTAGCTAAGCTTTCTGCCCCAAACGTTCTCCATACATTTCAAGATGCCTTGGCCTCACGGCTGAAGACTGCACCATGCACAGACATTGAAGCACGCTGGATACACATCTGCTGCGTCGTGTACAACTCTGAAACCCTGCTATGTGGCTTCACCAGTAGTCCTGTGAACCACTGGATCTCTGCACGATCCCTCCAACTTCTAGAAGCCCGTCGAGCAATTCCTACTAGCGTTAGATACCATTCACTACGCTAGACTACTAACGCTGAACTCAAACAGCTTCTCCAGGAAGATCGCGAGTCCTGGTGGACGTGGCGGGTCATTGAGATGGAGCAAGCGGCTACCTTGAGGAATTTCCGTAAGCTTTACCTCCTGGTCCGATCTACTGACGGTAAATGGGCGACTGTAAGAGATGTTTTATGCAAAAACAGTGGCGAGCCAGTCCACTGTTAAAAGCGCCGACTCGAGCGTTGTGCCGAGCATTTTGAGCAGCATTTTAATTGGCCAGCAGCACCAATGAGTTTCCATTCTGGAGTCCAGAGCGTTCCCTGGTGTGTAGACGCTTCACCATCATCCAAGGCTGAGGTTACCCACGAGCTTCGCCTCTTAAAGCGCTATAAAGCTCCTGGCCAAGAGGAACGCCCTCCGGCTCTTTTTAACGATGGAGACTCATCACTTGTTCAGGAGTTAACTTCTCTCTTCCAAGAGATCTGGGACACTGAAGTTATCCCATCTGATTAGAGCCTAACGGATATCGTACCCGTCTACAAAAAGGTTACCCGAAGTGACTGCGCCGACCACAGAGGGATTAGTCTTATCTGTGTTGCTTCCAAGGTGCTCGCAGCTATGCTTCTAAGGAGGCTCAGCCTGGTACGCGAACAGAGCATACGTGAACAGCAAGCTGGGTTCCGCTTAGGTCGGGGTTGTATCGATCACATCTTTACACTACGCCAAATACTCGAGCGTCGTCAAACATTTGGCCAGCCAACGATCGTCGTCTTCTTAGACATACGAGCCGCGTTTGATTCAGTTGACAGAGCTGCTCTCTGGAGTTGTCTATTGAGAAGGGGAGTGCCCGAGAAATATCTCACCTTACTTCTACCTCTCTACTCTCAAACCTCGGGCTGAGTGCGGGTGTACGGCGGACTTTCGCCTCCCTTTGTTATCATTAGTTGCGTTAAACAGGCTTATCCAGCATCCTCTTCTTGTTCCATTTCACTATAGACAAAATTTTGTAGAGCGCTCTGGAGAATTGCGAACCCAGCGGCATCGAGCTGCTTCCGGGGGACCGACTTTCTGATTTGGAGTATGAAAACGACATCGCCGTAATCTGCGCTTCCTCACAGGCCGCCTGAAATGTTCTGTGTAGGTTGGAGATGTCTGTCTCCCAGTTTGGAATGACCTTCGCACCATAGAAATGCAAGGTTTTCCTGCAGGACTGACTAGGCGCTGCCCCTACCTTACCCTTCTTGGTCATTCATTGGAAGTGGTGGATTAGTTCGTTCACCTCGGAAACTGCTTCAGCGCTAATGGTTTAACGGATGAGGTCTCTTTGCTCATTTTCAAGGCTCAGGTTGCTTTTGCCAATCTCCGCCATCTCTGGCGCCGAAGTGATTTGAGTCTAGCTCTGAAGCGCCGAGTTTACACTGCAACAGTGAGAGCGGTACTCCTCTATGGCTGCGAGACTTGGCCTGTTCGCACAATGGATGTCGTGAAGCGGTCTGTTTTTGATCACCGCTGCCTTCGGAGCATTGCTGGTGTACGATGGTAACGTCACACTAGGAATGAAGATATTCGACGAAGGATTTTCAGCTCAGCCAAACTTTGCGGGCCACTGAGCAGTATACTTTCTCTGCGCAGACAGTGGCTTGGGCACGTTCTCCGCATGCCTACTCATCGCTTACCTCCCCGTGCCCCCTTCGCGCACGCCGAAGTCGGCTGGAAGGGAAAGCAAGGTGGCCAACGTATGGCTTAGGCCAGGAGCATGAAAGAGCTAACGTCAAAGTTAGCCGTGGTCGGACGCTCTCGGCTCCCTGGCTGGAATGTGAAGGATCCGAAACACACATGGCTGGAAACGTTCTCGGAGATAGCAAGAAATCATGCACAATGGCTTACTCGTTGTGACTCACTTCCTATGAACATTGTTTTTTTCCCTCTATCTTCGTGTGTTTATTGTATTTTCCATACCTTGTGGCACTGTGCTAATTGCACTATTAGCGTTGTTGAGCATATATATATATATATATATATATATATATATATATATATATATCGAAACTTATTGCTTAGTACCTCCGATTGTATTGGCGTTCCATTTTCTGGTTTCTCGCTGCACTGTTATTCTCCTGCGGTCTTACGAGGTCAAAAGTTGTTCGGGGCCTTCTCAACAGAAGCGATTCTGCCGAGGATTTTCCCTCCAGTGCGTGCGGATTGGGTGTAGTGCTGTACATGAATAAATAGTCTGTAGAATCTCATGAATCGGTCCATTCCCCTCTGTTTTGAGCAGAGCTCTCTTGAATGTGTCGATGAATCTCTCCGCCTGTCTATTTAACTGGGAATGATAGGGAGGCGAACGGAGATGTTCCATCCCGTACGTCGCACAAAAATGGGCGAATTGCACGGAGGAGAACTGTGGCCCCTTGTCAAACACAACTGTTTCCGGAAATCCAAAGCGGCTGAAAACTCCACTGAGGGCGGCTATAGTGGCTGATGAGATGGTGTTCGACATTTGTAAGAGTTCAGGCCACTTACTATAACCGTCAACGACAAGTAAGATGTTATGTCGCTTGGTTGGTCCTGCAAAATCAAGATGCACTCTTGACCGTGGTTTTGTGGGTGTTGGCCGGGAAAACAGTTCACACTTTTTGGGTGATTTCGCTGCCAACGAACATTTGGAACACGAGCGAGTTAAATCTTCAATCTGTTAATCCATGAACGGCTAATAAACTTTTGCAAAGGCCTTCATTCTGCTGGAGCCAGGTTGTCCGGCGTGAAACTGTTTCAAGACTCAGAATTGGATTTCCGCTGATATGACGACTCGTTCCGCAAACGGGACCCAGTCTTGGACGATGGATAAAGAATTCTTTCTCTGTTTAAACTGCTTTCGCCGTGAATCCGAACCTTTTCGTTGCCACTGTGTACGGTGGATCTTGCTCATTTGTGATAGCAACGGGTCACGTAAGGTTGCTTTTTGAATCAGATTGGAAGATATTGGTAGTCGGCTCACCGTGTCTGAAAGCATCTGATTAACTTCCATTTCTAATGAGACATTGGCCACAACGGTGTCTTCTGACTGACACTGTTCGCATCCGCCTAACAAATGTCATTTGTCGATCGGTACTTACTAGTGCAATCATATCCGAGCAACATTGTAGCCCATCTTTGCAGACGACTGGCCATGGACACTGGAATCCCTTTTTTGAACCCCAAAATGGCTAGGTGAGGTTTGTGGCCCTTTCTTAGCGTGAATTGACGACCATATAGCATCTTGTGAAAATGCTTTACCGCAAACACTATGGCTAGAGAGACTCTTTCGATTTGACTGTAGTGTCTTTTCGCTGGAGTTAGTGAACGAGCGGCATGAGCGACTGGTTTTTTGGCTCTGTCAAGGAAAACGTGTGAGATGACTACGCCGACTCCATAGCTTGAAGCATCTGAGGCCACAACAATTTCCAACCTTGAATCATAATGCGTGAGTATTAGCTTCGAGCTCAGCACTGACTTGATCTTGTCGACCACTTCTTGACCTCTGGGCGTCCATTCCCAGGGGTATCCTTCATCAACAGTTAGTTTAACGGCCCGCGTAAATCATGCATGGAGGGTAGGTAGGTACTGTAGTAACTCACCATGCCAAGGAGTGATTTTAGGGTCGTTACATCCTTTGGTGGCGGCATGCATTTTATCGCTTTGATACTCGACAAGTCCGGTCGTCGCCCATTCTCGTCAATGATAAACGCAAGAGATTTAATGGCCTTCATGAAAATTTCACACTTGTCCATTTTCAAACGGAATCCATATTCGCTTATTCCATTGAGTTCATGCTCCGTCCGTTGACGCAGTTCTTCCTGGTTAGACGCCATAATGATGATAAAGTCCAGATATGCTGCGGCGTATGATATCCCTTAAAGCATTGTATCCATGATCTGCTGGAAGATAGCCGGGGCCGATTTAACACCGAATGGTAGGCGCGTGTACTGAAATGGTACACGGTGGTTATCGTCAGCATCTCTCGGGATTCCTCCGACATTTCAATCTAAAGGTATGCGTCAGATAAGTCTATTTTGGCAAAGCACTTGCCTCCGTTCAACCGTGCAAAATGGCAGGAGGTATTGGTGATTTTCGAGCACCGCATTTAAACCGGTAGGATAGTCTGTGCAGAGCTGAATCTTGCCATTTGGCTTCATAAAAATTACAATTGATGCAGCCCATGAAGATTAATTGACCGGCCTAATGACTCCGGCGAATTGTAGCGTCTCAAGTTCTTGGTCAACGATTGACACAACTGCGTATGGGACTGACTGCTTCGGTCGCAAAACTGGCTTTGCACCCGGACGCAGAAATAAGCTGGCTTTGGTTTTCGGACACTCCCAATCCATCATTGACACTTGCAGCTACATTTTTTGCAGAGTTTTCTCCTAGTTCACAGCCGGACTGTGTAGTTTGTTACATACAGTGTTCAAGGGAACATACAGTAAGTTCGGATTTTCAATCCAGTCGAGGCCAAACAAGTTGAAATCGGGGTGTTCTGTCACTTAACAGGTGCCTTCACAATGAATATTTTTGAAGGACACAGAAGAAATATTCACACCAACTACTTTCAACACTCCTGCAGATGCGTTGGTTGTAACACGAGATGTGCTCTAGATACATGGCTCTCCGATTTTTTTCCAAATTTCCTCTGACATGACCGTGATATCCGAGCCATTATCAACTTGAAGACCCGCAGGAACTCCATTAATGTACACTGTGACAAACCTTCTATGTTTTACGGCCCCTTCATCGAAAGTAGCAATGACAGGATGAAACTGAGGCTCATGTTTTGTGAAGGATGTTAGCACCGACTTTCTAGGATTTTTGGTGGTAACTGGGTTCTTGCTGGAGTGACAGTGTTCTTCTTTGTGGCCAAGCTTGTTGCATTTTTGACAACGATGCGTTTTGAACGGACAGAATCTGACGTAGTGCCATTCCCCACATTGCAAACATGCAAATGGTGGTTTGCTTGGCTTCATCAGGCACTGACCATGCTTTGAACTTCCATGCTGGTTTGACACCGCCAGCACATATGCGGGACCTGGTCTGGAACCTTCGGCAATCAGATTGGTATCTTGCTTTAAATTTCTCAGTTTTCGGTACTCGGAAGTGATGGACATATATTTGATGGTCGGATCCTGCTCGATTTTGTTAAGCAGTCTCATACGTATTTCGACGTTCTCGGGTACTTGACGACCGCAAACCAAAGCCAGGGCCTTAAACTGATCGTCCGTCATCTCCCTAAGTTTGAAACACTTACAGTGACGATTGACGTGGTTAACATAATTAACGAAATCGTCCGTCGCAGATTCAACGAGTTTCATACAATTGTAACGGACACTGAATTGAGAAGACTGCTCACAAAAATGTCATTTAACAAAGGTGTAGTTTTTATGACACTTTGGGTGACTAAAATTGTGAGACCTCTCGTGCTCCTTCGACCCCAACTTCCGCAGAAACAGCCTTCATTTCCATCCGTAATCAGCATCGGAAAATTCAGACCGGGAACTATCATCATATCTTCCGAACCAAGACCCGAAGCTAACGCCGGCATTTTGGTCATATTGAAATTCCTAAATGCTGTTCGACACTGCATCCGCTGAAATGAGGTGCTTTTCTGTGCTCGGTCTTGTCTGCTGCACAGCCAGATGCTGAAGATTTTTGATCAACCTGAGTTGGCTTTCCTCAAATTGCTTTCGCTGATGCTGGAGAATGCAAGTCAATTCTTCCAATGAAACCGATGTTATTGGGTTCTTCAATTCAAAAAAATATGTCACCAATTGCTATGACCACCGCTTCATTCCAATTGGCTATACGAAACGTCAGCCTCTGCGTTGCTATGGTTACGACTTCACTCCGATTGGCTGTTCGACCCCTGCCACTTATTGGCTGACGACGATGGCTGGCTTCGTGAGCCGTATGTTTGCCCAACGACAAGACAAAAGGTAGAGCATACAAGTTACAGTTATAGGTATTGAGCGACCGTCTTGAATATTTTTTGTTTCTGTTCCTTCCTTACTTGCCAGTAATAGTTTCAGAATCTTCAGGTACATTCTTTTCTTGATGAACGAGACTGAAGAAATATTGGCCGTATCTTGTCGAAAACAAGCGCCACCGGTCTATTCGTTAACATATGCCCCTCCTATCACCTCTCCCCGGAACCCATTTAGCCAGCGGTTGCTTTGCTTGCCCATATTACCTGGACCCAATACATTAAATATGTAACACGCGTTTATGCGTTCAGGTGCTCCAAACATCATTTCGTTTTCTACTCTACCGATGCAGTCATTGGAGAGGGACGCAGGTAGGGCCTCCCGGATTTCCTACCTATCTGATGATTTTACTCGCTTAAGTCCTCACTGATTAATATGCTCTTTGTGTTCTTGGCTTCATTCATTTTGTTGTTCGCGAACAAATCGTCTTTTGGTATTTATCGTCATCATACTTTGTTTCAGTATCTTTCGTGCCTAAGCTCGTCTTGTCTGGTTGTGTATATGTTTTATTCCATCACGACCTTGAGCTACTCGTGTCGAAACACTGCTGATATTTGCTCAGAAGTCATTCATTTTAACCTACCCACCTCCGCATTCGGGGTTCAGACATTTATTATTCACCAGTCATTTTATGCCGAATGTCCACCATCCTTGATTGCACTTGTGTTTACCGTTTATGCAGTCTCATTAATTTGATTGTTTCTGACTAACTGGCTCCTGTGTATTCTGAGACTGAGGCTGTATTTAAGAGCAATTAGAAAGGTTTCTGTACAACTCTATGGAACTATGAAAAATCAAAAACATTTAGTTTTGAATCATCAGCAGTTGTGTTTGGTCAATTAATCATTTATCCTTGTTCGGTTAGGAATTCGTATTGGTGTCATTATTTCCGGGTATACTATGTCTTCTTTTGGCATTGTATGTGCATCGTTTCATAAAAGCACAGGTTTCCGAAATAATCGTCGATACGTCACAGAATCGGCCTCTATAAATCGTTCTGGTAATGTATTCCATAAGTTTACGCTTCTTCGTTCGATACCAAGCTGATGTGATACTTTGTTCATGCAGACGACCTTGAGTTTGTAACGGTGTCCTCGGTTGTTACAGGGTTTCCGCAGGTGAATTATTGGCCCCATTATGGGGAAGTGATTCAAGTGTAGTACTCGATGGGTCATAATAAGGTCAACTTGTACTCCACGGTAGGATAGTATGTGAAGTCCGAGCCTTTCACAACCTTTTTCATAAGGAAGCTTTCGTAGACTAGATATCATTCTAGTTGCAACGTGCTGTATTTTATCCAGCTTTTCCGTTTCCCCAGTGGCTTATGGGATGGTAAGCTGGGGCACCATATTCAAGGATTGCTCTAATGAGCGTGGTGAATAGACCAGAGACGGTTCCTTCGAACCATGTGGAGAAACTGCGTCTGTTATGCCCAGAGCATACGAAGTCCCGCACGGTGCATTTTCTCTGTATTTTCTAGTGATCTCATATCGTGTCGCGAAAGAACTCCTAAGTCTCTGACAAATGTGTTAGGATGGAGCAACTGGCCGTCCAAGGTGTATGATCGAGTGGCTGGACGTTTAGTGACACTGATCGACTCCGACTTGCTTGGGTTAAGACGGAGTTACACTTCAGTGGACCACGTTGAAAGTCGCCCTAAGTCATGCTGGATGCGAGCGCAGTCGTCCTGGTTCTCAATGTTCCTCCAGATTTTCAAATCATCTGCAAACTGGGCATACGGTGACTGGAGCTGCTGCGGTAGATCATTGATATGAATAAGAAATAATACAGGCCCAAGTACAGTTCATTGAGGCACGCCACTGATCGCTGGGAACCAGTCTGTCAAGTAGTCATTGTCCTGTTCTCTAAACTTCTGTCCCACAATAAACTCGTGTAACCACTGAAGTAGCGTGCCACCGATTCCGTATGTCCTCGGTTTACCAAGGAGTACCTCGTGGTTCGCACTGTTAAATGCCTTACTTAAGTCGATGTACACCACGTCAACATCCTTCTGTTCATTGAGAGCTCGTACCCGCTGGTGCTTTGCACACCTCAAGTTGGTGATGCGGGATCGCCCTTTCCTAAAGCCGTGTTGCGCTGGCGTCAATACGTCCATCGATTCGAAGAACGACAGCAGACGCTTTTTCACAATCTTCTCGAGAGCTTTGGGTAATATCGAAGTCAACTAGGTCGGTCTTTAGTTCTCTATTTTACTCGGATTACCACCCTTGGGGATAGATCCTTCAGAGAGTGATTTATTGAATATGTTTGTCACGGCTGGTGAGATGATAATCGATAGGGATTTGAGTATTATTTGGTGAAGTCTCTCTAGTCCGGGGGACTTTACACCATCGAGGTTGACGAGTAGCTGATACACTTCGACTGCATCACATCATAGACTGTCGAGCAAGGCTGGCGCAACCTGCGCTGATACTGGAACAGCCGCCGGTTTACTGGAGAATACAGTGAGGAAGTGCGTAGCCAAGGCGTCCGCGCTTGAAATGAGTGTCTTTCCGTCCAAGCTCTCTAAGACCGCTAGGTCACCCTCAGGTTTTAGTTGACGTTTCAAGTAGGTAAATATTCTTTTGGGTGCAGTTGTGACAGAGGATGCTAGCTCCTCTTCGAACTGCCGGCGTTTCTTGATCTTTACGGCGTTACATAAGTTACGCTGTTTCTTGTACACCGTGTAATCATCATCACAACCGGAGCTGATGTATCTATGCCAAAGTTTGCGACGCCGTCGCGCTAACTATCTATATCTCGTATCAAACCAATGCGGTTTGACAGGTCCGATTTTGGAATACTTCAGGGGAACGAACCGAGTACACAGCGAGTTAAGCTTCCCCTTCATTATTGAGTAACAAGCCTCAAGCGACGCATCCTGTGGTAGTGTCCAATCAGTCCGACTTGCGGCTTGGACGAGCCCGTTCAAGTCGGTCTTCCAATAGTTGAATGTCGACTTCATCATCATCATCATCATTACACGTTAGCTGAAGGTGGAAAACACCTCAGCTATTGTGCCGCAATACAAAATAAAAGAAAAGGAAAACAGTGACAAACAGAGGCACGCCCGCTGAGTCCCCAGTAACGGATGGACATCGTTCCGGAGAGCTAACAGCTGGCTGCCGTAAAAAGAGAATCATATTATGCCTAACAGGTGAGATCGTGATTGGAGGGGGATACTAAACAGGAGGGGGATGGGCAAAGGAAATCACAACACAAACGCCATTGGTGTCGACTTCCGTTGGTTATGATACGGTAACGACAGTTCTATGCTTGCCACAATGGAGCAGTGGTCACTGTTCGCCAGAGGTTCGAGAACTCTGATCTCGTTTGGCTTTTGCTCGCAGCTCGTAAACCTTAGGTCCATACAAGATGCCGAGTGCGGAGTTACGTGCGTCAGTTGGATAACATGTTGCGTTGCCGCGCTTTCAATAGTCATTTAGCGAATTGAGCCTCAACGTTGCCATGAGCAGGAAGTAGTCGAACGTCTGGTCAAAATATCTTAGGTAAATTTAGCTCCCCCTTCAGTAAGAAGTGAGGGCGGCTCATGCGCTTCTGTACATGTGGTAGCCAATCGCAACAACTGTTTAATGGGCTACGATAGCTAACACCCACTATTAGTTCTGCGCGTGTGAGGCGGATTCTGCACCACGATTGCTCGCACAAATTATCCTCGCTCCGATAGGTGATGGTAAGTTTGCAAGATAGTGACGATTTTCTGTACAATAATACTCCACCGTGAGCCTTTGATTTTCGGTCGCATCGGAAACAAGAGTATCCTGACGACGCGACTTCTTGGGATATGACGTCGGAGTTCAGCCAAGTCTCTGTAACTCCTAGAACGTCCGGCCGCTGCGAGACAGCGAAGCGGCACAGTTCGTCACGTTTGTTCATTAGGCTGCACACTAGATTGTCTATTAGGTATGATCGATTTGTAGTTTTTCATCGAGTCTGTGATTCTCCTAATTCTGTTGTTGATTGTGATTAGTGCTTCGCTTATTTCTTTAGTTTGATTTCAGTGGGGACGTGTGGTTCTCGTGCATGCCATGTTGGCCGCAACATTTCCCTACATTGTTCTGTCGTCGATATATTCACACGAAATTCCAGTTCGCAGTTCACTGTGAACGGTACGCTTGTAGGGTCGCGCAAAAGTGGCTACCCATGGATGTACAGTAGAACATCCCAATTTCACCGTTTTTTCCTGGATTGATCGTTCACCTTGTAAACCTTATGAAACCAGACCACTGTATATTGACCACCTCCGTTAGTTGTATGTTGACCACATGGGCCATAATAGACACTACTGATTTAACCTTTGTAAGTGGACTACGCGAAGTTTTACTTTGCAATGGTCCCCGGTCGTTTGTTCAAACAACAAGGTGTGTGTATCGGGGTTTTGAAATGTGAGAAATTCTTCTAGTCCATAACCACTGCACTTGACGATTTCGCAGACGTTGAACGATACAGCATGTTCTCTGTCTGTGTATCTGCCCACGTGCTTTTGACCCGCTCCTCGGTGTTTACACGCATCAGTATTTACCTTGCACCATGTGTCCACATGGATCCGCGTCCGCAAATGGACCTTGACCATTTTGTGTAAAATCTTTCCACGTACAAGCACGCATCAAGCCTACTTAGGAGCATGTGCCCACGCACTGCATAGGTCCAGCCGTCGATTAATCCGTTCTAAGCTAACCCGTTCAACACTTGTTCATTAGCCTCGGATCGTAGTGAAATTGACGTTTGCGTCCACTGAGCCTTAAACGCTATTCTGTGCTATTTGTTGTCTGCTTGATAGCGCAAACGATTAAGGTTTGTTTTATGTAATTGACTTTCTGTAAATAGCACACTAGATCTTGGATCCACTTCGTGCTTTGAACAATTTGGGATCGGCTGTTACACCTATCGATGCATTATGGCCCAAAGGAAGAACTTCAGAGTTTACGTTGAAGGAGGAGATTAATCTGCTACGTTTTCTGGAAAGCAGCAGCCAAAGAAAAACGGTAGAACAATTTAGTGCTATCAAGACAACCGCTTGAAACATCCAACAACATGAGTACTTGGAGAGATATCATAATGAAAGAGGAGGTCTGCAGCGGAAGGGGTGAAAAATGAAGTTACCCTGCGCTGGTCCAACAAATGAGAGCAGTTAACGCTCGAATCTCGGTACAGATGATCCAAAAAATTGCTAAAATATTTCCGCAAGAATTTGGATGTGCAGGTTTTCAAACGTCTAATGGTTGGTTGAAGAAATTTAAACTGTGATATGACATTTACCAAAGAGTTGTGTGGTGAATCCAATGAGGTTCCTGAAGAGTTTGTTCAAGAATTCACCGAAATACACCCCAAATTCAGCAAGGATTTCAGCGATCGTGACACTTTTAACATTGACAACTTCGATCTCCTTTAAAAAGTGATGCCTGGTAGGAGCCTTGTTCTAAAGGGTAACAAATGTAAGAGTAAAAAGCATTCAAAAGTACGTTTTACGGTTATGCTGTGCGCAAGCTCAAGTGGAGCAAAGCTTTGGTCATTGGTGAGTCAGCTAGACCACGTTTGTTCAAAATCCGAGTCCTGAAAACCTTCCGTTCACCTGGACATCAGACAAATCTGCTTGGATGATTACTGCCATATGTAACGAGTAGAAAAGAAAATCTGTCGAGAAATGATTAAGAAGGAACAATTTCTACTGTCAGTGGGTAATTGCCCTAGTCATATCCATGTCGATAGTCTCACGAATATTACACTATAATTTTTGCCTCCAAATATAGCCTCAAAGTTCAACCTCTGGACAAGGATTCATCAGAATATTCCAAACGCATTACCGAGCCCGTCTCATGCAGTGAGTTATAGCAGAAATGAATCCCAATGATCTGCACGCTGCAAGACCTTCATCTACTGCTTCAGTGAATCCTCTGGATGCTGTTTTGGCTAAGTTCCGTTCGGTACAAAGTTCAGCCAGAAACAATACAAAAGTACTTCAAGGGAATTGGGTTCGTTCAAACTCTCGAGCAGGACGCTGTTGTTTTAATGGACATTCCTTCTTTAATTCCAGATTTTGAGGTAATAGATTTTCAAGAGCTTGATGACTTGACAATTTGCACTGAACCAGACAGTTGCTACTTCAAAGTGGTACTGACTGCGGTACAGCCCTACGGGAACAGACATGAAGCACCAGATGATGAGGAAGAACTAAGTGAGGATGACATGGGAACCACAAGAACACCACCAGAGACTAATGTCTGGCATCCTTTCGTGCAACTGAAATCATTTGCTGTGGAACAATGTCCAAGCATGCTGAGTATCATAGCTTGTGCTGAGAGCGCTTTTTCAGTTACATGTGATAAGAGAAAGACACAAAGATTGCCTTTTTTCAAAAAATGAATTAACACGAAATGTACACTGCGTTTTGGTTTACTATAGCACTACAGTTGAACTCCATTCGCCATTAGGTGAGACCTCGTTTAATGTGTTCAAGTCGTTATGTAAAATTAAAATTTCATACCATACTACTCATAACGGGAAAGTAGGTTACGCCAATTTTGGCATGGAACCTCCGTATATTGCCCACCTCCCTGTGTTGACCACTTTGATCCAGCCCCTCGGGTGATCCACTTACGGAGGTACTACCGTAATTCCGAAAGCTACGCTTGAACAGAATGCACAGCATTGAATCCTTGTTTGGATTGTGTCGATTTTGAAAACTTGGCCAATAAAACTAAAGTCCGGTTCCCCTACGTTAATGCTTAGCCTAAACTGTGATCTGGAGTTTGCAAAGCTTCAGTGCTCCGAGTCACAAAACGACATAAAAGTTCATTATCACTGGTTTTCTGACTATGCCACTGAGGTTCACATAAACTTAACACAATCTCGTGGCGTTCCACCGTTTACCGTTTGCTACTCGAGTTGAACAGTAGGTAGTTCTGACGCGAGGTTACCACTTTCTAAAATCCCTGATTGCTTTCTTTTGAGGTGCAAGAGTACCACTGGCCACGAATCACTGCGACACGTGTTCTGACTTCTATGCTACATCTATTTGGTACACTTGGATCATAGTATATTTCTCTTATTTGTTTGCTGCACTTTTTTAATGCAGCAGATTTCGACTAACTCATACATTCACCTCTGTTCGTTAGCTTCGCCATCTTGCTTGATCTCGGTGCCCGCTAACTGCTTCATTCAAACCAGTTCTGGCTCTATCATTTGCAGCGTTACTGAAGTAGATTTTATTCAACCCAAGTATAGCTTGTGGCCTTTACCTATGTTTTACTCCAGCCAACTTTTTATTAGCCACGGTTGTCCCCAGCCAAACTCATTTCTATTTTGCTTACTTTTTTAGTATTTACACTATGCGCCCGGGAACTGGTCAGCGTCTGTACCTTGGTTCGTCTGAGCATCCCCATATTCCCGCTGATCTCCAAGTCCATGGCGATGTCTCGACGTCAGGCCACTCTGAAGATCGCGCGCGGCCTCTGGAATTTGATATTACTCGGTTGTTGCCTGCGTGGGCTATTGTAGTCCGCTCGGTATCCAACAGCGTCAACGATGTGAATCCGCTTCCCTCTGCCTATGTTTTCCACGACGTTTTTAGCAAACGGCCACATTTAGTAGGACTTCGCGCTGGTAGAGTCATGCTCGGTCTTGTCGCTGCGTCTGGAGACCCACAGCACTTGGCCAGCACTTACGTCGATGTTGGTCGTCCGCAACTCCACGATGGCACTGTTGCAGAAGAGGATCCTTTGAGCGTGGTGTCTATTAGGGCAGATTGTGTAGTACGTTGCTTCTTTCAGTTGCTCACCGACGATCGAATGGTGGGATTATACTTTTGCTTTGTGACCATTTCCTAACTTTTTGTGTATGTGTGAAGCACAGCGCTGCACGCCACCTGTGTCACTTGCACCTTCCACGTGGAGATGGCTTGCGTTGGGAATCATGTAAACGAGCTGGGTTGAAGTCTGCGGAATCATTTCGTTGCTTGCCCTGCGGCGTGGTCAGCGTGAAAGCTAACACTGACGACGTTGCTTCCGCTGCTAAGTAAACTCGCACAACTTCCACGCTGTTTCAATGAGCGGTTGATCTTGTCACCACACGAAGCGGCGCTTGCTTACCTTGAGCCCATGATGCATTTGACTACGAGAAAAAATTTCTCCTTGTCATTGATCTAAGGCGTGTAATAAACATTTGACACCTACTAAAATTCCTCAGTTGATCAAGTTATCCAGTGAACATTTACTACTCTTCTCGCTTACCTGATTATTAGGGTGATGAGATATTACACTAGCCACGCCTCCACTGCTTTATTCACTGCAAATCAACTAGCTGTCGCATCTACGCTAGGTAACATTGGGTCACATAGCGCAGCAGTAAAGCTGAATTCAAGTCATTGCCTAATGGATCACTGATTTGAAACATAAGCCACTACACTGCATGGTTTTTGGTGACGGCTAACTGTGACTACACCACTCACTCGGCATTTCTTTTGCTGTCCCGACCGCTCCCCCAGACACGCTTTCCGTAGTGTATGAGTTCCAGCAGTGCTATTGCGCCGTCGCTGATGTCGCATGTATTTCCTAATCCCCACTAGCTTCCAGCTTAAGCATATATTTTTGGTCAGATTTGTTTAAAGTGATTCTAGCTCTCCTTCAGCCCCAAACCTCCACTCCCGTATCACCCAGCGAACCGTACATATCCTGGTTATCGTGCTAGTGCTTTGTGCCAAATGTATCCCTTCTATTTTACTTTGTTTTTCTGAGGTTAAATGCCATCAAGCACATTCATTCTTTCATTCAGGAACCCGCCCTTCGTATATCTGGTCGTTTGTCTTCATATGCGTCCGAAGGAATGCGATCCACTGGCGCATACGACGCTGACAATGGCAATCCTCACTCTGGTGCATCGGGAAGTGGTCGATTTGGACCCGTGATGGATCTTAGTCTACCCCAACCACAGCGCCTAAGTTTTAAGCTTCTCCGTGCAGAATCTTCCGATACCGTCCTCGTTAGCGCCGCTGCGTCATCCGCCACCCGAAGCCCGGAATCCTTACGCTCCCTGCTGTTTCAAAAGGCCTCACGACTCGAAGCCATTGGGCATAAGGACAGACCGGCATCAGCGGTTTCGTGTCCTGTTCATCTACTATCTATGAGTTTGATTCTGTCAGACGGTAGTGTTCTCCATGCACACAGAACTCCACCTGGTCATCTACGAATTTCAGTATTCGGGACGGATCTGGTTTGGGATCCAGCCATTCCGCTGAAGCCCGCCGGAAACCCCGAGGATCGGCTTGCTCCCTATTTAAAGCAGTCCATACGAGTACGAATCAACAGTCTCGTCGTATGGCCCCCGATGTTCCGTGCCACCCATCCTGTCGTACCCTTTTCCGTCCCTCTTGGGGCAATGGATGACGTCATTGGTGCAGTGCGGTCAGGCCGACCACTCACGGACCCTGGATCTCCGCTTAGCCCCCTTAAACTACTGACCTCCAGAACTTCGGAAGTGCCAACGACACCCAGTGTTCAATCCGCTAATCAGGTATACCCTGTTTTACGTCATAGGTTCGCCCACGAGAGAAGGTGACGCGTTTCACACATTCGATACATGTTCTTGTGCTTCCCTGTTCACACTTTTCAGTCGTTTGCCCAGGGCTGCCGTCCCTTTATCCCCACTTAGATTCTAGTAACAAATTCAGGGCAATGTTTACCACGCAGGCATTTGCTGGTCGCTACGAAGTAGATTACCGCAGATATATGGGGCGACGGAGGAAGAATGAATGTGTCTCAGGGATGGAATGTCTGATGACACACAGAGCGACGTGTTCTTTCCTCCATAGCGCTGTTTGGTATGAAAGCCGGATCGAAGAGTCGGCTAACAGTACTAGATTTACTGACCTGGATCAGCAAGTGGCAGTGTGCATAGTCTTATTTAATAGTGAACACTGACCAGCCCGTATCTCTGGAAAAGTCACCGGTGCTCTCTAACTACAGAGTCTCTTGTCACTGCGTTTATCTTCGCTCTTCTCGCTCGACCCCCAATTTGACATTTCCTTACTTTCCCTATTCCCTGTTAGTTCACTCTTTATACTATTTCATGAACGTCACCGGTTTCTGCTGCCAATACTATTATTTTTCTTGCCCTACTAAATTTCGCTACTCCATTTATTTTTCCTTATCACCGACGAAGCAGTCTCGTGGAAGTTGTGCAAATAAGTCATATAACACACCTATGCTGTGACTTTTCGTACTGGCTAGTCGTTCCACTTAGTACTGGTCGCAAAAGTGACTTTTTATGCAGCACAAGCGGCCCAGCAAAACAAACAGCTGCACGGTACTCGCAATACTTAAATACCTTTTTCCAGACCACATCCATAAACACCGTCCCTGCCACATTGATATTGGCGACTATCTTGACCTTGCTTCAGTTGTGCCAATGTGCCAGGGTACCGATTAGACCATAACTAACCAACCAGTTGACTGTGTGTGTTGCGACCAGTGATAGGGTCCGATTGGTTCGCTTCTAGTTGCTCGCGTCATTCGTCTTTGCGTCGTAATCCTTCCATCCTATTTGGCCACTCCCGTCACAGTTATGGTGTGCTGAAGTGCAAGGTATCAGTAACTTCTCCACCATGCCTCAGTTATTGGGGTTCACAGTGTCCTGTCTAGAATGCCATTACTATGGATTTCGGCGACTGGATCGTTATTCTTTGGTGATAGTGACACGCCCGTTTAACTGTAGTGCAGTTTTATGAGGGAGCAGCTCCGAATCTCTCTATTTCGGTCCCAGTGATCGAAATGAAAATGGTTCACTTCAGGACAAACTGCGGCATCAATTGCGATTTCGTATCGCAAACCACAAACACGGCGGCTATTCCACGGCCCAGCAATGGACACTTAACTGATAGGAATTACATGGAAGATTTAGTAAATAGTGTTACGCCCATAATAATAATAATAGATTAAATGGACGAATCAAATTCAATTTTTCAATCTGCTGCAAGTGATCAGTGAAAGCCCATCTAAGAAGGCTATAGTAGATGAATTTGGATCATATGAGCTGAAAATCGCCACATCTAGACTCAGGAAAACGGCTTTCACACTCCGGGAAAACATTTTACGACTGTTTCATCCTTTCAGAAATCGTCAGAAATGTGTATTCCATTTGACCCCTTTGGGACCTAAACCTCGCGACTCGACTGTTGCCACTCGGTGGTCAAGACCAGTGCGTTACTGGGGTACCTTAACGACCTGCATGACTACGTTAACCGCGATTCGTTTCATCATTTTGTCCTTTGCAATCACTGGATAGAAGGGTTTTCAACTTTGATCAACTGCACGTTGTTTCGGCGGTAACTGGATGGTAAACGGCACATGGTAGATGGTCGTGGCTCTCTATAGTACAATCCACTAGATATTACAGTTTTTGATACGGGTCCCGACCGGATAGTCATTTCAGACCTCATGGCTTAAGTGTACGCTGCCAGCATTAACTCATTACTTTCACGACCTTCCATTCCTATCAGAGCTTGATGTAACATCCTGGAGGATGGATATTCTTAAATCACAAGTATTTCCATGGTTCCCACTGCACAAAATACAATTGGAGAGCAACTATCGGTTGCCACTGTCGATTACGATCAGTGAGTTAGTGTATCAAAACAGAGGCTCGTCCAGACCCACTTAGCAAGTACCAGAAGGCTTAGGTCATTGTTACTGGTCAAGAGCGACCGCCGATCTTAATTCGAAACAGCTGACGGTGACACTGAACTTGCTGACTTTGCGTGAACTGTGCCAGTCGGGAATCCATCGATCTCAAACGATTTTATCACTGGACTCTTTGTTGGTTGCATGTATGCGATCACTGAGAATGCGCGAAATGGGGATCCCATCTCTTTTAATATTATAGTATGAGGCGACTGCCCCATATGCAGTCGATTATGCAATGCTCATATTTGTAGGCGGATCAGACCAATGTTTCTCTCGACGTCTTTTTTGACAGCGATCGCACTGAAGCATAGATTATATAATTATGCGTAGGACAGCACCGACTCGCCACCCCACAGTTATAACAACCTGACTTCTTCCAACGCTCCACTCATCTTGCGCAGTACTCAGCTCACTACGTTATTATTGCTGCTGACTTACAAGGCTGAAATTTGCTCGATAACACGTGTGCAGATTCAATCATCGGGTGTCCAATCGTTTTAGCCCCCACCAGTTTAACAATCTTTCAACTAGTAGTCATAAACATCGGTTGCGACTATATCAGATCGTGTAGTTACACTGTTTTTGTGAGTTTCTGCACTGATTAACTCCAAGGTCTACTTGTCTCCCTATTCCTCCCTGTTCAGGTCGGTCCTACTGCTCGTGGTCCGGAAGCTCAGCAGCATCCAGCTGGCATGCACCCCATGGGTGATCGTGCCAGCGTCCTTATTGATCCACAATATTACCATGGTGTTCGTTTTTCTAACCACAGCAACAGTCAATCGACGACCGCAGTCACTTACATATTAATTGGAGTCGGTTTTCTCGTGCTTCTCCTGTTTGTAACCAATGGATTAGTCTTGTGGGTTGTACGGAACAAGCGCAGACAACGTGCAGGCTCATCAAGGGACTTCAGGCGGAGTGCGATAAAAGAACTCCCCATGGGAATCGGTGCATATACCGGACAGTCCGTCGATGAAAAGTCAAGCGGCGACAATCACTATTGTAACACCGGAACCACAGCCGGCACTCCCAGAACACCGCTTGTGCAGTCACACGCAGAAGAGCATCAGAGCCATCGGTATTTTTGCAGTTCCTCTCCCCGTCCTCCCGACGTTGTGCCTATGGCTGCAGGGCTCAGTTGTGGTAGCGTTGGCAGCGGGGCGAGTGGTCATATGGGTAGCGCATCTAGTGGCCCGACGGGTAGCTTGAAACAGTCAATCTTGATGGGGACCACTGCGAATCCTTACACGATTACTTCAGAGCCCTCTTTGGCTGGCGCTTTTCATTCCCAACTCACACCTCTCTCTTCCAATTTAGCATACGTTATACCAAGCTGGAACTCTGCAGCTAGGTTATGTCATTCTAGGCGAATGACGAATACTAATACCAACTCTTCCAATCAATCACCCACCTCTGTGGGCTGGCTCCCTAGCGTCTCTCAGTTGATTCCTATAGCACCTAACCCGGGATGCACCAGTGGTGTTGGATCTGTGTGCACTGCAGAAGGTTGTAGTGATGAAGGTGCTGCATCCGGCCCAGAAGTGATGGGTTTGTCTGAAGAGCTCCTACATTTAAATGGACAGCACGGCATCCCTGTCAACCGATGCGTTTCCGGTCCATTTCATCTTCATATTCCCATAGGAAATGGCCAACAAAGCGCCACGGAAGGCACAAACAGTACTGCCAGCGGCTTTTCCGGACAGTTAAATAGAACTTTTCTCCCTACTTTCAGGCACACTACTGCAAATGGAACCGGCGTTGGCAGTCTGAGCGGAGAAAGTAGTGCTGGCGAACTGAACGATTGTCTACAAGTTAACCCACAGAGTTCCATGGAACTTGTCGAACGTGATCATTTGCCAGGAGGGACACCCCGCTCCCCAGATCGCTGCTTCACACATCAGCAAACCTACCCTCTTGGCCAATATTCAGCAAACTTCAAGGGCCAGTTTACACCCATGAGAGATGCTAGTCGACGTCATGCCAGTCCGGTGCTGCATAACACCCAAATGTCGGAGAGTTTCACCATCTCTGCTTGTGGTAGACATCCGAGCTCCCTATCACAACGGCCTGTTTTTCCTAGAAACGATGTCTTCCAACGGAACCCTCCCTCACCTACTCGCCCAGTATCGAATGAATCCGGCTCGATCGATCCAGTTAGGTCCTTCGGGGTTGACAATGGACTTGATCAACGTTGTGCTTCTATACCCATCGGGTATGATCGCATTGAAGCCAACGGGGAATCTGCCTTGGATGACCTCGATTCCTCTCCCGTACCCATGCCTCCTGTCTTGCTACTTAACAGCTGTGCTGGACTCAGATCTCTTTCTCCTCCAACAAGTCCATTCAAAAGTCATGATCAATCCGCAGCATCTGTTCCGGAAAGTCGCGCGCTTGGTGGATCATACAAGCGTAGCGATAGTTTTGGAATGGCCACAAAACCCTCACTTAGCCAGTTAGCTGGGTTCTCGCCGCTAAACCGAGATATTGCTGACTCATTGTTCTGCTCTCCTACCTGTGATGGACATACAGCTGTACCTGACACAATGGTCGGTGATACCTTAGACCTGTCCGACGAGATCAGCTCTGAGTCCAAAGCCAGTTCTGCATTTAGAAAGAGTCAAAAGTTCGTCACTGTCGCAAAATCATTTCCGTGCTCTCCAAATGTTCATTCCATGGAGACCGATGATCCGACGTATCTGTACAAAATACCACCACCCGAACTGTAGGATATCCCCTCACGTGCGCTTTCAGACATGGCATGGTATTTTAAGTGCGAGAGAATTATAAATCCCTGAAAACCGATGACATTCCGTCTTCCAGCGTTTTAGCTTCGAGTTCGTATCGCTTATCTTCCACCTAAATTTCTGCCCAATAGAACTTGTCCTGATGCACCTCATAGTTAATCCCTTCCTCTACACTCATCTTTTCTCATGCGCACGAGCGCATGTTGCCCTCTACTTATCAGTTTGATAGCGGTGCTATCTTATGTACATATTACTCTTACACTTTTTTCACCTTATTTCACAGTGATGCGGTTTGAATCGCGAGCGTTCCGACCCCGTTTTTATCATCCCATTGTTTCCCAATTCAGTAGCCTATTCTCTCTTTTGGATGAAGGTATTTCTTTCATATAAATTCTTATACCAAGCTTGCATGCCTTTCTCTTCTCATTTATTGCCGTTCCGCCATCCATATGACACGCGTATTGGTAAGATTTATTTAAATAAATGAACTTTTATTCTTGACAATGCGATACACGCCTGTCAGTATGATCGGGTAAATGCATTCTTGGATCGAACGCTACTCACGGCTGGATCAGGAGCATTGAAAATCATATCATGTGATGACGTTTGGAAGAACAACAAAGGCATAATAAACGGTTGACTGAAACAAAATAATATTCGCTGGCCCTTAACCGCTCTCTCACCTACCTTATTATAAATCGGCTAACTCGCAGAGAGAATATCTTGGTGAAATCTGGACTGGGTTAGATGAAGCCTGGACTCTTAGTATGCTTGTATTGTTATTATAAAACAATCAAACACTTTGCTCGCATTATGTACATTCAAGAACTTGTTGATGCCTTTACGAAATTCGTGTTCACGGCTGCAGGCACGTATTCTGGGTGGTAGCTTGTTCCCAATTCTGACGTATCTGTTAAGAAAAGTGCTCTCAGACCTGCCGGTCCTGGACTTGCATCCTTCCACTGAGTTCTGTTCGCTTCGTGTGTTGTAGACTGCTGATTGCACCAATGTCCTTTTGAGGTTGGAAACATATATATTTCTGTGCAAAATGTTAAAGAATATGACTAGGTTGTGCTTTATGCGCCGCAGCTGTAACGGATCAAGCCTAAACTTATCGCACCGTGCGAAATATTCCAGTTTTGAAAAAGCACCTATAAGGCACTTTATTAATGCTCTCTGTTTCTTCCCATGCAATGCGGTCGCGATTTTTAATCTGACCTGCACCGTTGAACAATAATTCAGCGTTGGTTGAACCACGAAATGTAAGATTGAAATATTGATTCATCTGGGAAAAACTTCTGAAAACCAGTCCATTTGTTGTCTTGTTCTCTCGGTGGTGTAGCCTGCTTGTTCACAGAAGTGAGCAGACATATCACAATCCCAGGTCTCTTACCGTAGGACAGAGATTAAGTGGTTTATCCTCAAGACTCAGGCCGCTCTGATCCAAATCGCATTTGTGAAACATTGCGCAGTCTTTGTCAGTAGGAATAGACATTTTCCACTTTGATCACCAGGTTTCCAGCGTATGGAGGCCGAGTTGTATCATGTTGACAGACGGAAAGTGTAGACAATTTTGATGTCATCAACAAAGTGGTATGATCTGCATTTTAATACGTCGAAGATATCGTTAACATAAGTTAGGTACAGTAGCGACCCAAATATACGACCCTCTATTGCACTGCTGACGACAGATGTGGGCTCAGATTTGTGTTCCTGAACTTGTATCACCTGCGTTCGCCTTGTACGATATGACTTAAGCACACGTTAACCGATCCTGTAGGACAAATTTTTAACTGGTAGATTTTCATGTGGTCTTGTGCATGTCGAGGTAAATTGGAGTCGCCAACATACCGAGATCATCTGAGGCGGTTTAGAAATTCCAGGTGGCACGTTGCGCAATACCGATTTTATGCGAGGCCGTGTTGAGCATTGTTTGCTTTCTTGACAGTAGGAATTCGACCTTCCTAGCTTTTCTGTGTCGCTCAATCCTTTTTGATAAAATAGCTGTGTGGCTTCAAAATATAGAATTTTCTCAGCCATTTATCATGGACACCAGTCTAAGGCAAATAATTGTTTTCAGTGCTTCACCTGCGGACCTGTACAAAGCATATAAAGCTAAACTACCAAGAGGGTATAGTGATTGGTCCGGAGGTTTGTTCCTAAGTCGGTCAGTGTTTAGACGGCAAATAGTTCGCCGCTGTCTCATACACACAGATCGATTGAGCGTTACGTAATCACAATGCCTGAACTAATGTCAGGGTGACAACTGGGTTGATGGCTGTTCGGCCAAGGCAGGAGGTTGGAATATTCGGATCGCAATAGCCTCTGCAGTGACGGGCGTTTTAGCCGCGAACCTTTCATGGGAGTCTAATAAATCACGGTAGACGCATTCGAGAGGTTAAACCGGTGGCCTGATTCGAACAGGCGGGATAAACTACCGCTTATGAGAACTCGGATGCCCCCGTTCATACCTCAATTGGAGCTATGTTGCTTAATGCGACAGGACAATTGTATGTTGACCAAAGGTACACTCAAATCGATAGATTATGTAAGGAGAGGTCAGCTTCGGCAGTCTATCTTTGTTGCACACAGGAATTTGCTTATTCGTGGCTGATACACCGCAACCTGGAAAATGTTACTTATTGAATGTATACATTGTCTTGTCATGAGCTCAGCAACTGTCGCCTTTGAAACTAAGACGGATGAAGAGAGCTTTCATTTCGATTACTTCTTCAGCGTCCGATATTGTTCTGATCTGCATGTTACGCTTAATGAACCTTTGCAGGTAACCATTTTCGCGCAACGTTTTCCCGATGGACTTCATCTTATCCTCCAGAGCCTTCTCTGAGCATCTTTCTTACCCTTGAAGTGTGACAATGTACTATGTTGTGGTTGTATTTCAGCGACACAATACTACTGTACTGATTTTAGAGAGGTTTGGAAACAATCAATTATTTACAAACCTCTCTGAACTCATGACTACTCGATCGTTTCCGTATCTTCCAAAAACTCGAATACTACTGTAGTTTGTATATTGACCGATCCACATCTGTTGATCATCCTTACTAGAGAATCATCCGTTCCCCTACTCAGGTGTACATCCAGAAACGAGAGGTGATCCTCTTGTTCAAGTTCGTAAGTGAACATAATTGCCTGATGCGCGCTCTACCGCTATATCTTTTAGGCTCACCTCTATTGGTCACACAAAAGATATCGTTCATATGACGATAGTAATGGTCCAAACGATCTATACGTGAACTCAATGATTTACTTTATAGTTTAGCAAGGAAAATATCCGTTAACACTGGTCCGAGTGGAGACCCTGTTGCTACTCCATCATTCTGCCGGTAATATATGCTGTCGAAAAGAAACCGAACATTGTAGGTGCATCTCAAAAATAACTTCAGGCCTGGGTATACTTAAGTGAATGCTGTTCTCGTTCACGTGGTTACATAGGTACTCTATCGTTTCTAGCTACAGTACATTCGTGAGTAGGGAAGCTAGATCGAGGGGAGCATTTTCTTTTAGGTTTCTATCTTCGTTCTGCTCCACGAATGCAAACCAGATAGCGGAAGTGGTAATGTGGTAATGCCATCGCAATGAGGCTGGACCTTACCGTACTGCGATGGTTTGTGTACCTCAGCGATCCATTGAGCTATGCTGGGTGGTGCTTTTTTGCACCTTCAGAGCCACTCATACCAGATTGGTCAATGGTTAAAGGCCAGAGAAACTCAGCCTCCTGACGCCGAATACCACTTACAGCTTTACGGAGACCCAGAACCTGCCGCCACTGGCCAAGCTGGTGTTGGGGTTGCACTGAGTGCCAGGGCTGAATCAGCTCTGCTTGACTGGATCCCAGTCAACAGTCGGCTATGTGCAGTCAGACTACGTGGTTCATGTAACTTAAGCAGGCGTCGAGACGTTAAGCGTGCCTTGTTTGTTGTCTCCGCCTACGCCCCTACAGACTGCAGCCCGGATGCAGTTAAAGATAGCTTTTACCAGCAGGTACATGAACTTCTGCGTTCTTCCAAAAGAACTGATATAGTCATTCTTGCAGGGGACTTTAACGCACGGGTTGACCGCATTCCACCAAGCGAGCACCACCTTGGGGATAGTTTCGGTCTCGGTGGCGGTCGATCAGACAATGGAGACAGACTGCTTGCTCTTTGCTCTGATCATCGCTTGCATCTTTCGAGCACTAGTTTTCGGCATTCGAGGAGACACACTGCTACCTTGCGCCCGCCATTACAAACGCAAGAGTGATCCCAGCTTGACCAATTAGCAATCAGGTACAGATGGCGCGGAAGCGTAACGGACTGCCGATCGTACTGGTCAACTTATCTAGACTCTGGTCACGCATTGGTTCGTGCTAAGATTTGCATGCGTTTCGGAGGACCACCTAAGCGCTCTCTCTACCGTCCGGACTTCGCAAATCTACAAAACCCTGCGATTTTAACCAGGTACTAAGCCTCACTGTCAACCTTCCTTGCCTCAACTATTGATGGTGATCTCGATTCCCAGTGGGCGCATATCAAAGATGCCTTAGTTTCTGCCAGTATCGGCACTTGTGGAGTTACCCGTCACCCACCGAAACATTGGATTTCCGCCGTCTCCTTGTCGCTAATGGACAAACGCCGCTTGATCCCATCGGATTCCAGACACAGTGACGAACGCCAATCCATGGGTTGAGAGTTGCGCAGGAGTCTGCAAATGGACCACGAAGCTTGGTGGTGTGAACGTGCTAGGGAGATGGAGCTTGCTAGTCTCTCTGGTAATACCAGAAAACTTTTCCATCTCATTCGAGTCACCGAAGGTGTTCGATCTGGTATAAGTGAAACAATATGCGAAGAGGATGACACTTAAATCGCCAATCTTCAACGACTGTTGGAGCGATGGGCCGAACATTTTGGCTCGCAGTTTTGTTGGCCCCCAGCTCCATCTGCTACCTCTGGCGCTCGCGCTGGGACGGAGTTGTCTATCCCCACAGATCCTCCCTCTTACCAGGAACTCGAGCAGGACCTCCGGCGCATGAAGCGCTATAAAGCTCCCGGCCCTGATGATCTTCCTCCAGCTCTACTTACAGATGGTGGCGCTTCGCTGGTTAAAGAACTCATCGCTTTGTTCTCGAAAATTTGGTCGAAAGTGAAAGTTCCATCATCTTGGAGTGAATCGATAGTCGTCCCCATCTTCAAAAAGGGCTTGAGCACAATCTGCTCCAACTACAGAGGCATAAGCTTAGTCCCCGTCGTTTGTAAGCTGCTGTTGTCCATCATACTTCGCAGGCTATCCCCAACGCGCGAATCGTTGTAGCGAGGAGAACAAGCTGGGTTTCGTCCTGGTCGCGGCTGCGCAGGCTATTCGTCTTCGGGCAGCGCTGTCTGCGTCCCATTGCCCGTGTGTGGTGGCAGCACCACGTAAGCAATGTGGAAGTTAGACAGCGCGTCTTGGGCGTGGAAGCCGCTCGCTCGAGGAGGTCGTCTCACTGTAACAACTGCGGTGGTTGAGACACTTATTGCGCATACCTGTCCAGCGTTACCCGCGTCGTGCGTTGTTTGCGATTGCTAGACAGGGCTGGAGAAGACGGTCTGGTGGACAGCCTACAACATGGAGAAGCCGCATGAAAAATCTGACGAAACAGTTGGCCTCGGCCGGTTGTTGTCGACTACCTGGTTGGGGTCCAAGAGTTGCGGATACTTGCTAGCTGAGGACCTTGGAAGCCATGGCTTAAGATCGATGTCAGTGGCGGACGTGTGCGTCGGTGTGTTGCGGTATTCCTTCTTCCTCCCCTTAGAAAAACAAACTGAAAAAATTTCAAAAACTGTGAGTGCTAAACTAGACAAAAAAGCTTTTGTTGTCACTCTTATTATTCATATTGTCTTCCTATTCAGTCATGATTTCGATGGCACAATATCTGTACCACAGGTTGGGTATTATATATATATATATATATATATATATATATATATATATATATATATGTATATATATATATATCCTTCAGGTTGCAGGTTGGACTGAGGTGGCTCCTTATTCCTTAAAACGGACTCCTTGTAGCCCAAGGCCAAACCCGCTGCCTTGCGGTCAGGTTTTTGAACCAAAGGCTTTGGTTGAGAACCTAATCGTTCTCCAAACTAGGCCTGGACAACCTGACAGTATCCTGCCCACGCAATACAATGAATTTCTCTTCAAGCGGTTTTTTGATGCTCTGGCCACCACGGAGGATAATCAACGGTGCCCTATCTGCTGCATCGAGCAGGGTGGATAGAGGTTTGGATGCTACTGCTCAAACCTTCCCATTTTTTTATTCCCCCTCTTACGCTTTTCCACTCTTACCGTCCCTTTCCAATTTCACTTATACCCCCCCCCTAGTTTTCAACCCCCGATTCTTGGCCCTCACCCAACATGCTTTGCTAGGCATTTAGCTTCTAATTTCAGCTCACATGTGAACGCGGAGCGTCACTCCTCTCCTGTCGACAAGCCCACGTCCAACCAAGCGGCTAAGCCCAGTTAATCGGTTTCCGTTTAGGGCTGTCGATCCTCCTTCAGATTGGCATGCCTCAATGTACGCACATTAGTACAGATCGGTCAACAGGCTGCACTTGCCCGAACATTAGAGACCCTTTTGATCGATATCTGCTGCTTATCAGAGACTCGCCTGCAAGACTCGAGCTCTGCGATCCCCTTCAGGTGACGCAACCAGTATTTTCTCATTGCACCTATCCGGTGACGATGCAGCTTCGAGCACCGGCCAAGCCGGAGTTGGTATTGCCCTGAGTCCCCGGGCTGAAACTGCTCTGGTTGATTGGATTCCAATCAGTAGCCGGATGTGTGCGGTCCGATTGGCTGGCTCGTTCAAAACTTCGAAGTCGCGTGGGACTAACAGGTGTCTATTCGTTATCGTTGCCTGTGCACCGACAAACTGTAGCGATGATTCGGTAAAAGACGACTTCTATCGTCAACTGAACGAGCTCCTTAGCCACAGAAGAAGCTCGGACACTGTTGTGCTGGCCGGGGATCTGAACGTTCAAGTTGGAAAATTATCCACTGATGAGCTGCATCTGGGCGGCCAACATGGTATAGGCTCCCGTAATGATAACGGTGAGCGGTTACTTCATTTGTGTGAAGACGCCCGCTTATTTCTTGAGCGCACTAACTTCCGACACAGCACCGGCCGGAAGGTGACTTGGCGTCCACAAGCCTTGGACGCAGATCGATCACTTTGCTATAGGTTACCGCTGGAGAAGCTGCATCCAGAACTGTCGCTCGATTTGGAGCACAGGTGTGGACACCGATCATGCACTTGTCTGTGCTGAAATGCCAATGCGTTTTGGCGGACGACGACGCTGTGAGCGCATTGACGCCTACCAACTGACAAAGTCAGCTGTTCTGAGTGAGTGTCGAAGTACGCTGACATGCGAGTTGAGTAAGCGCACACTGGAGACAATTGATGGTCACTGGTCACAAGTTCGCCAGACCTTACTAGCAGCATGTCGTATGTCTAATAGCCAACATGGTTATTGGGTCTGTTCACACTCTCTGGAACTTATCGACGCTCGCCGGCATATTCCGGCTGGAAGCGAACACAATGAAACTCGCAAAGAGCTCCGGGCTAGCCTGAAGAGGGACCGCGAATCTTGGTGGTCTCATCGTGCATCAGAGATGGAAGTGGCCGCTGTCCTTGGCAACTATCGCAAGTTATTCCGTCTGATACGGGGAACGGGCAGCAGAAGACCTGGTGTTAGTGAAGCAATTTGTGATGAGAGTGGACAGCCTATCCACAACTTATCAAAACGCTTAGAGCGTTGGGCTGAGCATTTTGAAAAGCAATTTAATCGGCTAAAATTGATTCTTCGCCGGCCAGTGATCGCCCTGCTCCGTGGGCTGTCTCTTTGGATCCACCCTCTCGCTCAGAATTCGAACGTGAGATCGCACTGTTGAAGTTAAATAAAGCCGCAGGACCAGATGATCTACCTCTAGCCCTCCTCAAATTCGGGGACCTGCTCTTGTGGATGAATTATACGACCAACTAGTGGGAGCAGGAAACTCCCAACCGACTGGAGCCGCTCTGTCACAGTCCCAGTTTTCAAGGGAGGCTCACGATCGGAATGCGGCAACCATAGAGGAATCGGTCTGATCTCCATCGCCTCCAAATGGCTTGCCTCTGTCATCCTTCACAGACTGACGGCCACTTGTGAAAGCCATATTCGTGAAGAGCAAGTCGGATTTCGTCTAGGTCGTGGCTGCAGTGACCACATCTCCACTTTGCGTCAGTTGTTGGAGCACCGCTCCACATAACGGCAGCCCACCGTAGTCGTGTTCCTCGATATCAAAGGTGCATTCGATTCGGTGGATAGAAGTGAACTTTGGTATTGTCTACTCAGGAAAGGTGTACTTGAGAAATATGTAAATATTATCCAAGCATTATACGCGCGTAGCTCGGGCAGAGTGAGGGCTTACGGCAGGCTGTCGTCGCCGTTGAATATCTCCAGGGGTGTGAGACACGGATGCCCGCTGTCACCTTTCCTCTTCAACTTTTCTATTAACGGAGTCATGGGAATCGCGTTCACAAGACACGATTTAGAAGGTGTGGATCTGCTCTCAGGAGAACGACTTCTTGACTTGGCGTATGCTGACGGTATTGCCCTCATCTGTGACAGCTCCCAGACGTGCCAAGCGGTACTGGGCAGATTAGCACTGGCGGTCAGCCGCTTCGGGCTTTGCTTTGCACCATGGGTGTGCAAAACTTTCCTCCAAGATTGGCCTGGACCGCCTCCTACGCTGACCCTTGGTGGGGATCAGCTAAAAGTCATTCAAAGATTCAACTACCTGGGAAGTTGTAACAGCGCCCTTGGGATTGAAGAGGAGATCACGAACCGTATAACAAAAGCTCGAAGTGCTTTTGCTAACCTTCGCCACTTATGGCGGCGGCGCGACATTACTCTTGTCCTGAAGGGTACAGTGTACAATGCAGCGGTACGTTCGACCCTACTGTACCGTTGTGAAATCTGGACTCTTAGATCAACGGACATGAAGAGACTAGTTAAGTTCGACTACCGGTGCCTTCGCAATTTAGCTCACGTCTGGTGGGAACACCGCGTGAGCAACGAGCGTGTTCGACGCCTTGTTTACGGCACAGGGAAAGGAAATGAACCGCTCAGCACCGTCATTTCACACACCAGGCTCCGATGGCACAGCCACCTGTTACGCATGCCAGCTTATCGACTCCCGCGACGTGCGTTGTTTGGGCGCCGGGGATGTGGATGGAAGAAGAGGAGGGGTGGCCAAGTGATGACTTGGTCGAGAGGAATGAAGGCCCTCACTTCTGAGCTGGCCTCTGTTGGAGCGTATCGGCTCCCTGGTTGTGGTCCGAAAGACGATGAACGTGTTTGGTTGGATATACTTGTTACTATGGCAAGGATCTGACCTCAGTGGCGTTCATGCTGTGAGTTTCTTTGTCCTACCCTATCCCTCTTAGCCTCCACTTCTAACCAGATCTCAGTATTTAGCATTTTATAATATTGCATAGTAAATTATTTTTTTTCTGCTGCATAGTGGCCGGCAGGTAGCTTACTGGGACGATGCCCATCCGTTTCCGGTAGCTCAGCTGGCTTGCACCTGTAGCATTTTATTCCCTTTATTCTTTTAGGTATTGCGGCACAGTAGTTGAGGTGTTTCCCATCTCTGACTAACGTGTATAGTATGTATGTAATGTATTAGTGGATAGAAGTGCTTGCGTTTTAAAAGTAAAGCATATTCTCCGAGACGAAACGAAGATTTTGGAGAGGTGGGAGAAAGGACCAAATAGGGAAGGCGGGAAATAACCTGACGAGTCTTCTGAATGATATATCCACCCGCGGTTTTATGCTTGGGTTGTCTGTTTGAAATCTGACGCCAATCGGAATATCTATTCCGAGAATGGACTACCAAGTGTTCACAAAGTGGGTGTGCCTCTACGCGCAATATTGTCCAGCATACCAACCTACAGCTAAGTGGTTGACAGAAATGTTGGGGCCAATAACAAAACGAGTTGCTCAACGTAGTCTTCGTGATAAATTTGCATTCGTGGAGCATATTATAGATGGTAATCTAAAGGAAAATATGTGTAGCTTATTGGGCGATCATTTTTGGACTCGCGCAGCAACTATGGCTTCTTTCCACTGGGATGGCGCGGTGCCAATATTCAGTTGTAGATTGACCGTACTCAACAATAACTGGGATGTCACCCCCGATGTATACTAATTTCGTGCACCTGGTAAGTTTGTGTATATCTTGGAGCTGAAATCTGATACAGTTGAGCCAATCAACTGTTACTGGTGGCGAGACCACACATATTTGTCCGGTATCCATGTTGAAGGATGCGCGTAAACATTGGTGAAACATTTCACTAATTTGAGCTAGTTCTGTTGTGTCTCAGTCATATGATGCTAAGAGGGATTGTGCCTTGTTTACGCTTTGTATTTGCACGCTTTAGAAGACTGATCAGTACACGCTTTTTATACCGAATACCGAGTTCCCATTTTTATCAACGAGTTATTTGGTGTAATAAGCCGGATTCAGTGGTGTGGCCAAATTGTGTTGCATCACGAATGTGAGGTCATTCGTTTCGCGATAGGCTCTAAGCAGGTTTTTGAGCTTAGTAACTGTTTCTCGTGAAACGGCCTTCTCGGGACCTGACGGAAAGTGTCTATGATTGATAAAAACCAGTATGTCGAGATAGAGATTAATGTTTTTATGTAGAGCATTAGTTACAACTTACGGGTCGTCGGTGGGGAAGAAATAGTCCCAGTTAGCGTGCCTGTGTAAATTAACAAACGAGTTCCAATCAGCTGGTTCACAGTGCCTTGAGAGCAGTCGCGACTTGGGCGCATTCGTTATTGGGAGTCGGGTGTGGTTTGTGAATAAAAATGAGTCCATCCTGTGGTCACTACCTGAAAAGTGTTCCAGCACATCAGCGGAGTTTGGCATTAGGCCAATGGCAAATATCAGATCCGATATGTTATTCTATCTTTTGGGTGTTGTGACATCACTATGTGCGTAAAAAAGAAATTAGATTTGCACACGTCGTTTGCGTAGGCTTTGAGGTCCGGTGTGTTGAAATCTTCATCTATCATTTGTACTTGGCTGGTTGATCTCCTGCGCAACAAAACAGTTTTTGCGGTGCCTTAGTTTCTGCGGAATTGAATTTAGGGTGTACGTATACGCACCCAAGAGGTAGAAGGTTATTATCCACTTGCACCTTTGTAAGCACGGAGTCCTCCGGGCATTTATGTGAGGGAACGTGTACTGTTGGAGCGCGCAATGATTGGCGTATTTAGAGGAAGCAACCGCCTCTCATCCCTCCAGTATGTGCCTATTCTTACACGCGTGTTATAAGTTATCCACATCTTTACGCTCCTACCCGATTGTACCATTGTTAGAACTGGTCACATATTGTACGATATTCAGTGTCTGAAGTATCTCATTGGGACCTTATTATGAATGGTTGAGGTTTTCGCCTCTTCCTTCCGTTAGTTTCATTTGCACTCCGAGGTCTTCATCATCCTGAAGCATTAAATATACACGTTGAGGGCTTGGATTGTCCCAAATCGATCGTGAGCGCTTTCCATTAACTCATCTATTGAACATATGCTTAAGTATCTTCCTTTCAGTTCACTCAAATGATTTTGGTCTCAGTACCAATGTACGGTGGATCCGGTTTACACAACTCGCGCCGTCAGGTTAGCAAGGGTGAAGGGAAACACATCTAGAATACAATTAAAAGGGAGTTAGGAAAGGTGTGAGCACAATTTTTTGGGATAGAATATTGACAGTTTGGTGCAAGGAACCGAATGCAAGAACGTTACTGAATGCGAAACTCTGCCATACCTGGTACGGTTTCTGATCTCTGATGTGGCCTATGCCAAGGCCCCTATCCACGAAGATAACGTCATCGTCCTGATGATTTCTTCCGGTCAGTTTCTTTATGCGACTTCATCGATTGGTCACTTCGGGGTCTTATTCAACTAAATGCAGTGACAACATATATTGCACACCGAGGCAGTCAGCAACCTACGGAGGACATGACCTAATTGGTGTAATTGGCTCAGCTTGAACAGATCCTACAGTGTCTTCAACGCGAAGGAACAGTGCTTTTGGTCCATACATTAACCCGTCTTATCACACTGTTGACGCTCTACATTTGACTGACAGGCTGAGCTCCCACCGACTTCGTGGATTAAAACTCTTATAAACCACACGACCTTTGCTGATTCGTGAATTTGCCATCTCAGTGGTGTGACCAACCGAGGAGGTGCAACTGTTAACATAAGTGAACCGATTGATTAATTCCATTGGCTGTTCCGTGATACGTACAAGCAGCGGTGTGTCGACCCCGTCCAGAGATGGTACTTTGAAAGTAAAAGGCACATCCCGAATGTTGCAGCGCGTGGCTTCGACTCAAGTAGATCCATGTCGTCGGCAAATTCTAGCTTTGTCACGTGCTCGCATGGCACAACTTCCATTCTAGAAGAGGCCAAGGTAGAGGTAGCTCAAGGTTACTCGGTCGATAATTGTACTGGTCAATGGTGTAATTGCAGATAAATAAATCCGAAACTGACATGTCCTGTCTGGTGAACGGTTAGGCGTGCGTTAAATGCAGGCAAAAAGTAGCAACATAAGATAGTGAACAACCACAAATTGCCAACTTGTCTTTTGCAGTGTTTCCCGTCTGAGCGGTCCACACTTGATTTTGTGCATCATCCAAGGTAATCGTCCGTGATTTCCAGGCGAAAATAGAGGTGGGTTGCTTTTTTATTTTTCTGCTCTCTGTGTGCATCGTTTGAGTTACGGGATATTGCTTAGTACAGCCAGGGCACCGTGACACGAGCTTTGAACACGGCTAACGTGGTGGCTTAAATTGAAGCTTCTGAGAGGGTATTCCATGTGTGGCAAACTCGCAGCGAGAAATTTCTTCGACACTCCAACCGGCCGTAATGTTCCGTCAATTTGAGATGCTGATCTCTCAGTCCGTTGTCGTGACTCCACCTCAACCGGTGATGGCAGAGGTGATTATAAGTGTTTAGAACTTGATAAACCATGCAAATGCCGATAACGTTCACTGAAAATGCCTAACACTCCATGATGTTGTTCGCATGATAAGTGTTACATCCCCTTGAGATTTTTGCTCACCCGACATTGCGGAATCTCCAATGCAGTGAGATCCCGCTTTAACCATGCGTACCGTGCTTGAGTAACATATTCTACCTAAGCGGAAAGTACTTGGCGGAAAATGGACGGTTCGTAGTGTCCGAAAGCTCTCCGTAGAAGCCCAACGATGGATCCTCTTCAATACTTTTTCGAAATGCTCCGAGCATCCGAAATTTTCTTGGACCAGCACACCGAGATCTTTTTCGAGAGAACAGTGTTGCAGATCCTGGTCCCCAGCTTATTAGTTCGAACCATTCGATTCTGTACATCGGGCACCCGCCATTTGGCTACGTTGAAGAAAAGACGATTTTGGACCAACCATTCGTAGATCTTGTCAAGGTCGTTTTGAAGCTGGATACGGTCTTCTGGAGCTCTGATCGCTTGCCACAGTTTGCTGTCATCGGCGTAGAGTAAACAGTTTGACCTTATGTGGCTCACTGGAACATTAGTGAAGACCAAGAATAGTAAGGGCCCCAATACCGAATCCTGTGACACACCACACTTGATCTGCATCGGGTCGGACATGGATTCACTTACTCTTACCTCCAGACGCCTGTTCGAGAGAAAGTTGCAGTTCCACCAGAGGAGAGGGTCCACAATGCCACATGCTTGCAGTTTTGGCGAGAAGGATACGATGGTAATCCACATCAACTCCTGCACCAGCATCCACCATTTCGGTCCAGCTGTCTCGTGCTAACAATAGGTTGGTTGTGCACCACCGATTCTTCGGAAGCGGCGTTGCCGCTGCATAGTGTGACAAAAACCGTCTAGGTAGGCTATGTGTGCGTCGGCAGTGGTAGTCTAAATTACTTTTGAAAGAACTTCCAGAAGAGTCCCTGCTCGATAATTAGCTGGGTCGGAACGACTACCCGCTTTGCTAATAGGAATTATTATTCTGTGTTTCCACATTGCAGGAATGTGCCGCTCGTCAAGGCAGTGCTGGAGCAGCCGCGAAAAGGATTCAGTCAAAACATTAGCCGCCACAACAAGCGTCTTTAGGCAGATGTCATCAGTTTTGGGACAGACATGCAAGCGCATGCATAACAGCTTTTTTTTATCACGGTATCTGCCTTAAAACTTATGTTACTGTGTCCTACCTACTGGAGGCACCTTAATTTCTAAAGGTTCAGTATACCACGTGATACAACGAAACGTCGGTCGTTATTTCAGAAGTTTCAACGCTTTTGCAGTTTGAGTCGGACCATCCGCTGTTTGAAAAGGAGTAAATCCACTTTTCACCTTGCAAATGAGCAATTATTTTATACGGACTAAGAAGCATTGGTGTACAAGCTCCGTTGGGTGGTTTGGTGGGTTATCAAAAAGTGTTAATGCAAATAAAATTCAGTTAATGGCTTTGGTGTCAAAATTATGAACTTTTCGTATGTAATGCAGTAGCCCTGCACTCTGAGTTTCTCCATAGCGTCAACAGGCGAAAAGATTCCAAAGTGTTTTCTAGGAGAAGGATGTAGAGCATTGTCAAGTAACAAAATGTAAGTGGCGGAGTCCGTCATCCAACCAACTTTTAAATGTGACGAATGTAGGTACAGATATAACGGATTCGGGAGAACGTTCCATGATTGACACACGCGAATAGAAACGAAATTCTACGGCACTCCAGACAGCTGTACTATTCTGATAATTTCAAGGAGTGGCGTCTAAGCTTGGTGTTACTGCGGAGTTGCAGTAAACGGCGGCACACATGATTTGGATTGTGTACAATCAATTATGCCATAATCAAGTAGGGTCGTAGTAGGCGATACCGCCCGCTGAATACTCCCAAACGTTTCAGCCTCTGCTCGTATGGAAGGTGGCACATTCCAATGACGTATTTGGAAGCCCTTCGTTTAGGCTGGTTCAATGCAGTAAGGTCGTGCTTCAGTTGTGTCTGCTAGGCTTGGATTGCGTATTCGACATGGGGGCGAACACTCAATGAGCATCTGTCTGAAAATAGAGGTGTCTATTTGTCCGAACACTAGTTGTAGCAAGCCTACGTGCTGGTTACCACTTTTCGTGCCCTTGCGGATTGCTTGGACCAACCCAAGTTATCCTGAACAAGCACGTCAGTGTCACCTTCAACGGATGGTGGCTGGGGTACTGGCGTTCCTAGCCTGTAGGCCTAGGTACTCTGTTATCTTATGAAGAGTACCTTACATTTGCCCACGTTTAATTGTAGCGGATTTCGAGTCGACCACTGATGTACCTTATCCAGGTCGCACTGAAGTAAATTTTGATCGGCACCCGCCTGAACTCGGAGCCAAATCTTGATATCGTCGGCAAACAGCAGGAAATTTGAATCGATTGTACGTGCAACGTCATTGATAAATACCAACAACAATCGTGACCCTAGAACTGGGCCCTGGGGCACACAAGACTCGACTGGTAGGGAATCACATAGGGAACTCCGGACTCTGACCATTAATTGTCGGTGCAAGCGAAAGCTGGTGATCCAGCTCAAGAGAGGGTAACCGATCCCGTAATATTGGGGCTTAGAATGGAGAATCCGATGATCGAATGCCTTGGACAAGTCCAAGTAGATCACATAAACAGCCAATCCAGTGTCAACTGATTAAGTCCAACTGCTCCATGCAATTAATACCTTCGTTGTGCATGATCACTGTCGATGAAAGCCGTGTTGGTCGGAAGCAATCATGTTACCATTTTCTAGCTGACACACCAACGCATCGGCAACGATGGATTCCATGACCTTGGACAAAAATTTATGGTTCAAATTAAATCGCTTTGCTAAAGCCCGTTTATACGCATCTTTGTTCTTGCGCACTTGATGGGCACCGTGGTTACGGTGGGTAACATAGGCTTACCAGGTGATCAAACAAGAACCTTCTCTCTACGTCCTTAATTCGTCAACAATTTACCGAATCCGCTTTGTATCACATTCATTCGAGTACGTCGCTTGTGCTCTATGGACCATCGGTTCAAACTTGGATTGATGCTGCGGTGCTTGCAACATCCCAGGTTTCGTGCGACGACTAGTGGCTGCTTGAGAGTGAAGCACGGATCTTGGCTACTATATATTCCTCGCGCCTCCCTCTGTAACTGCTGAAACAAAAGCGTTCCACTCTTTAGTTGTTATTCCTCATGACCGTATGGTAATCCATAGAGCTAATTTATTCTTTGATGAGTCACATTGTCCTCATCCACTCTCACAGCAATCTGTTCGGTGATACAGCCGAATGAGATGTCTCCGCTTACATAACTGGAACTTATAACCGATTTATGGTGTGGAATGCGTCTCTCAACACGTCGCCAAAGCATCTCTGTACAGTACCACTGAAATTCACCACAACAAAGGCTGCACGATAGGCAGTCGTTGGTTGTAGCGACTACAGAGTTCAGAATCAGGGTGCTTAGAATATCGAACTCCTCTCACTCTCTCTCCACTCTTTGAGCCTAGAACGGCCACGAGGACCTTGCCCCTCTTTCCCAACAACGATTCAGTCTCCTGAACCCAGTATACTCGTGGTGTAGGGTGTTAGAGAGGTAGGTACCTTGTCCGCATTCACATCATCCACCGCCACACCGGAGATGTCGGAAAATCAACATAACGAAGGAAAATAAAGGCGCAAATTTGACAGAAATGATCAGATCAAAAAACGCAGTACCTTACATCAGGATTAAGAAGATCCATACCTTTTCTCAATCTGTTGCATCGTTCTCCCAAATGTTTGCATCGGTCACGCTTGAAACTGCATCGCGTGCGTCACATGACACGTTGCACATGTGTACTCGTTTGAGCCATACTCATGGACAGTGTTCGCGACGTGCGATCACGTGATCGCCTTGCCACTGACTGCGCTGGTACGGTGAATAACGTAGCGGTGAACGTAACTCCATAGGCACGCCAAGTTGCGTGGAGTCATGCAGTTAGTGCAACAGCTTGTTCTGTCCCGAGTGTCACAAAAAGCCACTCGTACGCGGCATTCGGAGAAGTTGAAGAATATAATACTTAAAGCTTATGAAGAGTGACGCGACTGGAAGCATGTTGTACACATACTGAACGTATAGATGTTTCACTGTCCTAGCTGGATAAAATGGTTCGAGTCAATCGGATAAACAGAAAAGCGTGTTGGGGGACACCGAATGTCTCTGACAAACAGTCAGCTTGATTGCCTAGTAGAATGGGTGTTGAAAGAATCCACGGTCACTCTACAAACACTACGTCTGCAGAAGGTGAAGTGGAACAGTGAGGTAAGCGTGAACACATCTGTACGATATTTGGATGGACGGCAACTGCAGTGGTGCTAGTGTTGAGAAACTGGATGTCTGTCAATAAATGCTATATCATAACACAATGCGGAATGTAAACGCATTACCATGAAGGCTTACAACGCGCCTGTGGAACCTTACGTCTAAGATTCGTGCGGCAGGCAATCACGTTTACGTTCAGCATGTGTGCAACATACTTCCAGCTGCGGCACTCTTCATTAGCTTTACGTATTATATTCTTCAACTCCGCCGAGTGCCGCCTAGGAGTGGCTTTTTGTGACATTCGGAGCAGAGCAAGCTTTTGCACTAACTGCACGATTCCACTCAAGTTGGCGTGCCTACAGATTTAATTTCATCGCTACGTTATTCATCATCATCATCATTATACACGTCAGCTAGAGGTGAGAAAACACCTCCGCTATTGTGCCGCAATACGTGAAGGAAATACATGCATACATACATATAATACAATACACAAAGGAAAAATAGATACAACAGTTGCATGCCGGCTGAGCTACCAGCAACGGATAGGCATCGTTCCAGTAAGCTACCAGCCAGCTACTAGGCAAAAAGAAAAAAATTATTAAGTTTTACCTTACGAAATGTGATCGTAGATGGAGGGGGAGGCTAAAAGGGATGGGGAGGGACAAAGAAACTCACAGCAGAAACGCCACTGAGGTCGGCTCCTTGCCATGTCAGCAAGTGTATTCAGCCAAACGGCTTCACCGTCTCATGGACCCCAACCACGGAGCCTTGACGCTCCGACCGAGGCTAGCTCCGAAGTGAGGGACTTCATTCCCCTGGACCAAGTCATCGCTTGGCCACCTCTCCTCTTCTTCCACCCACATCCCCGGTGAGCAAACAACGCACGTCGAGGGAGTCGGTGGGCTGGCATGCGTAACACGTGGCCGAGCCATTGGAGCCTGGTGTGTGAAATGACGGTGCTGAGCGGTTCAGATCCTTTCCCTGTGCCGTAAACAAGGCGTCGAACACGCTCGTTACTCACGCGGTGTTCCCACCAGATGTGAGCCAAACTTCGAAGGCACCGCTGGTCGAACCTAAGTAGCCTCTTTATATCCACTGATCTAAGGGACTATTTCACAACCCTACAGTAGGGTCGAACGTACCGCTGCATTGTACACTCTGCCCATCAGGGCGAGAGTGATGTCGCGCCGGCGCCATAAGTGGCGAAGATTAGCAAAAGCACTTCGAGCTTTTGCTATACGGTTCGTGATCACGTCTTCGATCCCAAGGGCGCTGGTACAAATTTCCAGGTAACTGAATCTTTGAACGACTTTTAGCTGATCCCCACCGAGGGTCATTGAATGAGGCGATCCCTGCCAATCTTGGAGGAACGCTTTGCACATCCATGGTGCAAATCAAAGCCCGAAGCGGCTGACAGCCAGTGCTAATCTGTCCAGCGCGGTTTGGCACGTCTGGGAACTGTAACAGATGAGGGCACTGTCGTCTGCATACTCCAAGTCAAGAAGTCGTTCTCCTGGGTGTAGCTCCACACCTTCCAATTCATGTCCTGTGACTGTAATCTTCATGACTTCCTCAATAGCGAAGTTGAAGAGGAAAGGTGACAGCGGGCATCATTGTCTCACACCACTGGAGATATTGAAGAGTGGCGACAGCTTAAGCCCTAACTCTGCCCGTGCTACGCGCATATAATGCTTGGATAATATTTACATATTTCTCGGGCACACCTTTCCTGAGTAAATAATTCCAAAGGGCACATCGATCAACCGAATCGAAGGCACTTTTGATGTCGAGGAACACAACTGCGGTGGGCCGCCAATATGTGTGACGGTGCTACAACGACTGACGCAAGGTATATATGTGGTCGATGCAGCCACGACCACGACGAAACCCGGCTTGCTCCTCACGAATCTGGGTTTCACGAGCGCCAGTCAGTCTGTGAAGAATTATGGAGGCGAGTAATTTGGAGGCGATGGAGACCAGACCGATTCCTCTATGGTTACCGCATTCCGAGCGCGAGCCGCCTTTGAAGATTGGAACAATAACGGAGCGGCTCCGGTCGGTTGGGACAGTCTCCTGCTCCCACAGTTTCACTAGTATTTCATGTAAAGCATCAACAAGAGCAGAGCCTCCAAATTTCAAGGGGGCTGGATGAAGATCACCTGGTCCCGCGGCTTTGTTCAACTTCAACAGTCCGATCTCACTTTCGAATTCTGAGCGAGAGGGTGGATCCAAAGGGACAGCTCATGGAGCAGAGCAAGCACTGGCGGGCGAAGAATCGAACAATTCTAGCCGATTAACTTGCTTTTCAAAATGCTCAGCCCAACGCTCCAAACGTTTTGACAAATTGTGGATAGGCTGTCCACTCTCATCACAAATTGCTTCACTAACACTAGGTCTCTTGTTGCCCGTTTCCCGTATCAGACGGGATAACTTACGATGGTTGCCAAGGGCAGCGGCACTTCCATCTCTGATGCACGATGAGACCACCAAGATTCGCGGTCTCTATTCAGGCTAGCACGGAGTTTTGCTCGGAGCTCTTTGCGAGTTTCATTGTGTTCGCTTCCAGCCGGGATATGCCAGGGAACGTCGAAAAGTTCCAGAGATCGCGGTGAGACCCAATATTCATGTTGGCTATTAGACATACCACATGAGGATTTGCCTGCTGCTAGTAAGGTCTGGCGAACTTGTAACCAGTGACCATCAATTGTCTCCAGTGTGCGCTTACTCAACTCGCATGTCAGCGTACTTCGACACTCACTCAGAACAGCTGACTTTGTCAGTTGGTAGGCGTCAGTGCGCTCACAGCATCGTCGTCCGCCAACACGCATTCGCATGTCAGCACAGACAAGTGCATGATAGGTGTCCACACATGTGCTCCAAATCGAGCGACAATTCTGGATGCAGCCTCTCCGGCGGTAACTGATAGCAAAGTGATCGATCTGCGTCGAAGGCTGGTTCGAGGCTGGTGGGTGCCAAGTCACCCTCCGGCGGGTGCTGTGTTGAAAATTAGTGCTCGCAGGAAATAAGCGAGCATCTTCACACAAATGAAGTAACCGCTCACCGTTATCATTACGGGAGCCTACACCGTGCTGACCGCCCAGATGCATTTCATCAGTGGACAACTTTCCAACTTGTGCGTTCATATCCCCGCCAGCACAACAGTGTCCGTGCTTCTTCTGTGGCGAAGGAGCTGAGTCAGTCGGCGGTAGAGGTCATTCTTTACCGAATCATCGCTACAGTTTGTCGGTGCATAGACAGCGATGATGAATAGACACCTATTAGTCCCACGCGACTTCGAAGTTTTGAACGACCCAGCCAATCGGACCGCACACATCCGGCTACTGATTGGAATCCAATCAACCAGAGCAGCTTCAGCCCGGGGACTCAGGGCAATGCCAATACCAGCTTGGCCGGTGTTAGAAGCTGCATCGTCACCGGATAGACGCACTGAGAAAATAGTGTTTGCGTCACCTGAAGGGGAACTACGTTATTCTCTGTACCGGTGCAGTCGGTGACGAGGTGATCACATGATGTCAAGTAGCGAACACAGTCCTTGAGTATGGGTCATTGAAGTGCACACGTGCAACGTGTCATATGACGCATGCAATGCAGTTTCAAGCGTGACCGGGGCAACCGATTCGGAACGATGCAACGAACTGTGAAAGGGTGCAGTTTAAGCAAGAATTGGCATATCCCAACGACGGTGAAGCAGCATGATATATGCAACCTCAACCTCAGGATGATTTAACCGAAACTCGGCTACTGTGTTGACTACAAGGAGTTCATATGCGGAATCGAGGTGATGCAGACGTTGTGCGCGTCAAGGTCATGCTGCACTACCTAGCCTGTGGAGCTGCATTGTACGCGCTAGTGCGTGAGTGTCCATCTCCCGACTAACCAGCGATGCTTATTGATTGGTTCAAAAGCGAGTGCTTAGCTAAACATGTGAACTGCATAAAACTAATCAGTTGATCCGTACCCATTGTGGACTGCCGATGTACTATTGCCATTGCTTCTACTAAACTTCCATTTGCCAGACCGTTGTTCTGATTTCCGTTGAGTGTAACAATTTGGCGACGGAGGTGGGGTTGGAACCCACGCGCGGAAACCGCAATGGATAAACCAAGCGTTAGAATTAGACCGATATCCGCTACGAAATATTGAAGACATTTACGCTTCCATTTCCTGTGGTGATCTATTTACAAAACTAGATCCTAGTCATGCCTACCAACAAATTGAACTCGATGCGGAATCACGCACGTACACCACCATTAGTACTCATCTCGGATTATTCCGCTATATACGCATGCCTTTTGTAATAAGCTCGGCTCCATCTATTTTTCAACGTGTTATTGACTCACTCGTGAAAGATATACCAAACACATGTGCGTACTTAGATGACATTTTAATTACTGGACGAACTACCGCCGAGCACTTACATACATTGGACGTCGTCCTGAAGCGGTTATGGGATGCCGGTTTGCTTTTAAACAGAGAAAAGTGTGAGTTCCTTGTTCCGAGTGTACAGTATCTTGGCTATCGGTTGTCATGTGAAGGATTGTGCCCACTGGAAGAAAAGACAAAGTGCTACTTGAGGCGCCAGCACCCAAAAATATCCATGAATTGTGGTCGCTCCTCGGTGTTGTCACTCAGTTTTCCAGGTTTATACCATCGGCATCAACTCATCTGCATCCGCTTCACCAGCTGCTACGTAAAAACCAAAGCTGTAATTGGAACAATACTCATGAAAATGCATTCAAAGCGGTCAAGAAGCTCTTATCATCTACAGATGTTCTTGTGCATTATTCTCCGCAGAAGCTTGTTGTGCTTTCTTGTGACGCCTCACCTTACGGTCTCGGAGCTGTCTTAATGCACAAATTACCGAATGGCTCTCAACGTCCCATTGCTTATGCTTCAAGAACCCTGACACCAGCAGAACGGAACTACTCTCAACTTGATCGAGAGGCAGCCGCTGTCATCTTCGGCACCACTGAATTTCACCAATATTTACTCGGGCGACCTTTCGTGATCCATACGGATCATAAACCTCTTGTTTTCCTTCTCGGCCACGAGAAAGGTATTCAACAAATGGCTTCACCTAGAATAGTACGTTGGTCGCTTACTCTTTCTGCGTATACATACGAAATTCAGTACGTTCCATGCAAACAGAATACCAGCGCTGATGTTCTTAGCCGGCTTCCCTTACCAGAGACACCATCGAAAGAATTTATCCCACAAGAGCTCGTAAACCTGGTCCAGCATTTTAATAATTCCCCAGTCACATGTACAGACATACGTCAGGAAACTGACAGAGACTCTGATCTATCGTTGGTCAAACGTTATGTCCAAGTTGGGTGGCCGGGCAACACCCCCAAAGGACTCATGCCCTTTCGTAACAGGATGTCTGAACTCAGTCTCCAGAATGGATGCTTGCTGTGAGGCGCACGAGTTATTGTACCCAAGAAATTCTGGTCACGTATCCTTGACGAACTACATGATGCGCATCCAAGTGTCGCAAAGACGAAGTCGTTAGCTCGATTTTATGTGTGGTGACCTGAATTAGACCGTGATATTGTGGCGAAGGTTGGAAGTTGCAGTCCCTACGAAACACAGGACACAATTTGTTTGCCATTTCATTAATATGAATCAATATCAGAAAACAGTTCAGGGTGAAGAATTCTTTTCGGCAAACTCTCATCGGACCCAAACGCTTACAAAACACTGATAGTGTGGGGTAAGCGTCAACTCAAGCTGGGATTGACTTCTGGACTGTTTGGATGCTCAAAATCGATAACTTGAGACAGAGATAGAGATGGCAAACCAAGTAAACTAAATACGCATGCATACGCAAAGCTCAGTAGTCCAAAGTAATTAAGTAGGTAAGATAACAGCCAAATAACTAAGTAACTGTCCCTTGGCCAAGGTAGTAGTATCGGCCGTATGAATCGTTTTTGTACATCTCTGTCTCAACTTATCGATTTTGATCATTCAAACAGTCCCGAAGTCAGTCCCAGCCCGAGGTGATGCTTTCCCCACAATCAGGTCAGGTCAGGTCAGGTCAGGTCAGATGGACGATAGAGGCTTCCGCCTAACGAGCGTCCAGTTCTTGTGCCGGTAAGTGAAGCGGCCCCCGGCACTTCGACGTTGGATTGTCTCTTCTTGCTTCTGCAATGGAATGAAGCAAGAACAAGAGCAATTTCTGCACTTTCATATGCCAGCATCAAAATACACTACATGTACCAGTACAACTACAATTGCTCTGGAATTAGGATGGACCAACAATTGTCTAAACCCCTTTTGAAGGCTTCTACGGTTTCAGACTCCACTAAATCAGAAGGAAGTTTATTCCAGTAGTTAACTACTCGGTTCGTAAAAACTTTGCTCTGATGTCCAAACGAGCTCTGTGATGTTTGAGCTTCAGGCGATGCCAACGCAGATGGTCTGACGTAGCCAACTCAAACAGATAGGTGGAACTAATACCACTAAGTCCCTTAATGATCTTAAACCTCTCTATCAAATCCCGTCCCAACCTACGCCGTTCCAAGGAAAATAATCCTAAGCTACTTAGACGATCTTCGGAAGACTTCCCTCGTTGACCTTCAATCATCCTGGTCGCAAGTTTCTGAATCTGTTCTTTACAAATGATGTCACTCCGGAGGTACGGTGACCACGCCTGAACACAACATTTATGTAAACGTTTGGGTCCGATGAGAGTTTACCGAAAAGAGTTCTTCTCCCTGAACTGATTTCTGATATTGATTCATATTAACGAAATGGGAATCTTTGCTTTACTGAAGACCAGCATTGCCCGTGATTCATTGAAACTTGGTTTCCTGCGATATCGCAAAACTGCTTTTGCTCTTATAAATTAGGAAATGCCATGCAACTATTTGCGCGATATGTATTAGCTACCGAAACCTGATGCGGCACGTGGTATATTTGCTGTCTCCCAGTGATAAATACTTTGTGTTAGTGTACTGTCGTATGAAGGATACGGACACCTACTAACTCAGGGGAACCCAATCCGATTCAGTGTAAGACAAGTGATTTATGCGCGCATTATTCGGTCACCTTGAAATTCGTCGATTAGAACGCGATCATAGCTACCATAGCGTGTCGAACAGGAGACTAAGCTAAAATCTACCGGTACGATGCGACTCAAAAATCGACGTTTTCAAAGTCCGCGGACGCGTTGTATTAAATTATCGTTCGATGGAGGATGTCAGCTATTGTTCTCTTGCAACCCCGCACTGTACTCCAGTCAGGTGGCAATAGCAAGATTGTGACTCTGACTCGGGACCATTGGGATGTCAGCCGGAGCCTCTACGCGGAAACCACGCAGCTACGATTGTCAACGGTTAACGACTAAGTGGATTGAGACATGCACTCCCAATTGGAAACTGGAACTCTGGTCAAATAGATCACATGCACCGCATCTGAAGCGGATGAATTTTGGGTGATTACCGCTCGTAACACCACATTTCACGAACATGTTCTCACTAATTTGCACTAACCAGTTGGAGATGACAGGAATGTGATTCCAATCCGGGATTTTTGAGAATACAGTTGTACTCACTAGCCCCTGAGTCATCCATTCGCGGTGGACAGGCCAGAAAATATAGTGCGCATCAATTCAACATCGATATTATGGGTTCTGCCATGTATTTAAGCAGCTCTACTTTTTTCATTGCGAACTGAAACGGTTCACTTGTCTTTTATTTTAATTAACACAAGTTAAGTTGTGAGTTTAAACCGAGTCCCTTCCAATACATTGACCATAAGGTTTCAGTCAAAGTATCTGCTCCGGCGTTTTCTTACAAGTTTTGCTCTTGTTCATCATCTGCTTTTGCACGCTATCGTCTGCATTCACGAGATAATTTAATGTTCTTCATAAGGCACAAGAAGATATTTTGTACTCTCGACCAGCGCTATTTCACACAGTCGCTTCGAGGAGTTTCACGAATGTTAAACTTTCGAATTTCCTTACCGACTTCAATCTGATCAAAATGTGGAGAATTTCATTGCTGTTTCTTCCTATAGCTGCAATACGGAAGTTTTCATTCCGGATGTGGTACCACTGATCGGAATGGCCGAGGTTAACATCATAGACAACCGTAGCCCGCATTGATTTGCGTATCGTTATCTAAAATCAAACAATGAACCTACGAAGATGCATTTTCTCCTAGTATCTGTTCTGTTAACGTAGACGGTCTGTGCTGCACTTCACCACATGGTTCTTATTGATGTCGCAAGTCGACACATTGGAACCTTTCGCTAAGTTGCTTCTGGACTCGGACTAGGATTACAAACTGTGGGCTTTACAGCATCCCATAATCATGGGAATGGATCTTATTTTACTTAGCAACCCCAGCTTCTTAATCAACTTCTCTTTCACGCTGACGCACTATGGAACTGTCTTAATCAGGCGGAATTCTGGCTATTCGTTTAGGGTTTCCTGAACGGAGGTGCAATAGGTGGAAGAGCATCGGTCGCAAATGAGTGGTCATGGTGAATACCCTGCAGTAAATTGGGAAACGATGGCTCCGAAACTACCCATTTCTTTCCGTAACTAGTCCAGGTTTCATGATTGACTTATATTTCCCAAGATTGAAATCTAGATTCCCCTTGACTAAGGGATCCTCCGCAAATGAAAGAGTAATTCACGGTAAAGGGAACGATATCCTCTAACACGATTAACCGATACTTTGGTCCACTATTTGGTGAACAGTATAATGAAAAGAATGGTCCTCAAAGTAATTCATTTCATACTGCCACTAATGACAATGATAAAGGTGGAATCTCTAGACTCGGCCTTTTTATGATATCGCTTACTGCTTCCCATCTACCCGTTTGAGCTGCGTTGGTTGGTTTTGTTTTCTACGATTACAAGAGGACTCTTCTCCACATCACCTCCGTAATGCAAACCACGTTTAACAGGCATACACAACTAGTGTTTGTTTAGGGATTCGAGGAAAAAGCGTTCTAAATTTTGCAAAAGGCACCATAACCTAACTTTATGTCCCAGGTTGAACACATTAATATCTGGATGGTTTGTATTGATGTATTTTTGGCGTAGTTCTTCTTCGTTCAGTTAGTTGGCTGGATTTGGTGCACAGTCATCAAGTGCTATTCCCGGCACCGCTTATTTGGACTCACAGGCTATTAAGAGGAGTATAAGGACTACACCAATTTAACACATATTTCATGGTGGGTGCTATCCGGCTCTGTGAAATTCTGTCTATTCTCGATATATGCTGCCCTAAAGGATTTGGCATGGTAAGTATAGAGGGGTTCTCACAACTCAGGAACTCGAAGGACATATTTTCACGCAAATGATATGTGCGACTGATTCGCAGAGACATGTTGACTCAAAAACAAGAGCGGGTGAAACGATTCTCTTCATTCAACAAACCAGCATACAGATAGGTAAACGGAATTCGTAAAGTGCAGCGCAGAATCCGACCACTTGTTACGGTTGGTTGAAATACGCAATGATGAGGAGGCAACTAAGACCATAAGGGTCCAGTTCTCATTCAATATTCCAAGAGGTACAAGCTTCGAACGCTATTGCCGTTTCTGTTACTCCACCAACAATTTTAATCAGCGTCACATTCATTGCAGAAGTGGGGCTCTAAAGCTGTTTTCCCTTCGCAAACAGCTCCCCTGGAGAGTATAGTATTCACACGGAAATATTGTGTGGTGGAATGCCGTCGTTACCTTTTCTCCATTCCTGTATCCCAGCCGTTGAATATACCCGATTCCTGTCATCTCCGGTCCCACGATATTTTAATTAAAAGCTCGATGACGGATTACATGAATTAACTCAAGTTACCGGAACACGGGACAATGTAACTAAACTGTGTACACGTGAAATTTGCGGTATGTCCACCGCTACGCGATTCTTTTCGCATAGCCATTTTGGATCTCCCTATTTAACTGGGGAAAACGGTAAACCATTTGCTTTTCTATGCGGGCTAAATCTACTGCACCATTAATCCAATGAACCACACAGCACCTTTATAAACATTGGAGGTGTCACTGACTATGAAGCAACAATCCAAACTCAATCGGTTAGATGACGTGGAAAATTGGAAGCCCTTCACATTCGATATTTTCGGAATGTGTCATTTTCGTACGGCATCCTCAAAAACAATACTGCTGACGACATGTTAATATTTCAGCCTATAACTTCGCCTTCTTGAGCCCGGTTGACGTTAGTTGAAATTCAACGTGCGAACAGGTGCGAACTAATCTGGTCAACCACTTCGTGTGCTAGCCACACCGTTATATTAACGAATAACCACGTCCCATGGCTCCACGAACTAATCAAACTTGCAGTAAGAGAAACAATAAGCATGCATTAAATGCAAATTAGATGAAAGATAACTTTCTCAGGTCTTCCAAGTGAGAAGTGGTTAGCTGAATGTGTCTATCGCATAACTACGTTGCTCGTTGTCAGCATAGGTCGTAACAGTCCTGATCGCTACAGCGAAGTTGGCTTCAAGATGAGCAGTTTCTCTAAGCGCAATAAAGAGACCTAACTCGGTCTTGTACAAGTAGCTTTTGACCGGGCAAGCATGGGAACCCCAGCATATTAATGGTGTACTAGGAGAGATTGAAATCACTGTTTAATTTTTCACTCAGAACCGACTACGCAGCATAGGTATAAAGATCGGAGGTACCGCTGACTACGAAATATAACATTCCTACCTCATTCAAAACAGGTAGAAGCCTCTATGATTGTTCCTGTACTGGCTTTTGGTTGGTTACAGCGCTCATTATGATGAAACCGTTTTCCTTTCGATTTTAAGCAGGACAAGTTTCTTTCGGTTCTCAAAGCCGGTTGCAGGTTATACAGATTGTCGATTTTGCAATACGCTGAAACCGAGGGACATTTGATGGTTTTGCATGCACACTGTCCACTCAACCCTCTCTTGAACCGATTGGGTGCTATAGTGATGAGAATGGTGGAAGAATGACGGAGTAAACGAGAGCGTGACGAATGTACTCCGAAAATTTAGTCAAAATTCCACATTTCACTACTCTCTGAGAACAAATAATCGTCCAAACTGGCTTATAGTGATTCACTGAGGGAAGTCATGGCCCAGTTGGACAACCGTATCCTCTGCACACTCGTATGGCAGTGGACGGTGCTCTTACCCTACATCAAGTTACTGCGTCATAGTAGCTACCCTGTGGCCTATTTTACTGAACCACGGACTCAAATGGCATGAGTATTAGTGCCACATGGACAAGATGGGATACACATTGCTACCGATTCCCGGAAAGATGCAAAGACATTTTCCGGATGCACAGTAGCCATCTAACTAAGTGTGGTTGTGCTGAATTCCATTCAGGCATTTAATAAAAATTCCGTCCGTCACTAAGTTCTAAAATACATACTTTCATTGCAACGCTAGCAGCATTGGTCTAGTCAGATTTAGGTGCTACAGTAGCTTGACAACAATTATTGGAAACCCATCCGTAACCCTAATATATATGCGCAGTGCAGTGTAACTAACCTCTAACACTTCTTTGTCCTACGGCCAGAGCTGCGGAAGTGTTGCGCTTACTAAGCCCAGCATCGTCGAAGTTCCGATGATCACTGGACATCTTTATCCAGTTTACTTGACGCCAAACTCGTCTACCTTGAGCCGAGAAATCAAATCACTTTGGTAAACGATCCAATTAGCTCAGGAAAATCCAAACATAAATTTCTTAGATGTAAGACACAATCTCAAATCTACTTCAAATTCCATCTTTAGTCACTGTCTGAATTGCAGGGAGGTTCGAGAACAATCAGTCAGTAAAGCAGTGAACAGCTATTAGTTAATCCAGGTTTCCCTACGTAAACGGAGGTTTCAGCGCATGAGAACACAACTGGCAGTGAACTATGGATAGACGAGTATGTTCGGTTACCCATATCATCTGCTTACATGCGGAACGTACGGAGACAAAAAGAAATATTACGAATCTACTCAGTAGCCCAAGCATATATAAGCTGGAACGCGGATAGAATCAAACTTCGTGAAGTTACGACTAGCAGTGTTAATGCTGACCCGAGTTAGACAACGCCAAGACGAATTCTGGTACCTTTATAAAAAGAATCGCTGACATTTACAAGCTGCAAGCTAGAAAATAAGGCGGTGTGACTACTTATCCCCAATTAGCCCCTACTTCCTCCAACTAGTAAGAAAGACGGTCGGACTCGTTTGCGTGAATACTAACGATGACCCGAGATATTCAATTACAAAAATACCTTTCTTCTTTCTGGAATGAACGACACTCTAAGCACGATTGGTCATTTGACCTGCTCTGAAATATTGGACCTCGCCTCTAGTTACTGCTGAAAAGAGCAGTGACTGAGAAAAACATGGCTTTTATATTGCCACTCAGCATTTAAAAAGTTAAGGTTTTGCACTTTTGACTTTCCAATTCAGCAATGAATTTGTAGCGTCTTAGATATAACGTACGAATACTTCAGTGGGGAAAAATAGGATTAGCACTTGGGAAAATTGGAGGTGTGGTAACAATAATTGACGTATTAGGCTGGTAAGAAAGTTATGGCGAGTTGTAAGTTTAAACTTTAACTCTTGGCTCAATCGTAATGTTTTAATTCGAAAGGAAAGCCATTTCCATTGTTAAACGTTTTCCAACGGGAAGCAAGTTGATTTATTCCGGATGAATAAAATTACGGGGTTCTGGTTTCGAAGACGTTTTCTGCATCTCCTTGAGTTTTAAAACTTTTCAGAGGAGGTTATCCAGGTGCTTGAAAAAGGGGTAATCGGTAGGTGAAAGATTAGTGGAGTATATTGGGTGAAGCAAAGTTTCGTAGTCCAGCTCGTGCAGCTTCTGCAGGGTTGTTTGTGCGACGTGTGTTCGAGAGCTATCGTAGAGAAGAATTGTCCATATTCTGTTGACCAGTGCCGGGCACATGTATTGAAGTTTTCGGTGTATTTCAACAATCAGTTGACAATAACTCTCCATTGTAATGGTTTTCTCTGGATGCCGAAAGCTGTGATGGATCAGACCAGCTGCAGCGTACCCAACGGTCACCATATCTATTTCATGTGCAAGTTCGGCTTTGGGAAGTGCTGTGGGGTTTGACCGTGGTCCAACCATTGAATGGTTCGTCGTCGATTGTCGTAAAGAATCCAATTTTCATCGCGTCACAATCCTTTCGAGAAACGGGTTGTTATTATTGCTCTGAAGGGCAGACGACACCTCAAAAACGACGAGTTCTTTGATTTTCATCAATTCATGAGACACCCACTTATCAAGCTATTTCGACATTCCAATCTACCGTAATTTTTTTATAACTACTGTTACGTGCGATACTACTAAGTCAGCAGCAAGATCTCCAATAGTTTTACTGTGGGCTGCTTTATGTAAAACCCTTCGTTGCTCGATGTCCACATTCAATGGCCATCCACTATGCTCTTCTTCTTTTGCGGAATTTTTTAAACCACCATTGTGCAGTACGGTTATTATGGGGTTCCAGCACCAAATGCGCTGTTGATGTTATGGGTTGTTTCCGCTGCATTTCGACCAAGTTTATATTGTGCAAATTTATCCTCCGTCCATGTTGCATTAAATGTTCAGTAAAGCGATAAACGTGTTTCTGAGCTAAACTATCACTAACACTGCATAAAGCAAGGACCGCCTTCAAAAAACCGTAAACATGATCAAAGCAACTTAGTAAAAATTATTCAGCAACACAGCTGTTGAAGTCAAAATATCAAAAAGAAGCAATGACTTTCTTACCAACTTTATAGTACTCAAGTTGCAGCCATCAAAGTGCCTTTGGGTGTTACATACTAACGTTCCTGGTATGACAGTGTAGGATATAGGATGAGTTACTCATGCAAACAGCGAGCAGTTACTCAGTCTCCTTGATCTAATTTAGTATTGCAGGTGATTTATCAAAGCCTTTGCCGGAACCGATGCGCCTTTAGATGTCACTTGCAAAGTCAGCATTTCGAGTGGTCCATGGGGCATGAAGTCTCATACAAGCTGTTGCGAAAGTACTCTACGTTTCTTCTGCAACATTATTCCCCTACCTTGTTGCCATCATTAGCGCATCATATTTGGACAAGAGCACGTGTAAGCAAGTGATTGGATCCACTTTTGCACAAGAGGAACCCTATGGTGTGAAATGAGTGTTACATCAACGGTATTCCTAAATCAGAAGAAAGAAATTACCACAGACACTGGGTGTGTTTTCTACTATAAGGCACAACTGTATTAACAGACTGTGAGCAAGTCTCCAGTTCGAACTGGGCACTAGCAGCTTGCGCAGCTGTAGTGCTTTGCATGCCTGGAGGGACAACTTTTACGAGGATATGAGTAAGCTGGAGTATGACTTTGGACCTTGTACCTGTCATTTAGGTTGCATAGCAGTACTGACCTTCTCCAAAGTTTGCGCACGTGACCACGGGCTTTCCTTTGTTTCGTATACTGTATTATACAACAATTCAGGAAGCACATAAAAGAGCAGAAGTTCAAGATGCGGTCGTAATTTATGGAAGACGTTGTTTGACAGTTGACAAAAATATACAAAAACATTTGGAGTGAATCTGCAATCAATGAGGTCTCTGACACACAATGGTGAAATGCTGGAAACTTTATCAGGAATGGTCAGGAAATTAAACTTAGGGGGATACGCTTCCAGTCTTCTACTACAAGATCCTCTCCGGGTGCTGGAAACAGAAAAGACAGGAACAGCGGTACACAGTTCATAAGGCAATGTTCAGATCGAGTGCAGAAGTTAGTCGGTCGATTCATCTATGAATACGTCCGTTGCTCATCAGTTTAGTGAATGGAATCCCCTGTCACCCGCATGCTTGCTGGCCAGAAAAATTTTGGAAGTGCCTTCAAATTTGGCCGTACTCTAGGATTTTTCCATATGGAATATATCAACACACATATTCTCAAATTTTAGCTTTTATCGAACCGTTTCTGTTTTATTCATCCCTCATTCTGTGACGCTACTCTGCTCATACGCTATCTTAAAATCTCAATGTCTTTCCAAACGCGAATTGCGCATTTTCCAAAATGAGACAAGATGAGAAAAATTCTCAAGGCCCGTAAGTATTCTGTTAGCAAACCTCGTGTTGATTGGAGGTTCATTTTCGGGAAAAAATTTGGGTGACCTGGGTGTGCTAGTTTGCCTGTTCAGTCTTGGGAAAACTAAATGTACCCTCATGCACCGTCCTTTTCGGATAATTTTCGCGTTTTAGCATCACTGTCTTGCAAAAACATGATTCAACCAAACAGTAGATGTTTCTGTTGTATTCGTGGGAGAATATATTTTCCTCCGGATTGACAGCCCAAGCATTTGCCGAAACAGAAGTGGTGGGGTCCTTATTTACACCAAACCATCTTGGTTCAATAGTACAATAGGTCAAGCCATCGTGGTGCATTGCAACAAAATGCAGCATTTGTTTCCCTTCACAATGTATCTACTTCTTATTTCTACAATGCGAGCCGAGGTGTTTGAGTGGTTGCTGCTCAATATTGTTAACCAACATCTATATATCACCCACTTATCCAAAATCTTGAAGTAATTAAACTTTATGACGAATTTACAGCAGCTGACATGGAACACATCGATTGCTCTCTATGTATCTTCACCGGAGCTCTCATTAGATTTGATACTACCATACTCATCACTTTTGGGCTACGGTACATAACAAATGTGCTAACCGGATAAGGCGCGCTCCTGCACCTGGCGTTCGTTAATGATGTGGTGTGCAGTCAGGCTCCGATTAGCGGTTCCGTTCACACAATAATCAAGATTTCACCTGTCATAGCAAGACAAACCACCTAGACATCATTCGCTGCAATGATCGACGATTCAGGCAGAGGTAGTGCTCTTCACAAAATATCGATCGACTTTCTAAAATAATTGCATTCACGGAATTCACCTTATTCTTTGACCCTGACGTATGCAATAATTGCGACAATCAACAAGCAATCCAAATATCTGTTTTGACCTTTGTCCTAATTTCGAAAACATGTAAGTCCGAGCGGACTGGACATCCCGTCACCGTATAGGCCCCTGCGCCAAACTAAGGGGAAGGCAGGTAAAGAATAAGACGGCACCTCAGTTAGGTCTGTTACTGTTTGTATCAAGGAGGAGGTACGACGCATAAAATAAGTGTATATCCGAAAAACACTTGGGAGCCGTAGCTGCCGCGAACTTTGAATGATGCTAAAACAATTTGAGGAATTACCCGACGCTTGCGGGATGTAAAATATTGAACCAGGAGTTCTGTAGCTACGACAGTAATAACGCCCCAGAGCTTCATTTGCCAGAGTTATGGGGTTTGTAGAATTGCTACCCCCTATCAAAAACGGTACTAAATAATTTACTGGAGCGTATACGTACCGATAACACTAATGATCCGAACAAACCATTGACCATAATACTTAAAGAATATGACGAAATTTTGGCATTGACTCTTGCATCTGTATGCACAATTTGTACACAAATATCACTGTGCTGGAGACGTGCCAGTATTACACCAGTTCCAATAAGGTGACCCAATATATACGGACCTAACGCTTGTATTTCTGTTGCCATGAAGATTCTAGAGAATATCATTTTTGAAATGATGCGGTCGCAAACGCGTTCTAATGACCCTCTCTATCGTGTTTCGAGTTCTACCTTGGATACTGTGGCTTGCCTCGTACATTACATACTGTCATCGCTTGACAACAGAAGCAATCAACCGGAATGTGTTTTAATGAATATAGCAAAGCATGCGGCTGTGTGAGCCTCGATTCGCTGCAAGAGGATCTACTCATTCAAGGCATACATCCCTCCATCGTCCATTTGCTGAGCGGTTATTTTGTTGGACGCGCTCAGATTACCCGACTCAGTGACAAATGCTCCTCCCTAATAGTTGCCAACTCCGGTGTTCTTCAGGGAGCAGTTCTGTCGCCTTTTCTCTTTTCTACTTATGTCGACTAAATACAAGTCCATGAAGAAACAACCCTCCTTAAGTATGTGTACCTTATCGTCCTGGGTATCAATTATCGAACTGCCGGTTGCTCACTCAGACTGCAAGATCGTTCAATTGGACGCAATGTTTCATCCAAAGCTCGCAATGTGTCTCTAAATGCATCAAAGTGTCGTGCTGTTTATTTTCGCTACACAGAGGAGCCAAGCACGAGCAGCACTTTACGCAGAGCCCAAATCTCTCTACTGACGGCGATGGATTACACTTCTATATCTGTGAAGTACCTAGGTGCGACACTGAACTACGATTTATCTTGGACTCTCCACGTAAACGAAACATTCACAAGGCAAAGTTGGTCGTCTGCGTTTCTTGGCTGTGATCCTCCTCTGTCCTTTGTGATTTGATCTTCCGGTTTATCAATGCTTGTGTTCTTCCCCACTGGACGTACTGCTTCCCTGTGAATTTTCCTGGTCTTCTGGGTAAGCACTTTAATTGTCAGATCATTGGGTGATTTATGCAGATGTAGCAGCGTTTCAAGGCATACTCTTGTCAGCATACTTCTGTCTGGACACATTATTTCTTGCCATAAATTTTCTTCAATATCGGGAGCTGTCGTTCTTTTGGTACTCTACAAAAGGTATAAAAATAATATTGTTCAGTCATATACCGCTTCACAAATCCGGTATGAGAATATACCTGCGATATTCCACGGTAGCACAGCCTGGGTTACAAACTGCTGGTAGAGAAGGGTAACATTCACTGTTTTCTGAAAGATGTATAAAGTAGCGTGGGAGACATCAGTGTGTGGGAGTGGGTCCCGAGGGTGGCAAAACTGAAGTTATTTCTTAAGACTTCTTTTCGCCTGGTACTTGCAAACTTTACGGGAATGTTAAAGCACAAAAATATTCAAAACAAATAAATGCATGCGGTAGCAGCATCTAATATTTGGTAGCAATATGTTTCTAACGATAAGCATCCTATATTCCTGTCTGGAATTCTTCCCTAACAACTGCGGTGCGGTTGCTGATGAACATAGCGAACGTTTTCATCAAGCTACCGCAACATTGGAACACGGATATCATGGAAATTGCTCCATCGCTATGATGACTGACTACTGCTGTACGGTCGCTAGTGATGATGCCCAAGAAGTCAGATGAAGAAATCTAGGAAAAATACTGGTTCACTTTTTAAACTTATTGCACTTATTGTATAAAAAGTTTTGTCATGCATTTTGTTGCGAATTACAGAACTTTAGAGGAAATTGCACATTCTGACTATCAGCACAATAAAAATAAATAAACATTTGCAGATGTTAATATAAATGGTAAAATTACTGAACAAGTCGGAGGTTGGATTTTGGGTTATTACAGCCTATCACCAGAAGTTACATCTGGGCCATCTGCTAAACATGAATCAAGACCCAAAATCAGTTAAGGGTTCAGAATTCTTTTCGGTAAACTCTCGTCAGACCCAAACGTTTACATAACGCTCATTGTGTGGGGTAACTTTCAAATCGGGCTGGGATTGATTTCTAAGGTGTTTGAACTGTCAAAATCGATGACTAAAGGCGGCTACAGATGGCAAGGAAAGTGCACCAAAGGCACATTAATACACAAGCTTCAGCAGTCTAAAGTAAATAGGTAAGGTCACAAAGGGGAACTAAGTAACCATGTCAGTCGGCCACGGTAGTAGTATCGGCCGTATGAATCGTTTATGTACACATAATTCCGGCTTCAGATGGTGGATGTAAATGGCCTCGGCAATAAACAAGATATGCTTTCGGAATCCTTGCGAGAAGCGTTCAGGTAGTGAGTAGATGACTTTAAAGTCATTCTCAGATGGTGTATGTCCAAATTCGAGGAGGTACGACATGATTGAGCTGTTTGAGGACCCCATTTCGTCTTTGTAAAACCATGTCGGGATGTGCTGGCTAATCCTCTGTGATAGGCGACTCGTTCTGCAACCCACACATCGTGCACCACAGGAGCACGAGTACTGATAAACGAGCACTAAACGGGTCAGAGAGGACAGACTACCTTACAAGGGTTTTACAAGCAATGGCTTGTTGTGGTAAAGAATTCTCAAGCGGGCTGTGAAATATCTTTTCTCAACAGCATTTTCAGACGTCAATATAAGATATGCGCTGCAGTATCGCCCTTAAATGGCAAATGTATGGACAGCTCTTTCTTAGGAGCAATACTCCTAGGTGGCTTTTCTTTTCGTTCTTTTAGATGATTCATGACAATCTTATCGGAGTAACCGTTTTCCCGAAGGGCGTCAGTGATTCTTATTTAGCTTTTCGCTGACGGTATCCGAGTCTATCTACATTCACCATCTGAAGCCGGAATTGTGCGTACATAAATGATTCATACGGCCGATACTACTACCGGGGCCGACTGAGTGCTTTATCTATTTACTTTAGGCTGAAGCTTGTGTATTAGTGTGCCCTTGGTGCAGTTTTCTTGCCATTTTGACCGTTCAAACACCTTAGAAATCAATCCCAGCCCGCTTTGACGCTTAGCCCACACAATGAGCGTTATCTAAACGTTTGGGTCTGACGAGAGTTTACCTGATTAACTGATTTCTGGTCTTGATTCATGTGAATGCAATGGGAATATTTGTTTTGCTGAAGCACAGCATCTGCTAAACGCCACTCTGCCACTTGCTCGTCAGACCTCTTGTCTCCTCTTATTGGATGTTGTCCCTGGTTTTTCTCAACCTCCGCTGTCACAGCTGTTCGTTTCCCGTTGTGCAAATTGTCCCAGGGGTCACCATAGCGTCATTCCCACCCCAGGGATCACACCATATGAGCGGCAATTGTTCCCTTCACGACTTCACATATACTCTTCCTGTGACCCACCACCCCTCCGTGATACCAGTCCATGAACCTAGCCCATTTTATTCCGCTATGCGCTCTACAACGAGCCAGTTGGGTAGGGTTATGTAACCCAATAAAAGAGGTGTGGGATTGCGCTCGCCGACTCTGACCATCATCTAGCTGTGCAGTCGCAAGTATGGTGACATGAACTTTGCTTGTAGACCTTGTAAATACCCGGTTGTTTAAACAATGGGCGGTGTTGTTGAGGTATATCCGCAATGCATTTTGTTATCTAGTCGAATAGTACCGTGGGTAACTTTGTGCTTTGTTTTGGCTTGAGCAGGAAGTTTTACCAGTTGTTCGAGCCTCAAGTGCATTTGCCACTTACATTTATTTCATTACCATGAATATTGCTGAACGTTGTTATCCATTGTTAGTAGAGGGCACGGATCGAAGTCGAAATAGAATAAACCCCACCCTTATAAAATTGCGAGGAATCGTGATTGTATGATAGGGCTCATAATAGTATTTAACGGAGAAAAAGACTACCCCAACCATCTATCAACTGTATATGCAAATTACAGCCGTAAGCAGAAAAGGCCAATGTGTAGGCAATAACAGCCCATTTGTCCTGGTACCTTTCAATGATACAATTGAGTACTGTTTATAACGGGTAAAAATCAAACCCTTAACAGCTCCTGCTGGTTTTTCAGGCGGAGAACACCAGTAGCAAAGATAATGTGCGAAGACGGCAAAATGCTACCGAGGCAAAAACGCATTAACAAGACATTATAGTTAGTTATTCTAACGGAGACTTAGCAGTTTGATCAACCTTCCGTAATAATTTCTGTGTACCAGCCTAGAGTACGAAATCAACTAGACTTTATTACCAAAATACAATCCAGCGTATCCGTATATGTAACAATGTGCAGGAAAGTGGGTGGGATGTGCAAACATTTTTTGTGGGTGGCTAAGGTGGAGGCGCAACCGACTTAGTTTGGAAGGAGCTTCCAGGACTGAGAGACCCAAAGTGAGAAGTAAATTTGTCGAGAGTCAGTGCAACTGTATTGCTGACTTGATGTTTAGTGGTTGTTAAGTTAATGAGTGTTTATGCTGGACTTTAATAGGTTACAGCATACGCGATTGCCGTTGCTCAGTATTTGATGTCATGTTATGAGTTCCGCATGTAACACCCGGTAGGGTCCACTAGACACTCCCCGACTCTTCAGACACTGCTCGAACAGAAAATGAAGCAAACACTCTCCAATTTTCTTTGCCTGAGTATTGCATTTCAGGATGCTTTGGCCTCAAATCTGTTGACTGCCTCATACACACTGGATACACATCTGCTGCGTCATGTACAACGCTGCAGCTCTGGTCTGGTTTCATCAGTAGTCTTACCAAGCACTGGTTCTCTGCGTGATCTGTCCAAATGCTTTTAGCTCGTAGAGCAATTCCTTCTAGCGTTAAATACCATTCAATGCACTGGACCACCAGTGCTGAGATCAAACAGCTTCTCCGGGAAGATCGCGAGGCCAGCCAACAGTTACACCCATCGCCATCCGTGAAAGATCTCGGGGTACTCTCACGGTGCGTTTTGAAATCTGTTGAAAACACGAACAGGCTTTACCAAAACGGACTGCGCATGCTCTGGGCGCTCAAATGCAGCTTCTGCACTTGGTCTGAAGAGGTTGCCACCCGCCTATTCGCTTCTATCATCAGACCAATTCTAGAGTACAGCTCACCAGCCTACTCTCCGCTCAGCCGGGTCAAAGTGCAAAGGGTTAAGCGGGTACAGCATGTTGACACAAGGCTAATCCCCTGGTGCAAGAGACTAGGGTGGTGCACCGTGCCTTATCGTCGAATGCGGGTTGACCTCATCATGACGCACCGGATATTATATCTGGATGATTACCCCATGTTGAGGCCGCTGCTTCATCTGCGTACACCAGTCAGCACAAGAGGACACCGGTACAGGCTTGTCATAAAGGATTTGAAGGATTTGAAGTGGACCACTCGTCAACTCTGCTTCGAGCGGAGGGCAGTGTATATTTGGAACCACCTGCCTGCAGACATAGTCGAAGCAACATCGGTACCGGAGTTTAAGAAACTGCTGGACTCGCACTTTGCCGATTTGCGATTTCGAGAATGGTCACCATAATAATAGATTTGCTTAAAAGATATTATATGTGGCTACACAGAGGCAACTTTACTCGCTGCATTTTCTGCTTATTCGGTATTCAGTATTAATGGACGCAGCGGGCCACTGAGATGAAGCAAACGGCCACCTCGGGGAATTTCTGTAAGCTTTTCCTCCTGCTCCGATCTACTCCGACTGTAAGCGAAGTCTTGTGTGAAACCAAAGGTAAGCCAATCCACTGACAAAACTCCGACTTCAACTTTAAGCGGAGCATTTTGAGCAGCAGTTTAATTGGCCAGAAGTATCGATCAATTCTCATTCTGGAATCCAGAGTGTTCCTGTTGTTGAGACGCTTTGGGACTGTCTATTCAGGAAAGGTTTGCCAGAGAACTAAATAAACATTGTCCGACCACTATACGCGTAGCTCGGATAGTGTGAGGGTTTACGGCCAACTGTTGCCGCCCTTCAATATCTCCAGCGGTGTGAGACAAGGTTGCCCGCTTTCACCTTTCCTCTTTAACTACGCCATTGACGAAGTCATGGAGACGTCGTTCGCCGGGCATGAATTAGAAGGTGTGGAGCTGCTCCCTGGTGAACGACTTCTTGACTTGACGTATACCGATGACGTTGCGCTCATGTGTGACAGTCCCCGAACCAGCTAAGCAGTACTGGATAAATAAGTTCTTGCTGTCAGTTGTTTCGGGCTATGCTTTGCTCCCTCGAAATGCAAATTCTTCTCTAAGGTTGGCAGTAACCCACCCGCGTGCTAACCCTTGGTGGTGATAATTTAGAAGCTGTTCAGGAATTCAAGTATGTTGGCAGCTATGTCAGCGCGCGTGGGATAGAAGATGAGATCATGAACCGTATAGCAAAAGCTAGATGCGATTTTGTTTATCTCCGCCATCTGTGGCGCCGGTGTGACATTGCTCTCGCCCTGAAGGGCAGAGTTTACAATGCAGCCATCCGCTCAGCTCTCCTGTACACTTGCGAAATTTAATCCAGCAAGTCGACAGACATAAAGAGGCCAGCTACGTTCGATCATCGCTGCTTTCGCAGTCTAGCTCATGTCTGGTGGGAGCACCGCATGAGCAATGATCGTGTTCGGCTTCTCGTATTTGGTGCAGGAAGAGCGAGTGAACCGCTCGGCACCGTTATATCACGTATCAGGCTCCGACGGTTGGGCCACGTGTTGCGCATGCCAGCCCACTGGCTCCCGCGACTTGCATTGTGTGCACGCCGGGGGTGTGGATGGACGAAGAGGAGGGGGGCCAAGCGATGACTTGGTCGAGAGGAATGAAGTCTCTCAGTTCGAAGTTGAGGTCGTTTGGTGTTTCCCGACTGCCTAGCTAGGGACCGAAGGATGATGAACATGATTGGATACACTAGCTGACATGGCGAAGAGTTGAACTCAGTGGCACTTGTGTTGCTGCTCTCTTTCTTCCTCCCTTTCCCTTTAGCTTCCACCTCCAGAAACCATCAAATCGTGATATGAACGTTATGGTACCTTTTATAGCCTATAGCAGAGGTATGTTTCTCACCTTTGGCTAACTCTTGTGAAAATGATGATGATGACGTGTAGGCGCCTCACCACCTTCTGAGGCTGAGATCGCCCATGAGCTTTGCCTCTTAAAACGCTACAAAGCCCCTGGCCCAGATGAACTCCCTCCTGCTCTTTTCAAAGATGGCGGCCCATCATATGTTCGGGTGTTAAATTCGCTCCTACAAGAGATTTGGGTCACTGAACTTCTCCCACCTGGTTGGAGCCTATTGGATGTCGGCTCGTGTTCAAAAAGGTTACCCGAACTGAATGCGCCAACCACAGAGAGATTATTCTCATCTGTGTTGCTTCCAAGGTGCTCGCCGATCTGCTTTTAAGGAAGCTCAGTCCAGTACGCGAACAGAACATACGCGAAGAGGAAGCTGGGTTACGCTCAGGTTGGAGTTGCATCGATCGCATCTTTACTCTCCGCCAAATACTCGAGCGTCGTAAAAGCTTTGACCGACCAACGATCGTTGTCTTCTTGGACATACGAGCCGCGTTTGTCTCAGTTGCCAGAGCTGCTTTTTGGTGTTGTCTACAGAGAAAGGAACTGCCCGATAAGCATGTATCCATTCTTCAAGCCATCGGCTCTTAAACCTCGGGCCCAGTGCGGGTGTACGGCGTATTTTTGCCCTCTTTAAGTACCAGTAGTCGCGTGAGACAGGGTATCACAGTAACCCCTTCTTGTTCAATTTTATTATGGACGAAGTCCTGGAGAGTGATCTGGAGAACCGCGATCCCAGCAGCGCCGAGCTGCTTCCGGGGGACCGACTTCGCGATTTGGAGTATGCAGACGACATCGTCGTAATTTGTGATACCGCACAGGCCGCCCGAAATGTCCTCTGTAGGTTAGAGTTATCTGACCCCCAGTTTGGAATGACTGTCACACCATCGAAGTGTAAGGTCTTCCCACAAGACAGGCTAGGCGCTACTCTTATTCTTACCTGGGAAGCTGCCTCTGCACTAATGGTTTAACGGATGAGGTCATTTGCGCTTTTCCAGTGCTCGCGTTGCTTTTACTAATCTCCGCCATCTCTGGCTTTGAAGCGATCTGAATCTCTCTCTGAAGGACCGAGTTTACAATGCCGCAGTGACAGCGGTCCTACTCTATGGCTGCAAGACTTGGTCTGTTTGCACAAAGGATGTTGAGGGACTTTCTGCTTTTGAGCACCGCTGCCTACGGAACTTTGTTGGTGTAGATTGACAGCATCACACCAGTATTTAGGATTTGCGACCGAGGCTTTTCAGATCCGGCCGACTTTGCCGGTCAGTGAGCAGCATTATTTCATTGCACAGACTTCATTGGCATGCCTTCTCATCGTTTACCGAGCCGTGCCCATTTCACGCTCGCAGAAGTCGGCTGGAAGCGAAACCAAGGTGACTAACATATGACTTTGGCCAGAATTGCTTGGGAAAGCATGTAATAAATGAAACAAGGTATTTATTAGGTCACTCGTAACCTGTTTTATCTTAATTCCAGCTAACTATTTAATTAACTATCCCCACTCTTTACAGTGGAGGGGCAATGCAGTGACTTCCCCAATTAAGCGTTTTAGAGTTAACCTGCCCCGCCATCTTGGTTAGTTATCTGCACTAAGTTCATAAACCTGAAAGCGTGTACCTAATACTAATACCGTTAGGGAGATGCACTTGGCACTACAAAATTTTGGCTACCCAGCAGGCTACTGTGAAGAAGTAGTGCGCCGTTTGACTGTTTCTGACATTTGGTTTGGTATGTTCAAATGCAGAGAACTGAGATTTGACAAGAAAATCTGGTTCGTTTGTACATTTTCCATGACTCAACGACATCAGTTACGACCGATTAGTCCGCATGCGTAAATGTGGTCCGAATCGAAGAGGCTGGACATGTTGGAAAAATTTCATGATGTTTCCCACCATTTTTGATAAACCCTGGGGATGATTCTCATATTTTAGTCAAGTAGTATTATTATTCCGATCCGGTGTCTGTTGATAATATAGACGGAACGTAAAATGAATACTGCTCTAGGTGAAGCCCTATTCCACAGTGTCATTATACGCTTTACTATCATGGAAGCTGATGTGGATACAGAATAGAAAATTGACTGATCACCATGCAACTTCAAATGTTGGAACCACACGTTTCCAATGGTACTGTCCATACTGGCATCGGAAGTTGAATCCATTTGTCTTGCCTTAATTGTCCGCTTTCATATGGCCTGTTTACGGTTTGCTATCATGCCGCGATTGATTAAAGCTCAAACGCACCTTCCGGACATGTGGTGAATATGCGGTTCAGCTCAGCTATCACAACACACCAAACTAATCTCGAGCATTTGTTACGTCATGGAATCAATGCAGGATTCCAGCAAAATTGCACGAACGTACCTTATATATCACATAGTAACGTTTATCGTCGTTCTTGCTGTCATGAACAACATCAATGGACGAGCGGAAACAAAGTCCTTTAGAGTGCAAAGAACAAATTAGAACATTTGTGAACATATCTTTCGTGTCACGTTCCGTTAGGTTGCTTGCCAATTACTGACTCAGGGTTAAGGACAACGTCTGGCATCCCAACACTCAACTTTCTAAGAACCGAGTTAACGAGTACGAAACCTGCCATAGGAAGCATTGTTTCCAACGCACGAGACCCACTAGTTACCATAAACGGCGTGTGTCTCAAAACAGCGATTCTGGTTCGATCCACGCCGAATCCAAATCTGCTTCTACCTATTCTTTCACTGCCACTTCTCCAAGTAGTGCACGGTCGCTTCTAAGTGTCGGCCCATATAGTCCCGTAGCTACTGTTCCAACCAGCTAGCTTTGCTCCCCTTCCGCATTGCTTTTGCATCCTCCTGAGACCACGTAAGGTGGCTAACACACACTTATCATGGAGAGCCAGATGTAGACCGGTGCAGTCATAGGACTTTACCAATGCATACGACTAAGAGGAACACCAGGAAATGACACCAGACGAAGTCTAAATACTCGTTCTGTTTCGAAAGGAACCCACTCTTTTTTCTGCTTTTAATACTCTCCTCACCGACAATGAGTATTTGTCCAGTCAGTGCTACAATCTGATGTTTGGTTGGTACGAGTAGAAAACATTTGTTACGAACTGGATACTTTAGCATCCGAATCGGTTCCAAAGATTGGTGATTGACCAGTTGAGTTATGAATCAACTCAAGTCAAGAAAATGCTTTGTGCAACTTGCGGTGGTGGATACGCATCTACAAACACAAACGAGCTCAGCAGTATTCCAAAAATGCATATCAATTACGAAGTATGACCATAAAATTGAGTTGAAAAGGACAAAAAGAAATATCATCAAATTACAAAACCGACTAGTTAGGTCAAGAATGACGGAGTTGAGGTGTAGAAAATGTTGCGAAAGATATGGGATGACCGACGAGCGGTAGGCTTGTGTCCGAGCATATGCAACCAGCACTTCTGTTTACGGAACAGTGGAACAATGGTTATATACAGCTAGATGATGCTGACAAACTTTCGGATAAATGCTTAAGAAGAGGATGAATTACATTGACCTGTAACTTGGGTACAAGATTCTTAAAATAAATAATGTGTCCAGACATAAGTATGCTGACAACAGTATGCCTTGAAACGCTGCTACATCTGCATAAACCACCCAATGATCTGACAATTAAAGTGCTTACTGAGAAGACCAGGAAGAGTCACAAGGAAGCAGTACGTCCAGTGGGAAAGAACACAAGCATTGATAGACCGAAAGATCAAATCAGAAAGGACAGTGGAGGATCACAGCCAGGAAACGCAGGTGACAAACTTTGCCTTGTGAATGTTTCGTTTACGTGGAGAGTCCAAGATAAATCGTAGTTCAGTGTCGCACCTAGGTACTTCACAGATATAGAAGTGTAATCCATCGCCGTCAGCAGAGAGATTTGAGCTCCGCGTAAAATGCTGCTCGTGCTTGGCTCCTCTGTGTAGCGAAAATAAACAGCACGACACTTTGATGCATTTAGAGACACATTGCGCGCTTCGGATCAAACATTGCGTCCAATTGAACGATCTTGCAGTCTGAGTGAGCAACCGGCAGTTCGATAATTGATACCCAGGACGATAAGGTACACATACTTAAGGAGGGTTGTTTCTTCATGGACTTGTATTTAGTCGACTTAAGTAGAAAAGAGAAAAGGCGACAGAACTGTTCCCTGAAGAACACCGGAGTTGGCAACTATTGGGGAGGAGCATTTGTCACTGAGTCGGGTAATTTGAGCGCGTCCAACAAAATAACCGCTCAGCAAATGGACGATGGAGGGATGTATGCCACGAATGAGTAGATCCTCTTGCAGCAATTCGAGGCTCACACAGCCGCATGCTTCGCTATATTCAATAAAACACATTCCAGTTGATTGCTTCTGTTGTCAAGCGATGACATTATGTAATGTACGAGGCAAGCCACAGCATCCAAGGTGGAACTCGAAACACGATGGTGAGGGTCATTAGAACGCGTCATTTCAAAAATGACATTCTCTAGAATCTTCATGGCAACAGAAATACGATCGTTAGGTCCGTATATATTGGGTCACCTTATTGGAACTGGTGTAATACTGGCACGTCTCCAGCACAGTGATATTTGTGTACAAATTGTGCATACAGATGCAAGAGTCAATGCCAAAACTTCGTTATATATTTTAAGCATGATGGCTGATGATTGTCTGGACTATCATCATCATCATCTTTTAAGCATTTTTATGTTCTTAAAGGGCTTCCCAAACCCGATAATTATCTCTTGTCCAACATCAGATAACACACTGAAACTACAATCAATGCTTGCGCACTGTCAAAATAGAAAATCGATTGGATCACTGTTTATATGTGCTGTTTATTTTTCGCGTTGCACTATAAATATTTAGTCACCTGAACATGCCGTAACAGGGGTGTCTTGCTGAAAACGTTAGGTTCCTATTTACTTGTTTGTTACATGAGATATTCCTTGTTTACCTGTAATGCTGTAAAATCATGTTCTTTTGCATCTCAGGCTGAATCCACATCACAAATACCGACAAGTCGCAACTCATTAACACCTAGTATGCTTTACCTGATGATTCATTGCTAAAATACTGAAATGGTGGAGCTCAAATTATTGGTTTGGAGAATAATTTTTACTAACACATTTCTGAGTTCTCACAAGTCCACTGGTAATCACTACCTACGTTCTTGTTGTTAATTGCTCGTTGCCAATCTACAGGACTTATACAGATGCTTCACAAATGTTGCTAGACTTTTTTAGACTGAGTACGATGCATATTCTCTGGAGTGATTTTTTGACTACCTGACGAAGAGAGTTGCAATAATATCATTATTAATATCTTTATTTCTCATGCTCACAGAATCTGTTTTTATCATAACGGATCGTCTGTCTTTTGTTTCAAGCAGGCCGGTTGTGGAGCTACTGTGATTAAGCGCTCGGGAAGCTCATAATTGAACCACCCCACTAGGAATTTTTCCCCTACTCCCACACTTAACATGCACGCTAAGCTTTTGCCCGCTGAACTGCACCATTTTAATAGACATCTTAACTTGTACTTCTGTAGTGACCGCCTAACTTAGCCCCATCTCCCGAGGAGCAGTATCTATCACTGCTTCCGTTTCACTGAACAAAAAGTACCCTGAATGTTCGCACAGTCCCGAAGTGTGGATGGCCTCTGGAAATAGGTCCTCTCTTGGACGCTATCATTACCAGCTTGAAATTGTCGACTTAGGCCAATAAAAATTCTCATCAGAGGCAAGAAGAAATCTGTTGGAGTTTGATCTGTCCATTTGTTGTCATTTTTATGATGATCTTTGGATACGCTTCCTCCTCACCTTCCCAAATCATGTCTCAAATCGTGCTTGTTAGACTAAGGTCCAATTGCCCTCTGTGTGCACACACATGGCTGGCGGCAACTTCGAAGCGCCATACATATGTCATTGCGTATCCTGTCTCAGTTAGAAGCAAGTGCAAATACACAAACTGGAGCCTATATAGTTAAGTATGTAACAGCCGCCTTTTTATAGACATTTTAATATTTAATTTAAATGCAAATTCCACCGGTTTATTTGTCCAGCTGGTTAACACGTAGTTATTTCTTTAACTATTAGATTCACCATTATCACCAGATGCTTAAGTGCGAACGACGGTTCAGGTACTTGCACGAGTTTGTCACCAAAGACCATGCGGACATAGTGAACGCGTTGTACTAACGATAGCCTTGACCAATTTTACAATGAATTCATGAATCCAGCAGTAGAACACAATTTACAGTGGAGTTCGATTGTGCATTAATCCATATGCCTCTTTGACAGTGACCTACGATATGAAGCACCACTCAGAAGAATACCAATGATTACGGTATATTATCGAATATAAGCCCGCCCATAGATATGCCGACAGTATGACTTTACAACATCAAATGTATTAGCCAACTAAAAATCAGCAAAAGAGAAACGAAATTGTTTCTCCACGGTTTCTACATCATCACTACCTGCTCTCACTTGATTGAGTTCAAGTGAAACCTAATCACTTATTGGTCAGCTGTGGTGACCGCAATGTCATAATCGCGGTTACTGGGGTGTAAGGCCGTTGGAACAGGCTTTCACCACACCGGATAGTGTCTTGATCAGATGTCAAGTCACATGAAACAGGTTAAACAGCCGACAATATATGGTAAGTTGAGAGGGTGTCAGACAGGCTGCCTCATATAGTCGTGGCTTCATTCATATGAATCACAATAGAGCAGTGGGTGAAGGCAAATTTCACTGTCAGGGGTGTGGGACGAAGTTGCACTATTAAGGCACCGGATCGCCTAGCGCAAGACAATATTCAAGGGCTTTGGATTGGTTATTGCCATCCGTCGCGAATGTTAGATGTGTAATATACCGAGAATTTTAGACAATAAAAACGTGTCCACTTATGGGCACTTAAATTCCCTGTCTGGAATACGATCCGTTACTAGCGGGTGATGCTAATGGGAGATAAATGCAGTGGTGTGCAGTGAATTCCTTGGTGAATTCTCCATGTGGCTTTTTTCGAATCGCGTATGACCTTTGTATAAGCCGACCCCCCTCTACAGAAACGAAAAATTGTCCAAAATTCCTCGGCTTATCTTCGGTACTATACGTACATTAACCCATCTGCAGTTTGAGGCTAACACGACCGCATTACACCTCATGTACTGAGTTTCACTAAGATATCGCTCTAATTCATACGCTACCCTGTGGCTGCGGTAGACTGTAGTATTCGGTACCCGCGAAGATTATATAGATCCGCGGAAGAGTACAGGAAGGTCTTGCTTTCTCTGCCAGTCAGCTCATTTGCTACTGCTCCGGATGATTTGCTCCATGGAGGTAGACAAGAAGAATTATGTCAACCTGACGAAGTTGGATCACAATGAGAAATATGCGACCAAATTAATGTGGAATAAGTTGCTGAACAGAGAAAAAGATGTATCAACGATGTGTACATTTAATTAGGTTAAAATCCTAACGCCTAATTTGTGTCTGTTGCAACTACTAGTTTATTATATCGCAAATGTGCGTCTGCGCTTTGATCGGAACTCAACGTTAACGTTTGGAAGACCGATTACACGGAAGAGAATGTTTGTGCCAATAATAGATATGAATACACCCAGCCCTTACTTAGAATCTAAAACTACTATCGATTGTTGAATTGCTCGGGAAGCCTACCTGTACCATACCGTATTTCAGCACAAATGACTTTCGAAGCAGCCGTCTGCCAATCTCGAATGTTACTGATCCCCATGTGTGCTTGCGCTTTAATCGAGGCAAGCTTTTGAGAAGGCAACCAGTTAAATTAAAAGTAAGATACCTAGACACCAAGTAAGCATTCATGGGTTGCGCGCTTGACCGTTTGCATCCTTAAGAAGTCATGATGGTTGATTGACGATCTTGAAATCACGGTGGGGCGGACCTTTTCCTTCGCATTTCGGACACACAAAACGAGCCAGTGAATCCCAGGGGCACTGTGTAAGCGGAATTGGGCATATACTGTCTCTACAAAGAATGTTCCAACTAACTGGATCCTAAACATATGCGAAAGGAACTTAAGTGGTAGCATCAACAATGGTCGACAGTCCCTGTATTCAAACGGGTCTCCATGTCACCCCGAGGTTCCGGTTAACGTCAGTATGGCACGATACATCCTAAGGAACCTTCTGGTGGCAGTTGGGTTTTGTACAGCACTACTGAAGTGGGATACAGCTGCGCGCGGTTGGCAGTGGAAAACTAGCTTAACGAAAGTGCTACACATGCAACCAAAAGAGACTGGGTTCTAGACGCTTTCAATGAATTGGATCTAGTTCAACTTTTTCTGCCACTAGTACTTCATACTCCTTGGTCATAAAGTGTCCGAGTGACGCAAATAGTGCATTGACAGTAGACACAAGAAATGAACTGTAGAAACCTGGATGTGATTAACCGCTTGGGAAGGATTCCATATATGCAGGATCCTATTTGTGGATTTACAGGATTTTGGCTAAAGCCGATATAGTGATTTGCGGTGGTTACCTACTGTGCCATCCTGGAAAATCAAAAAGCGCGGTTTGATTCAATAACTTCTGGTACTGTGTTAAGCAATTCCGTCATTGGTTAGCATGCTTTACGCTCATGGCTTACTTTGGGCAGATGTACATCTACGGCGTCTGACAGCAGTTCTCCGGAAAACGCCGATCCGTGCTTTCAACTGAGTTTCTAACGAATGAAATACGAGAATTACAGTAGCAGCATGGATGTCCTCTCTGTAGTTATTGCAGCTTAGAATTCTAGAAGTAACAAGTCTATGTCAACCATACTCTCATGGTCGGGAAGTGCCACTCGGATATGCAACATAGCGCCCGCGCATAAATCAACTGGGATAATTTATGTTTGACCCTAAAAACCCGACCTCAAAGCTGTAAACGTGTCAATATACAATGGATTTACGAACAAAAGTCACTCACTGGCTTACTGGCTGATTTTTCGAACCTCGCATAAAGTGGATGATCGGTGAGCAAACTCCAACCCTTCCGGTTAAATGAGATAAATCAAGTGTACGTGGACACCTTGTGGATTCACTAAAGTCATTGCCACCCCAGAAAAGCTCAATCTGAGTAGCTGCATGCGAATGAAAGCAGAAAGAAATGTGAGGAGTGTCGTTCACTATCTGTCTTACGTTGGACCTTGGTAAATATACGAAGTCTTGGAGGCAAATCGATACCTCCTCTTTAATTCGTCTAATCTTAGTGGTTGTGAGCTACTCATCTCATTCATGCAACCGCACTGTACGCATAGCGTAAGCCATGCTTTTCCCCTATTTTGTATGTTTCATCATACTTTGAGCGACCACTTCACGTGACAGTGGTCTGAGTTCTAAGGGTCATCCGTTGCATAATTAAGCCGTGTGCGAATGCATGTTATGTGCGGTTTGCCATCAACAGGCAATTGTTACTTCACATTTTCTGGCTTCCTTATATCTACGGGGTTTGAATCTTTGAGTATTTCGACAATAGAGATGTCAGCGAAATGTACAACTTACTTCGGTCAGTTCAGTCAGGTGAACCTTATGCAAAGTAGACGAACAACATATGGTACCAGCTCTCCACAGGACACTGTACGACCGTTTTCGTACTCGCTTGCCCTCGTCGGGTAGACATAGCAGGATTGTGACTCGTAGAAGTGTTTATACCCCGCACCCCTCCCAAGGTATCGAGCCGCGGAAACGCGTGTCACAATGGTTAGTGACTCATCGTAGAGGCTGTTTTAAACCCCTCAGTCCCGTGGGCCGAAATAACCGAAGTTCAGCCAAAAGTGAGTCGTGATCCACACTCTGATCGCATTTTAAATTCCATCCGCACATGCCACTAAGGTTGATATTTTGCGTGGAATGCATTGAACGCCGTTGATAGTACTTTCCCTCATATCAATCGTGTTTGCACATACTTCGATTGGTAAGTTGGTTTGACACATAATACTCATCTTTCGTGTCAAACTTACCACCTTACGGTAAAGTGCATTCAAGAGAATCAGCTGGCTCTTTAGTTTACGACAGCGTACAGCGACCTTCACGCTAAGTATGCTGAAAAATAAAATCACCATACACTCTTAACAGAGGGTCGTGGTGATTTTAGTAGCTTCCCATTTATGCATAGACCGAACTGTTAAAAGTTTACTAGTAAATACGCAACTCAGTTTAAAATTATCCCATGACAAATTGTCGCAGCCGTTCCTTAGGAGATCCTAGAGATAATCCCTTGGTGGCCACGTGTCATCCAACTAAAGTGAGTAAGTAATGTTTGCAACTGGTGTTCATTAACAACGCAGCTTCAATCAATGACAGTTATTTTTGCGTCAGATCCAAGGTTAACTTAATATTTCGTTTCATGGAATATTGACTAGGAGTACTGCAGTTAGTGGCACTGGCTACCATATTCCGTTAGATTCTACCACATCACCAGAAAAAGTTTTGCATACTGGCAATGAAGGCGTAGATTGTACTCACAAAGTTCCGACGGCAGGAGCACGTACAATCAGTAACTCAGCTACGACGCCAATAATTGTTTCAACGGTTCAAATAAACCACCCTGGTAATTAGATTTCCCATGTGATTTGAGTACTTGTACTTCTAGGCATGCACGGAAGAGGGAGATCATTGTTGCCTCGCTAAATATTGACGCCAACACTATTGAATTAGGCATAAGGGATTCGCGAGACTTGGGCTTTCACACAGTAGGTTTGTAACCAATTAGTTTTTGAAGCGGCTCCATGAACATTCCGGTAACTGGTAACCGGTCACTCCGGAGTACGGTTAGTCATTGTGCTTCAAGGCTTAATACCGCCTAGTGCAACTAAATGCACGCGCAGCTTGATTGTTTGTTTTTGTCAAATTGTAACGCTATATCAGCCGACCAACTACTTCTGATCGCGTGTTTTGACTTGCTGCCTGGGCGCTATGCTATCGAAAGTGGATGGGTATCTGCGAACACTAGCCGGGTCTACATTGCTATAAGACTTTCGCCCACGGCGTTGGGTTTAGCTCTTTCAAATACAGCTGCTCTTTTATACTAATCGCAAAGCGGGTGTTCGTAATAACTGATAATACGTGTCTAACAGAAGTCCCAAAACGGAACACTATATGATGTTCGATGACAACCTAATTAAAGGATTGGACGATGCGTTTACCAATGGGCCAGTTGCTGGGGGTCGTAGTACCATAGTTTGGCCAATGCAACAGTCCCTTCCATTGGCCTAAGCGTTCTATGTCTGGCTGGTCTACACGAACGCTCCAAGTGTGTGTTTTCCGCAGATTAAAACTGCTGGATACCAATGTCAACTTAATGCATCTAGATTTGCTCTTGGCCGCGCGTTCACCGGCACAATCCATTAATCACAGTTTGCTTCACCTTGAAATTGACGTGACCTGTAAGCTTGGTGGTGGGACGTTCGCGGCGCACATTGTGTACTGCTCCGATCAAATTTCAGCAATGTTTTCATGGTTCGTTGAATCGATGGTACATCGCAGGTGTTGATTATTGTGTACGTGCACTAAAAGTGCACATAATGGTGAATTTTGACCTAAAATATCGAGAGTATCGATATTTAAGGTGGTACGCAGGTATAATGCTCAACTGTGAGGCTGAGTAGGATGTCAGAGCGCAGTTGACATGTGGGGCCACAAGACACTCCGATGCCGAACATCACATGCGAAAGCAAGGACTGTACATTCCAGATTATCCGCTCCTTAAAATACCTGAAGTAAATTATGAATCCTAGTCAAGCAGTGGTGACGAGGCAGCCGACGTTGGGCTGTCCGCACGTTTGAGTCTTTGTTTAAAGTCGCACACGGCAGACACCAACAGGTTATGCACATCATATGAAGTGTAACCCATCAACATAGACATGAAGCCCTGGAGTGAACCCGTTTGGTACTGAATGGAAACGAATCGTGCATGAATCTGCCACTTAACTCATCCCAGCATGGCTAAAGTCAACTAAGATGCAAGCCCGCCTCTTCACTGCCAGTAAATGCACGTTTTTGCTTGTACTGTCCACGTGATCTTTGTATACAATTTGCGTGCTCCATTAACCGTTAATACAATCGGGAAGTCTGGATTGATGGTCCCCAATTTATGTTTACGATTCGTGTTCAAGGACAGGTACTCCTCCCTAATTTATTGATAGCGCGGAGTAAAAAATAGTAGCTGTGTTTGTAGAGGACATTACTTCACCACTATTGCTTTCCATATTTCACAAAACTTTAAATTCTAAACTATGGATATGTCATAAGCACCGGCCGCAGCGACCGAAATTATGTATTAATGGGCTATCACTTTTGATATGTTCATAGTAATGGGGGTCTTAATTCGGTGTGACGGCTTACGCACGCTGCTGATTTGATGGCATCTCGTCTTAGACTAATCGCAAGGCTGGTACGTGCTCAAGATGAGGAACTAGAGCCAGCATTGACAGGCAGTAAATTTCAATTTCTTGGGATCCGGCCGTGGTCTACCCAGCGTTTGCTGAAGCCCACCCTTTTCGGGCGTTGTGCACTCCAAACTGATCAACTGTTTAAAGCATATTCAGTATCCGACAAATAGATGGCTACCCCTGATCCAAGTCCGGAAGTTGCTACTGGGGGCTGGATCAGAACAAAGACCAAGTTGTTCAGCGACTGCTTCAAAGACAAACCATTTGAGCACTTGGCAGCTAACATCCATGCCACGTCAAATTCTTGTATTCGAGCTCAAGAACCCTTGCACTACAAATCAGGAGTGATAGGAGACTGTAAACGAAAATTCGTTAGGAAAACTGAAAAGGTACAGGTCATTGGGAAACATCAACAAAAATGTCGTAGCTAGGGTCCTTGTTAACAAAATCTTGGCGGTAAAAGATGACCATCAACAATTTCTGGATCTGACCGTACAGGCAAAATTGTAAGCAAAAGGAATCCAACTCACCTTGTGGTGCAGCGCATTCGGCTGGCAGGCTACAATAGAGCGGCACAGAAGACAATTTCGAAATTATCGTAACAAGGTAGATGCTGCTTTATGTCAGAAACGAACGATGGAACATCAGAAGATGATATCCAAAAGTTTTAGTTTCATGTAAACAGGATTGATAAAAGAACGAGGCCTCATAACCGTTACTTAGTGCCCTATCAAGTAAGTAGTGCAATTGAGGTTAAGACATTGTGTTGGTTAACCAAACAGATGAATACACTGAATGCGCAAGTGAGATGCAGCACTGAGGATGAAGACATGATGTGGGATTGGGCTGGTGGGCTACAAATGTAGGACAGAGCGGACGAGCCAGTAGGGCACAGGTTGCGTTTGTGTCCATCATAAATGGAACAGGACGCAACCATGCCAGCTTTTGCCGGTTAAAACAGATGACGAATGCAACCCACCTGTTAAACAACAAGCATCACAGTATGTCCAAGGCGGAGGATTAATTCATTACTAGGAAGCGCGGTCACGCAGCTGGATTAGAGGATGGTCAGAGACTATCAGATCGGATAACTTCAGATACAGCTCCTTCTGAATGTTATGAACAGGGCGTTTGTATGGAGTAATCTTGCTGAACCACGACTCCTAGTACTTCCAAGATGGATGGTAGTTGCCGTTGAATTCAAACGAAAGCCGTCATTTCGAGTTGAAGGGTATTTATTGTGAGGCGTTCCATGGATCCACCGTCCAATCCGCACGACGAGTCATGAAAATTCGTTTATTGTTGGCGGAAAATCAAGCATAATGCTGTAGCAACCGAAGTGTTTAGCAGTACCAAAAAGATCGTGTGCTAAGTATATTGAAATGATTTGTGGTGATATCCCCCAGTGTATAAATAAAATAAAAGAAATCAAGAAAACTCTCCGTATGGGTGTATTGATGTCAACGGAACTATGCGCCTTGTGTAAAGTGAACGGTCGCACATTTACAAGATATGCGAACACTGGATTGCGTGACGGCGAAAGACCCGCGGGGACGGCTTGCACGATGGGCCTACCGATTGCATGAATTCAACTTTACCATTGAGCACGTGGATGGAACGCAGAATGTATTGACAGATATGTGTCCCGCCCGTGTTTGGACGACATCATGCCAGACAATGCCATACCGGTGCGTGCAATCGCGAAGGGGGAAAGGAACCTGCTGGGAGATCAAAGGGCAGATGGATTCGTGAATGTGTTGTGCTCTCACTTACAGGCTGGCACCAAAACGGAGGCCACATCGGAAGAGGTGGAGGAACTCCTCAAGATCTGGGACAGGTTGAAGGTCGAAAATGATAACGTGGTGGTGGCGATAGACGGACGGAAAGTGCGTTTTTGTTCCACCAAATCAGCGAGAACGTGTGATGCGCATAACTCATGATGGCGCCCATATGGGATTCGAGCGGGTCTTTGAATTGCTGCGGAGGCGAGTGTTTTGGCCAACCATGAGGAAGGACGTCGCGGCATACATTCGGGGGTGCCCAAACTGCCAAACGAGTCGGGAGATGGAGTCCCCGAGACCGCCGATGCGATCGATGGAGGTTGGTGAGCCACTTCAGTGTTGGGGACTGGAGGTCGAACAGGAAACAGACACATTCTATTGATGACTGACCACTTCACTCGATGGGTGGAAGCCATACCAATCAAGGACCAAACAGGCGAGACAGTGTCGCAAGTATTCGAATTCAATGTGCCTGCACGGTATGAGATCCCACAGTGTATCATCACGGACCAAGGGCCCTGCTTCGAGTCAAGAGCGTTTAAGTCAGTGTTGGACAAGTGGGGCATCCAGAGACGGCGAACTTCACCGTACCACCCACAAACCAACGGGATGACCGAGCGGTTCAACCGGACATTGAAGACGTGAATGAACTGCACGAAGTTGGCATGGGAAGATGCTTTGCCTCAGGTTCTGATCGCGTATCGGACCAGCATGCAATCAACCACCAAGGTCTCGCCATTCGAATTACTGTTCGGCAGAGAACCACGGATTGCGCTCGATACTTGTCTACCGAACCAGGGTGAGCGGAATCATCCACCTGGGCATCAAGAGCAACTGCGAGGGAAAGCTAGAAGCGAAACCAAAGCTCGACAAGCGCGGAATAGGCGAAATTACTACGCCAGGCATGAGGCTCACAAGTAGAGGCCATTCAGGATTGGAGAACGAGTCAAGTTACGGAACAACGATCGGCCGGATCATGACGGGCCGGGCGCAAGCAAGTTCAGAGAACGCTGGAAAGGCCCCTACACCATTATCGACCAGAAAGCGGGCAACTTCTTAATCGACTGCGGAGGAATGAAACGTTGGGTGAATGCTGCTCTCCTGCGACCATGGTACGAGAGGAAGAAAGGTCCTTGAGGAGGGGCGGGTGTAGAGGGGCCGCTTCCAAGAATGCCTCGGGGGAGCTATTCGGAGCTAGATGAGAGCGGATCGCGAAAGACGGCTAGCGACGAGCCTGGGCCCGGAACTACGGAGCGGGAATTTGGGGACAGCGCAATAAATCAGACATATACGCCGCTAGCGCAGCCCACAGGACCGAGGCCGAGCCGATTGACACAGCCCAGAACAAGCAAGTTGAGAGCTCTCGAACGACTCCTGGCCGATCCAAATCGGGTGCAGAGAAGCGGAGATCGAGGCGAAAACAGGAAGGCGGGTCTTCCAAGTCAGAGCTTCCGAGGTGAAAGGACTGGCTCGTCTCTAACATCCGTACCTGTGTTGCGTTGTGGGACGGAAATCTAATCGATATTCGATGGCGCGCGTGAGACCCGGATGTGCCCATTTTCGGTGTGCAATAAACGTCTATCCCCCTGTCGTGTCGTTTTCGCTACAATATGAGAATAGGCAGAAGTAGTAAAGATTAGTAAAGGTGTACCAATCAGAGTGAGGGAACCCTTACCTATCAAACCCTGGAATTGGTTAGCAATTTCTTCCAAATAGAAACGAAGAATTCAGTACACTACTTAAACTTGCATAGTTTAAGGAATATTTTATTACGCTTGCCACTAGATTTGGTAAGAAACGTATCCTTTCACGCAATCCACTGTTCAGGTCAACGGAACGCTCCTCTGTCAGTGAGCAGCTTCAAACAATGCCATTCCTTATAAATAAAAGCCAGATTGCTCCTAATATGAGTAATCATGCAGGTTGAAGCAGTTCAAAATGCTCAATCTACACAGCTTGGAAGAGGGACAAACTTGGCTGGCCAGGGAAACACAAATTAATGGTGATTGCGTTGCAGTGTACCGCGCGTGAAGTGACCTGCCATCGCAGTACTAATCCGGTCAAAGGTAGGAGTTCGGACATGCGAAGACGCAAACAACGAGGCTGAACTCACAAATTTCACTTATGTATGTGGATCTGTTAAAATGGTCACATAAGCAATAATCGCAGACCAAGTCCTATAGCGCTGTGGGCACAAGCAGCATAAAGCGGTTTGCCCCACTTTTGCTTATAAATTACAAGCGGGTGGGAACGTCTAGTTTACCATTCATGAATTCACTCTTGATCCACCAATCTCTGAGTTGCTAGTCTGATTTGCTAGCCTCTAGGAGCTTGCGTCATGTCTTATAATCGACTAATCTTATCAACTGTTTCAACTTTGTTGGTTTCCTAATTTTAGCTGGCTAGCGAATGTAAGTTCCTCCATCAATTGTAACTAACGAAAATACAATGCCTAGATTTTTAGGTTCCGGAGAACGAGCGGTGGTAGGTTAGCTGAATCCGGAGCTTCGATAGACAATGATAAAGCTGAACACTTGCCTTCCCCTTATTCTTTGCACCGACTGATTTACCGACACACAACCTAAAGGTTCTGCCTGACCAACACGAGTAACGAGGGCTAAAGTATGGTTTAACTACTTTGTCTGGCAAATCCAGACAATATGCGGTTTATGGGAACACCTCAAATTACCCCTTATCCTACTCCTTACACTTCTCGGAACCGTTATGGACTACCGCAGACTTCCTACATTTCAGGTTCGCTCTAGTGGTTTCTATACTTAAATGGAATCGGTTCGAAGTCACTGCAACTCATGCTGTAGGACTCCGGTTGAAATGGGGTTTTTGTACTTATGGTGTTTATCATGCCGGACAGGTCACTTGTGGTACAGGCCTCTACTTCGCACCACCTCTAATGAACGTGAAGCATGTCAAACTTGTGAATGCTTAGTTCACAGTAAACTAACGTCCCGCTTAAAAAGGAATGTGACCTGTCATAAATACAGTGGAAAATCTAGCGCACTTTGCGTTCTAGCAATAGACTACTTCCTCTTCTACACCGGCGTCGTGTACCTACTCACCGTGACACTTGAGTAGACCAAAGGTTTGTCGAAACCAATAAGAAACTTAAACAATCCCATCCTATAGACAATCTCGTCAGTTATCAAACCGTTCATGCCGGTATGATTTCGGCACTGGTAAGCATGTGCTTCAAAGCTTCACTTCACCTAGAGTTGACTGCCTAGTTCAGCTGTCCACTAAACAATTTACTAGATAACCGCAGTTCATCCTGCACATTAGTTAGTCATGAGCTTTCATTATTCACTAATTTTTGACGTAAAATATGAGTGTCTGTTGATAAGTAAACATGGTGAATAATCGTTGGTTTGATGAGGACTGCCAGGAGTCGTGTAAACTCCGGTCCCTCCCGCTTGCAATCAGCCACACAGACTAACTATTCCCTATGGCTTTTCGCAATTTATGTCAATGACCTACCCCTGGAGCTTGAAGTACCGTCGCTATTGTTTGCTGATGACCTCAAGCTCTGGAATATTGTGGATATCCCTGGTGGCTCTGAGGCACTTCAAAGTGCCTTGGATAGGCTCTGGGATTGGTCAACCTTATGGTTGATGCCTATAAATCAGGCGAAGTGTTCTGTCCTCTGGTTTGGAGGTGATAGTCCTCCCACGCGCTATGTAGCTGGTGGAAGTGAACTCCCTGTTGTCAGTCAGCAGGTTGATCTTGGTATCACCCATACCTCATTGCTTCACTTTGGGGACAATTGGAGGAAGACTGCTTGTAGAGGGTTCTGTATGATGTGGTTTATTCGCCTCTCCTTCGGTGTCCTAACGGCCAATATTCTTGTGATGCTGTTCTCAGCTATTGTGCGACCCCACTTAGAGTACTGTATCCAGACTTGTCCACCTTGTCTTGTAAGGGACAAAATAAAACTGGAGAGGGTTTTGCGAGGGAGTAAAAGGTTAGTGCAAGGAGTACGGGGACAAATGTATCCCGGACGTTTGCTTAGCTTGGGTATGTACTCAATGCACTACCGCAGAATTAGAGGAGACTTGATCCTCACTTACCGTATCTTAACGGGTGAGTTCGGTCCAGACTTGTCCTGGCTATTTAGTCCCGCCAAGCTGCCTAGTCTCCGACACCCGTTGAAGCTGCAACAACTGCGTTCTGACCGGGTAAGCACGGAAACTGGCTTGTTGCGTCGAGTTATTGAACGTTGGAACTCGCTTCCGGAGCACGTCGTTAGGGAGTCTATGGTACAGGGCTTCGAACGTCAGTTAGGTGCTCTTGGATGGCAGTACCAAACCTTCCCCTTCTCCTAACCGACTTGTATCATCAACTTTCCCTTCGTTTTTTTTTAATTTTCCTCTCACATCTTGGTATTATCATTATCTAGCTAACATTCCCTCTCTTGTATTTTTAGCTTCCACTTCACTCTTTTACTTCACAGAAAGCGGCCTGGCAGGGACTGCTGAGCAGGAAAATGTGGGCGGTAATTGGTTGGACAGGGTGTGATGCGGGCTCTGTTTTAGGCTTTTCAACATCTCAAGCATACCTATCAACTCCCGAGCCGACGATACATAAAGAAAGGTACATTCACGGGATTATCCTATCGTTCCGGTCCCAACTGAACTTGAACTTGAAAACCTACCTGGGACCTTCTCTTTTAGTTGAAGCAGATGAGTGCATGATGGGTACGTCGCGTCTTACCTGCTGGCACAACGGCAGCTGAGTGATCGACTTGGCTAACGTAAGTTTACCGTTATCTTTCAGGCATTCGTTAGCAAAAATCTGTATGATCTGATGACTAAGAATGACGGAAACAAACTTATGTGGGTCAAACAAGTATGTACCTTTCTTTGCTTGACAATGTGGGTTTCGGTTGGTAGATTACTGCGGTTCATATCACTCTATCCGCGTACTACCTCGTGGGCACTGCACTGCCCAAACACGTGATGTCATCATGGTGGCTCGAAGAGGAGATCATATGAGCACGTGAACAAACTATGACCATGACAGTCAGTTACCTCTGGAAAATGTTCAACGCCGTGTCCTGGTTGCTCGAATCAACTGAGGCATTTCTTACATCATGAGAGCGAACGCAGAGTGAGTGTCATAGGCGGATGACTTACCTTACCTCCCTATAGTTAGACCCATATGCGCCAACGAGCGAACAAAGCTTCCCATCCCTTCAGTAGACTACGTTGTGCAAGAAGTGCGGATGAATGAATGACATTGTGTAACTGTCACCGAATCGATCCGGGAGTAAAGAACTGGTTGAATCTATCTTCCACCAAAACCAGAGAAGATAAAACTTTCCCAAACACAACTGCTCGGTTGGAGCATTTTCCACACCGTACATGTGTAGCTCATGAGACTTGTTCCTTTATATTTGCTGGACACGAAATTCACAGCAGTGCTTCTTTTGATGAGGTTAGTGGATGGGTAACTAAAGCGTGTGTATGCCTTACTATTCACGCGATGCTCACTAACCAACGGAGACACACAGCATCCGCAAGGGTACAAGCACACTTCACATTGCAAGCGGTAAAATAGCAAGATAGAATGTGTACACTCTGCCCAACCTAAGCCAAAATCAAGCAGTTGTGCTTCTAAGATGGCTGCATTTGTTCCTAAGTAACCACACACCTCTATAGTCAGGTGGCCAGTTGTATGGAGATCGGTTAAAGAGTGAACCTAAATTCGATGGCAGGATAACATAGTTACACTTCGGGTATCTTGTTAAATTTAGTCTGAAGTGAGCGAGCAGCGTTTTAGACCCGCAAGTTTAATAACAGCTTGCTACATGTATCCGTTGAATACTTAACCTGAACCTTCCATGTAACTTGTGTGAGTTGCAAATGGGCCGTAGCGTTAGCGCGCATCAAAGCAGACCCGAGCGTGTATCCAGTGAAGTTAGCAAAATACTCCTTTGATACACCCAAATAGAGCTTACCGTTATCGGTAGCCTGCGTCCCTTTCCGTTTCTTCGGTATCTGCTGTGAATGGGTATGAGATTTTGTTGGTCATAATTAGACATTAGGGCATTTTATGCAAGTTACTCATTTTCCTAACAACCATACACTACAATTCTACTCGACTCTGTAGAGGCCACATCAGTGTGTAGGGAGGGAAGTCACAAAAATGAAGCCAATAGTCCAAGGGTTGTGTTGTGGTGGGCGGGGGTTGAAATGTACCATCAATTTATCACTTAATGGGTGCTGGCATGAATGACAGGCCATTCTGTTTTTCCTTCTCGTGTGATACAGTTGGGGTTATAGGAAGAAAGTTCAGGGGAGTAAAAATCTGCTGGCATTTCGCCGCTGTTGAGGACACTATCGATTTAACAAAGGTCACCTATGATGCTTGCAGCTTTCCCATAAATCATGCGCAGGAATTCATTTGCTTGAAATTGTTCCATAAGACAAACCATGACGAGAAAGTCTGACTGCTTAAACATTTTCCCTTCAAAAGTAAAAAGGGTATTTTTCATACAAAACAGTACCAGTTCTCGGTTAGTGCAGAGAAGGATCCTCAGTGGTGAAGGACATAAAGCGTCGACTATTTTCCACTCAAGGGCGCATTCGCGGAATACGAGTCCACGTCTACCGAAAGAATGGACTCTGGGGACACTGAAATGAACAAAATCCGTGGACGTTGTCCAGGAAATCTAACGGGTGCGGAAGGCTAAATAATAGGATCTTTTCTAGTTAAGCCCCGCCACTAATGCAAAAAGAGCACGCGCAAAAAGTTAAGCCCCGCCATTAAGGCAAAAAGGGTACACCTGAAAAGTCAAGCCCCATCAAAAGTGCAAAAAGGGCACGCGTGAAAAGTTGAGCCCCGCCACTGTTTGCCAGCCCCAGTGTACGTAATGCTTGTGAACGTGCCCCATAAAAACACTCCTCATCCGTTTCTAAGGTCATTTTTGTCCAAAAAGTTTCTAGGTTCGCACGTAAAACCTGATATGAACTTCCTGACGCTTACGGAGGTCGTTCATGACAAGGAAACAGCAATACGTTTTTTGCAAAGCCATGGAGTCAATTATTATCAACGTTTATGCAGACGAGGACACCAAATGACACTTTCAACTGTTTCTGACAGGTGGAGGTGTGATGCCCGGCAGTGTCGGCAAGATATCGATCTTCGAAAGGGAACTTGGCTGGAGCGGTCTAGGATGGATTTCAGGACAATAATCCTATTCATTTATTGCTGGTCCAAAAATCTGACAACAATCAAATTCTGCTCAGAGGAGTTATCTATTGGCCACGCGACCGCTGTCGACTGGCAGAACTTTCTGCGTGAAATTTGCGCCTGGCAGCTTTTGCAGACTTCAACGATTGTCGACGGCCCAGGTCTACATGTCGAGATCGATGAAACCCTAATATCACGTCGTAAAATCATGCAGGGCGAGTCCTTCCTCAGCAGCGGATTTTCGGAGGGATTTGCCGGGAGACTAAAGAAGTGTTCTTGTATGCAGTGCCAGTTCGAACTGCGGCCACTCTGCTGGACACAATCCAGGCCTGCATCGCTCCCGGCTCAATTATCATTTCCGATATGTGGGCATCATACCAAGGCATTGAATCGATGATTGGCATGAGTTATACTCATCAAACGGTTAATCATACCGAAAACTTTGTGGATCCAACGACTGGAGCTCACACACAAACCACCGAATCTCTCTGGCACATTTACAAGATGCAATGGACCCGTAGTATTGCGGGTAAAAAAATGTTTACTTAACAAATCCATTAAGATGACCAGAATGAGAACCACAAATCGTAAAAATAAAACCTAGTGAGAAAATGTCGATTGTTTTGGTGGATCCTCCACAGTGTTAACACAGTGGCAGGCAGAAAAGAGACAACCTCGAATATGTAGGTGAGCGTTGGTTGTGCAACCTTCGTCGCCGTCTGTTGATGTACACAGGCTCTCTCTCGAAATGTACGTGGCTTAAGACACTACAATGGTCTTTTTTAAACACATATAAATTGGTTGTATAAACAAGCTAATTTGGGAGGACGTTCCATGGCTGGCAGACACGAAGCGCGTAAAAGTTTCGCCGACATTCTAGCCGACTGTGTTGCGTGGTCAACCTTACCTCGTGGCCCATCAAATTCGTGTTGTGACCAGTTTGCAGTAGGTGGCGGCAAATGTGGTTGGGGTTACTTATGAGTAGAATTATTATGGCGAATATTTTTGGAGTTCGTCGCAACCAGCCGAAAATTCAGATGACTCAACTACTAATCCGCAAAAGCACCAGACGCCCATTTCGTCATATTAGCGCTCATCAGTGGTGCACATCCTTCTGTCCTCTTCCGAAGATCGAACTCATGACTGCTAGTAGCTTGCGCCAACTAGATCGCAACTTATGTCACTGAGCCATGAGGGACAGCAGCCAACCACAAGGCATTGTTAGCTAACTACAACATAGCCCGACACATCCTCCACTGCCATGCAGATGACAGCGTTTGGCCTTCCGGCGTCAGAACATCCCGGTTACGGTAGCTATGTATCCACATAGCATTCATGAGTTCCGTAAGGGCACATTTGTGTTACTTACGAGTAAAAGCATTTTGGCGGTTATCGTAGTTAGCTAACAAATCATGATGGTCTGCTGCCGCCCTCATGGCTGCGGTCTAGTTGGTGCAAGCAACTAGTAGTCCTGGGTTAGATCCTCTGAAGGGGACCAAAGGATGCGCTCCACTGACAAGCCCCGAAAGGGTGAACTGGCCGTCTGGTGCTTTTCCGGATTGGTAGTTGAGTTATCTGAATTGTTGGCTGATTGTGGTTGGGGTTCTTCAGAATTTAGTAGATCGCTATTACTTAATCCACCTAGGCGCTGGTACTGCCCGCTGTACAGTTTTAAGGTCCACAACCTAAGTTGAGAGTAATTGTGGAAAAGTCCTTTGAAGTGCTCAGTGATTCTTTTCGCTGGAGTCTCGAGTGCTGCGAGAAATTGCTTGTGCCATGGCTACCAGGCTTGGATCGTATTTCACATGAGGCCGCACATACGTGCTAAGCAACGGCGGACAGGTAGATAGAGCAAACCGCCCGAATAACCTTTGCAGAATACAAGTGTGTTGGTTCCCAATTTTTGACACTTTCTCAGATTCTTCTGAGTAGCTCAGATCAGCCTGGATTTATACTCTAAGATCCCTCTCCTGAGTGACTGCTTGCAGATCATAGTCTCCAACCTTGTAAATGAACTTGTGTTGCTGACGAATGTGAACCACCCTATAATTGGACAAGTTAAACTGAACTAAAGTAGGTGGTGACCATTCATACGCACTGTCCAGGGCTGGCTGAGGTGCGTAGTGGTTTCCTTGGTTGACGATCGCCCGCCAGATCTTGACATCATCAGCAAAAAACAAGAAAGACGAGGCAATCAAACGCGTCAGTTCATTAATGAACATGAGAGACAGACGCGGCCCCAGACTTGGTCCTTCTGGAACTCCACATTCGACGTGCATCGAATTGGACAGCGCGCTTCGAAGTCTAACTTGCAGTTGCTGATTCTGCAAGAAGTTCCTGATCCACCCAAGGACAAATTCCCCACCCCATAGTTTTCGAGTCTGTAAAACCGAATGCCGTGATCCAGGTAAATGACGTCCGACTCTATACTTTCATCGGTCGCCTGCGCCCAACTACTGCGTGAAAACAGTAGACTGGTGGAGTATGAAAGGCGTTGGTGGAAACAGGTCTGCTCAAATGCTAAGATGTTTTAGCGCCATAGATTGTCGACTAAAGCCTCAGCGATGATTGCATGCTCCATCACGTTTCAGAGTACAGCAAGCAGCACCACTGACCGATAGCTTACTGGTCTCAAACGATTTTCACTCTCAAAACTTGGCTTTATTCGGCTATGTTTCCACAAGGTAGGCACAGTTTGCTCATCCAGGCACGTTTAGAAGAAATGCGATGATGGCTCGTCCCGCGTTGTTCCTGCTACGTTCAGCGTCCTTGGGTGTATGTCATCGATTACGAGAGAACTGTAGGTGCTTAATGAGACCAATTTCTTCAAACCACAGAGGCGGTTGTAAAAGCTCTGTTAGTAGGTGATGGAATCGTCGCTACTAATGTAGGTAGGTAACAGTAGCGGACCTCTCGTTGGACGTTCGGGATATTGCTTGTTGCTTCAGCGCTCTGTGCCACTTCAATAGTTGTGTTTAGTGGAAGGGGTACCGTGCTTCACTTTCTGAATGATGTTAACAAGCCTATATAAGGGCCTCTTGTTGTTATCAGATTTATAATTCACGTGAGGTTGATGAGCCACTATGTCCTCCCGGATAAGCATATTACAGAACCAAAATGCAACGTGTGAAAATAAGAATATTGGAAAGTTTAATGAAGTACCCCTTAGCGAATATCACAAAAACTATCCCACGTCCCAACTAAGCATAGATGACATCACAGAACATTGTAGCCCTACAGTATACTATGAAAATGCCCAGCAACCATCAGTGTATAAAAATCCCTCACTAAATCGGATAAAGAATACTGAACACTGTCGCACCACAAGATATGAAGTTGGAATCGATTTTTGGGTCAACAATAACCACTCGAACTATTACCAACCATCACAAAAGTTTTGCTACCTATCTCTCCGCACCCGAGATGGCAACATCCCAACCGGAATAATACAGTAACTCATGTCAGAACTGAAGATCCGTGTGGGGGCATAAGCCCACCTACCTTCACTACCTCCCAATGGCAGCCGCAGATTTTAGCCCACACTCCACCGCCACTTCCTCCTCCGGAATATACTTACCACTTGCCAAGTGACCCTTTTTAAGTCCGACATCCGCCGTCACCAATAAGGCCTCCACATATGATCATACAAAACACAATGCTGATCCAATTGTTCAGCATGTCCTTTGCTGGAGCCACGACATCGTAACGTACGACAGAGCTTAATTGTTCCACCACGGCGCAACCCCCAGGTCCATGAGGAGAGTAGGTGTGATATAACTTTTTACTTAAATCCGCTAGTATAAATATTCATTCGCTATAACCGAAAGCGGATATCCCTACAACGTTTGGTTCCTTAAAACTCCTCACATTGTATCGCCGAAACATAGTGCACATCAGTTATGTGAGATTTTCAATTGGATATTTTGCGTAAACTGTTGTTTCGGAGGGATCGTCCGCACCAACTCTGCGGTAGATGTGCCATCTACATACACAGTGGCATAATAGCAACCTCAGCTGACCAGTTGGTGTTTAATGATTTGTATGATTCATTATGGTTGGCTATTTCGGCTTATGATCTGCTACTGAGCTGCATTTATAGACCTCTCGATTTCACTCTCCATCTCAAAAGTTAATGTTTGCCATTAATGTTGCCTTCAGTGCTCTACACAAGTACACATTCCTATGTGGAGATTTCAATCTGTCATATATAAATTGCATATCGCATAGGCCTACAACAACCGGGGAACTTGCGGAAATTGTACGATGTGTCTGTAACAATGTTTGCACCCAACAAGTTAGACAATCCACAAGGTTAGATAACATTCTAGATCTGATATGCACCATGGGTATTCCATCTGTCTGTGTATTAATTGAAGACCGATTAATAGGATGTGACCACCATACGGTACTCTGCAGCGTGAATATCAGGCCATCTATAAAGAGCAGAGAAATAAGGAAGCCAGTACCCCGAATACACCTTATTGCTTGGGACACATTTGACAAGCTGCTTAGGAGTATGCATTGGGACCGATTATCATCTACATCAACTTTGGCTATAGCCGCAGGCGAATTTTCGAAAAATATCATCAGATGTACGGATATTCCAACATCTAGCAGGAAGGTAAACATAGACTCCTTTAACGGCCGATACAAATGCTCATCCAAGGTCACTTTCAAGCGTAAGCACTTGAGATCACCGCACTACAAAAACAAGGACATCACCACATTAATCTAAATACATGGAACCTTACTACAACTTGTACACCAAACTCAATAGTCCAGGATTGCCGACGAAACCCAAGCCATCACTAATACAGAATAAGCTTATGCCCTGATGCTATTAATCTTAAGAAGAAATCCCAAAAGGCACCACGAAATTTCAAGCCTAGTTTTAAACGACGGTACAGCAACAGACGATATAGTTCAAATATGTGATTCGATGACTTCCTACTTTGCTGCGTCGTTCATCACTGCACCACTGTATCTTCTCCTCTCCTTCCAAGAGAAACGGAAAAGATATTATGTACCATTCCTCTGAATCTAAAGGACATACAGATGACCATAACATCTGTTAAACCGACTTTCCAACCAGGACCTTATGGTATTCCCCCTGCAGCTATAAGGCTAGGTGCTAAAGACATATCTCTCCTCATGTTGAATATTTTTACACCGTCAATAAACACAGATTGCATCCCGCCTCATTGGAAAAGTTTCATAATTTTACCCAAACACCAAGCTCGTCCACGAGATAGAATGTCAAAATATGGACCGATAACCCATACGTGCACCGCTTCTAAGGCCTTAGAGAGAACCGTCAAGACTCGGGTAACGAAGCTTCTGACAAAACAAAACCTACTCAGCACTTACCAACATAGATTCACAACGAAACATACTTGCGTCCCATGCAACTTACAATTTCTCGATCGTGTTTCAGCAAACTTAGTTGATGGTATGGCCATCATCATCATCCTTCTGGAAATGCAAAAAGCGTTAGACTGTTACCACACAAATCATTGTTGGACGTGCTATAGTTCTATGGAATCAGCAACCCTCTATTGAGCTGGTTCGAAACATAGTTTAATGGCCGAACACAAGGAGTACAGACTGGTTAATACTGTTCTACCTCCAAAATGGTCACGAGCGGTTGTTCAGGGCAGTGTACTCGGCCCATTGCTTTTCCTCATTGACATAAAACACGTGTGTGATTATGTCAGACACGGGCGCCTATTTGAATTTGCGGATGACATCACACTATTGTAATCATTCCTACCTGACCACCTGGAACTGTGCTTAAAAGATATACGCGAGGACTTATCATCCCTGGACAATTGGCGCGAAAGCAAGTCAATGAGGTTTCTGCAGACAAACCGCAGATATTCTGCCAATGATGCAGTATACCAGAGAGGTCCATCACTCTCACTGATACCCCAACCCAACTCTATATTCCGTTCGAGACCTGGGAATTCGATATTTGAGCAGCTTCAACTTCCCCGAACACATCCTATATCAAGTAGCGAAAGCGAAGAAGGCAACAACTCATATCACCAGGTAATTTTCCCTATCCCAAACGCAACTTGAATCATTTAAACACATTGTGCGACCTACTTTAGAGTGTTGCATCATCATGCATAGCCACTTAGGTGAAACAGATAGAATTGCTTTGCAAACGTCCAGCACTCATTGACCAAAATGCCGATGGGGCGCTCATCATCGGTTACTTATGAGGAGCGATGTTCCCACCTCCACCTCGATCCACTCTGGCTTCGACAGCGGAAAATAAATCTCAATCTTCTCTACAGCACAATCTTCTCGCAAGTTTGCTCAACCAGTAGGTCAGTTGCATTACATAATAACCCAATCTATCCCACTTATAATGGGAAATGTCTACTATCCTTACAGGGGACCAAGAAAAATATCTCCATAAAATTCTTCTTAGTGAGGTATTCCCTTTGCAATTACGGACCTGAGAGAGCCTGACCAGTTTTAAATGCAATTTAAAAACTTTTTTCCATGCCAAATATGCTCAAATTTTTCGACCTACAACAATCCACCAGCGAGCTCATGGAAGCAGGCCAGAACAACATATGACAATAGTAACTAACAAATAATGTCACTTATTACATATGCAACAGAACATATTGAATGCAGTTCATAAATGACGTGACTAAACCCGCTGTATAAGTGATCGTTCCATAAAAGGGAAAGTGTCCCGCTTGTCGATTAATATACGCAGTTGTTTATTTATTTCACGACGGGCTCGGTAAGTGTGCCAAGCTTCATTGCTTAGTTACATGCATTTGCAAGTTCTACTTCTGATGAACGACTACAGACTGGTGAAAAAATCCTAGTTAGTCACCCGAAGTAGTACGACCAGCTTGATAAAGCGTGCTACAAAATTGATCCAGGCGCTGTCAGGGAGCCATATTTCAAGAATTTCCAAGCAGTCATCGCAACTATATCGGATAGTATGTGATAGCGTGTGATAATAAGCGTCAGTTCAGTTGTTGTAGTGGATTGTCAGCGTAACACTCATAGTTATAAAGTGTGGTGACATGATCATTTATCCCTAGTGAGGTGTCAATCAACGGTTTGTTGATCATGGTTTCTTCATTTGTAGGTCCGAGGTCTGGTACCGATTATTTGTTAGCATCTCGGTATCTGGTAGGTGAGATGATGCAATTGTATTTTGGGTACTTGCGTACGGTCTTGCACCTCAGCCTTGAATGTTTCGATGGTGGATACCGAAGCGTGCTGATCGTGCACACTGAAATCACCGGGATAACAGCGTAGCGAAGTTAGGAGTAAGCATTTGGTCAGTGCCGATATTAGATGGGAATACGTCTGTGCAGTGGACGATGAGGGGCGACAAATGACTGCCACGAAGTAGTTGTGGTTGTATCTGAGAGGCAAACGGCGTCATAGTGAATCAGTAATTCACGTCTCCGGATCCTCCAGGGGTTTGCATTGTAAGTAGTGGCAAGAGTACAGGATTACACCACCTACCGTGAAGATGATTTCGGAACGGTGACATTCGCTGAATCGCGAGCTCGACATCCATAATCTCTAAGTGCAATTAAGTCACAGTTGTCGCGAAATAAACTCAAGCGTTTGTTGTATGACGCAACCGAAGCACGGCAAGTTTGCTGCGGAGGATTTGGACATTGGTGTACATGAAAGGAAGTGTTTCGGTCTTCAGCAGAGAACCAAAAAACAGTGTTAAGTGGAGCAGCACCGGAATATTTCCATTTCGGATACGATCCTTCCGATCGGAATGACCGAGGGCTAAGTTTACGTGAACCGAGGTCCCAATAGAAGTCGCGTTGCGTAACCCAAACATACATTGGTTGCCCCAAAGTCAACTTTGAAAAACATGTTGTTCGGATCAGATATTGTGCCGACCGTTCAGCAGTCAGCCACTCGCCGTAGTTTTGGAGGAGTCGTTGGCATTTGCTGTTTGGTTGGGCTATACAACTGATGGTTATATTTGGATCCTGACAGTCTCCAGTATTTAGCCGTACTCCATAAGATTCTGTGGCTGCTACTGGATCAATCTCTTCATGGAGACGTATGAGTGGAATGCTCTCCAAGTTGACCATCTTTAGTTAGTCTCAAGCCACCCGATGTCGTTTACCCGCAGTTTTTAACCTAATTTCTTTCTACAGCCACTTGCGGAATTTAAACCAGTTCCCTAAGATAAGCCGTGTCGTTAGCTCAGACTGAAGCATCACCTTTATCGGTCTGGGACCGGTCCCCTTGTAGGTGGCTGACACCAGAAATTTTGTCAGTCGCATAGCAACGGTATTGTAACTCCCTTGCTCCCTTCCTCACAGGAGGACTTTGAAGCTTAGGATCACTGTAAGCAAACCTATTCTCGGTTACTTTTTTCTTTGACATTTGTTCCAAGGGATATCCGGAAGTGTGCGTACTTCATGTGATGAGTTATGCAGCCGAATCGATGGCAGTAGTACGGCCTCCGTGTCGCCAGCGGAATTCCTTGCCACCCGGAAGAGTCCAGCTTGGCCACCATACACTGAAGTTGGCTGAGGTGAGACTCGTCTCAGTGTCATGAGCTCAAATGCAGCCCAAACAGCATCACAAATGTACATCCACTGGTTTCGGTCGCCCATCAGCTTCCCTTATGGTACAAAAACACCATACTGGAACTTTTGTGAACCCTACAATTAAAACAGTGTGAGTTATCCTTTTGGCCTCAGCTTTGAGGAAAATAATTTGTATCTCTTTTAACGATGTAGTTGATTTGGAGGCAGCAGCCCCTTAACGTTGCTAGATGCTGCTACCGAGGCCGTCGTGTTCTCGCTGGCGTTCACAAGGAGGCAACCGATACTTACGATGCCCGGCCGTGCTCTATGGTGGTCAAACTGTGGATCGAAAGTGCGATCCTCGTCATCGACTTAAGTCTTTGGGTTTCGCCGCTGAAAGGAGTGGAGCAGGCCCAGTCGATGCTTGTCCGCTTTTGGAAGTGTGGTGAACCAGAGGGTTTTCAGCCACAGGCGCTGCAAAGCAGTTAGAACCTCTGAATCTCTCCCTCAGCCTACAGGCGGAGCTTGCTTTGGCTGTTTGAGATACTGGCGTGGCCATATACACCTTTGATGGTCCATTCCAAGTATTCACCAAATACGCGATTGTCTCAGCCATTCACACTCCTTCATGAGCACAAATAAACGGTTGTCAACTGTACTGACTTGACGCAATGGGCAAAACTGTGTAAGGTAGTTTGTTTAGCTGCCTCATTTATTAGACGGAGGTTTCTAAAGATTTAAGATGAAAGGTGTTAATGCAGTTAGAACATGTGTTCCCCATCTTACGGACTTTACCTTATTTCTCTGAGGAATAGACACAGCGTTGCCTCATGCTAGCTGTACTTGAGTAGTCACGTGCAGATTGTGAGGGTTGCTGCAACTTCCGAAGTCAGCATTGAGCCAAGATCTAGTGTCGGTCATATATTATCGTCAACACTCGTGCACACATGACTGTTGGGGCAGAGTGGTCGCCAGGTCAAACGGTGGGAGCGGCTTGTCAGCGAAACTGGTGGATAGGCTGAATGTGCACGAAGCTGGATGCAAATGACGGGCAAACAACGGATCACAATTTACTCAATGGCTGCTTTGAGAAACACCGTATATGAGAAAATACTGGTATGATGGACACCTCAGGGATTAATCTATTAAACACAGTAACACGGTTAGTTATGTGACCAAAATGCGATAAGATTTTTCACGTGGATTTGTGCTTAAAAGCTGTAAAACCAATTAGATGGGCTGAAATAGTGATCCATACGAATTAGTCCGTGAAAGAGTGTTAAAAGTATAGGGCAAATTAGTGCGATCCGAAAGGGGATAAGGTCTCTGTGCTGTCGGAAGATGAAGAGCAAAATCTCCACAATAACGAACAGTGCAAATTCCAGACGTCCGTACGGCAGCCGGGTGGCACATGCATATCGCAAGGCAGGGTTAGAAAACGGTTGGGTAGAAGAGTGTGGATATACTCATGTAACCTTAGCTCTATAAAGTAAACATCACAACTATGTGTCTGTGACGTCCTTGCTGCAGACGGATATATTCGGACGTAATAAAAGCAAAGCGCCAAGCAGCCTGTGATTGGGCGATAATGCGTGGACAAATAAGAGCGATAAACGCCGTTTAAGACTATAGCTTCCGGCTGCCTAAGCATGTAATGGCACTTTGGTAGCTGTGAATAGCTGTAATGTGTAAGAAGGAGATTGCCAAAGCCGCAAAGGAAAATAGTACAACGTTTATAGAGAATTAAAATTCTTCAGCACCTAAATGGCTTCGCACCTGGTGCTCCATTCTTCACTGTCTCAGTCACATCAATGGATTCTTTAAACAATATGCGGTCCTAAGCTTCTGTTCAACTTGTAAGCTCTTCCTCAACTGCATAAGGAGGGTTTAAATTGCTGTAAGTTACTAGTAAAAGTTCCAACATACTGAGATATCAACATTTTACTCTTCGATGCATGACTTGTCAACTGATGAAATCCTACGAGGTCGGAGATGAGTGGTAAATTTCAAAGAGCTGGTGGCTTGTCGAGTTCTGGAAAACTTATCTGTGAGTTTACGGTCAAAATCCTCAACTGTTTGATAGCTTCTAAACTAGGAATCCTTTGCTTTGGTAAGTTGCTGAAGCAAAATGCTCCGACAGCATCAAACCTCCTACAGTTGAACCCGTCTGGAGTTGCTCAGAGACAAACAAAGGTTAGCTTTACACCTAACTATACCTAATTCATGATTGGCTTGGGAAGCCTAGCATGTGGAATACTCTGCCTATCGTTGACAGCGCAAGGCCTCTAAGGCCCTTGAAAGAGTGCGTAAGCTCAAGTTGAAAGCAATACTTACTTTGGAAGAAAGCAGCAGACACTGTTTATACGTAGCATTGGAATACATCGGTTGTGACTTGGATATTTCGAAGACTTTATAACCAATCTTTCAAATATTGAACGCGAGATGTTGTTAAATCCACAACAATAGAATGTGGGCAACGGACCTGTTTGAGAAATGAGAAAATTAAGACATAAAGTGTTCAATCAACTTAAAATTGGTGAATTTACTGGCATAGACGGAATGCCACCGAAGGTACTTAACAGCACGCAAATGTTCGAGCAGTAATCACTGTGAGAATGACTCATATCCTTGCATGGCCTAATGATTTGAGCCCGTAGCTGAGCTGTAAATGATTGGCCGCCCCCGTATTTGCGGATAAAGAAGTGCCTTCCATGTGAAGGCAACTATGAATAAGTTTCTTTTGTTCTCAGCGAGATGAAAAATCAGTCGCGGATAATCAACAGCAAGGTCTCCGAGCTTAGGAAGTTCTAGTCTGGACACCTGATTCTCCACTAAAAGGCAGTAGAACTCTTACGGCTCTGTGTCAAATCCAATGTGGCCGGCTATAGGCTCGCCGACCGCCTAATTCTATGATCAGAATTTTGAGCTTAACATAAGTTGGATGCACAATTTTTTGGTTACCGGTTTCTGTGCCGACTGCTATAGAATACTAAGAAGGCGCATGATCTATCTGGCTGTCAAATGTCTTCATGTTCTGCGCTTTAATGCGCTCTCCATGAAACGTGTTCCGGAGTATGCGCTGCTACACTCGGACACCGGCGTGTTTTTACACTACTTGAAAATCAGACAGTCGGTTCACGGAGACTCGCAATATAAGTTAATTGTCCCACTGCTTTGTGGATCAGATATAATGTTCCCAATGGAAGCCGCAATTCAAATGTTCCTCTGTTGAGTAACTGGAAAGCTGTACCATCACAAACGTTACGGATATGAACATAGCTACCCATGCCCTCTACTGTGCTCTCTGCATTTGTTTTCTTCGACCGTGGTGACGACAATCGACGGCGCAAAATCATGCTCCTTCACAGCACCTGCTACATATTTTGTCGCACGATACTAATCCCCGTCTGATGCTGTCTACAATGGCTTACCGTATGGAGTGATAGTTCAAACGGTGCGATCAGTATTTCGAGACGGACCATGTTCCACTTAATCGTGCAGACAGGCTCTTGCTAGCCTGTCGTTTCCAATTCAAGTTGGCTATCTTAAATATTCGGACGCTCATGTAGATAGGATCGCAGACAGCTGTTGCTCGTACTTTAGAAAACCCTCAGCATCAACATACGTTGTCTCGCTGCGACTCGCTTATGAGACGCCGGCTTCTCCTTACTTGCATGTTATGTTCACGTAACGCTCACCGGACGAAGCAACTGCTAAAGTCTCGGGCTAGGGCATTGTGGGAATTGTGTCTAGCTCGAGCGCAGAAACAGCGCTACTTGATTATATACCGGGTAGTAGCCGACTCTGCGCACCTTGGACTAAAGTACGGATGAGTTCCACCGTTACATCTCCGAACTGTCGCACGGAAATCATAGTGCTTGCAGGGGACTTAAACTCAGAGGTCCCTAGACCCGAAGTAAATGAGCGTAAACTGGTCTTCTGCATGGCCACGGTACGGGCAGGATAGATAACGACAATCGACTTCTGTAGATCAGTGCTTAAAACTCATTATTCCTCTCGAGTACATATTTTCAGGTCTTGTGGCACGAGCGCGTCACCTGGTGACCTTCTTCCACTGGTCACCATAGAGGAGGCAGATCGACGACATCGCCAGCACTTCCTTTTGGCAGGGCTGGCTAACGCAATGCAAATCCATTTGGAGGATGTATCTCACTTATGCTCACGCGCTTGTGTGTGCTAGGATTGCTGGTCACTTGAGAAGCACTCAACAGCATCGATGAAAGCAACTTGACATAGCTACACTTGCCACCGCAATTATTCTCAGTGTCTTTTAATCTGCGAAGCACTCCAATCTCAGAATTTGTGGCACGATGGACACACATCTGGAGTGTCTAACACAATTATGTCAATATCGCTTGCAGTTGCAATAGACACACTACGTACCATTGGGTTTCCGCTCGAACTGTTCAACATAAGGAAGATCGCCGGACATTTCCTGATGGTGGTGCTTATAACTTATTGCTTAGAGCTACCGATGCCGAGTCCAAACAGCTCCTCTTGGGAGCTGGCCAAACCTAGCGGACTCAGTGTCTTATCGAGATGGAAGAAAGTCCCTTCATAGGGAACTTCAGTAAACATTTAACCCCCCACCCCGATCCACTGGTTGCAAGAAGACAACTGTAAAACAAACGGTATGTCAAACTAGCGATTAGTGTATGTTGCACATCGATTCGAATAGAACTATAACTGACCACTATTAACCGCAAATTTCTATTATTGTAGCAGCCGTGCCTCCTAATGTGTTAGCACTTCTCGACCATTAGAAGCTATGGTTTTATACAAGCATCGCCTTCTAAAGCGCCACCAATCTCCCGGTTCCAACGAACTACTTCCCGCAATTTTCATTTATGAAGGACAGCATCTCACCTTTGACTTAACTAAACTTTAATTGGCTTGGACAAAGGAAGTCATCCCAACCGATTAGAGCAAAACAGCGGGATTTTCAAATTTAGTGGTGTTCTATAATACCTATTCGAAGGATCTAAAATACACATGTTTCCCAGCACTTATCAAAATCCTTTTAACCTTACAACATATTGTTCTGCCACTAGTAGTTTGGAAGTTTACACTCGCGAAGCTTTGGGATTCTTGCATGTGTTCACGTATATGCAATGAATAACGCACATGGAAAATGATTAAGCAGGGGTAAGAAGCAGTTGCTTGACAAGGCCCTCAGGATGGCATGGATGCAACTACGGTTAGCAAAAGATTTGTGAGTTGTCTGTTTGAGCGTCTATTGGGCAAATGCGTCGCTAAATAACAGTAATATGAAGGAGCATTAAATGTAAACAAGAAAAAAATGGAGCAGTTCTAGTTGAGATATTCCGTGAGCAAATAAAAAACAAGGATACTCACACAGGTGACATAAATCCTGCTTTAAAGCTTAGTTCCTAGATGTCAAAGTAGCACAGCTTAGGCAACAAAGTGATGGGGGCCAAGGGCGACATTTAATCGTTTTCTGAAGGTATCCAGGGTGGAGGAGTAAACACCCGAGTTCTGGAGATGGTTCCAGTGTTGGCAAATCCGAAGAGAAAAATAATTCCATCAGCATTCCAGACCGCTATACAGTTCACTTAGTTTTAAACAGTTACTTCTGAGATTGGTGTTATGAAAAATGAACAATGAATTTATACGGGTTAAGAAGCGTTGCTTTAGAAGTCCCGTTGGCTAGCTTGTGGGGATATCAACAAAACAGTAATGATGATAACGATAGTAAAATAGTTAATAATTGAAATATGGAAAGGAGGACTTATCGTTTGCTCCGCTGTAGTCCTGCGATCTTCTTAGATGCACAGCACCCACAACTAGCATCAAATAATTCCATGGTATACTCCAGGTGTAGGATGGCGACGTAGTGCTAAGTGACAAAGTGTAAGTGGATGAGTGTATCGTCCAACCGTCTTTTAAATACTGTTAATTTCGGTGCAGAGACGAGCGATTCTGGGAGAGCATTCCACGGGTGACAGACACGAAGGGAAAAGAAATTTCTGCGGCACTTCAGACGACTGTATTGTTCTGCGAGTTTTAATATGTGGCCTCTCAGGTTTGTATTGGTGCTGAGTTGCAGTAACGGGCGGCACACATGATGTGGATCTCGCAGAATCAAGTATGCCATAATCAGATCGCATCGTAGTCTGCGATAGCTTCCACTGAACACCCCCAATTTATGCAGCCTCTCCTGGTAGGAAAGATTGCGCATTCCAATTATGTTCTTAGACGCCCGGCATTGTGGCTGCTCCAGTACATTAAGCTAGTGTTTCAGCCATGGATGCCAGGCTTGAATTGCGTATTCGACAAGGGGGCGAACATACGCACAGAGCATTTGTCGAAATATGGAGCTGTTTATTTGTCCCAACGCCCGCCTCAACAGCACGACGTGTTGGTTCCCGGTCTTCGAGAACTTTAGGATTGTTTGGAGCAACCCAAGTCATCTTGAACCAGAATACAAAAGGCCCGTCTGACAGCGGATTGTTGTAGTATATTCGTTCCGAGCCGTTATGAATAGCTGCCCGGATGTAGGATGGAAAGCACCTTGCATTTCCTGACGTTGAACTGCAACACGTATTGGGTAGACCATTGATACACAGTAACCAGGCCACTCTGAAGCACATATGGGTGGGCGTTCGCCTGGATCCTGCGCCATATCTTGATATCGTCGGAAAACATTAGGAAGTATGAAGTGTTCCCCGCGCAAGGTCATTAATAAACACCCAAAAAACGTGCACCTAGAACTGAGACTTGCGGCACATGACACTCAACTCGTACATGGTTAGATAAAGGGCTCCTAACTCTGACCGCTGACGGCCATTGAAGCAGAAAGTTGGCAACCTAGCTTAAAAGAGGGTCACCGATCCCGTAATGCTGCAGCTTGGATAGTAGTATCCGATGGTCTATACCTTTTACGACTCAAGTCAATCCATAACGGAATCATGCTCCTCCTTAAAACGATTCAACCCAATCCACAAGTACCTCAATTTGAACTTAAAGCGGCGCACACGCACAAATGCTTGCCCATCGTCTTGACCAATAGCAAATCACCGCGCGAGTACTCAGAGCATCTTCATCGGTTGGTGCAGCGGTTAGACTGCGCTCAGCCAACCAACCACGCGATGCACATACGGACGTAAAAACACACATGCGCTCATTCACTGTAGGATGAGGTGTGGACTAGCACGCGACATCTATGGACGGTTGAGGAAGTACTGTAACTCTCACCCACTTACTTATGCGGCATCAAGACACACAACAAAGAACTGGGGGGCCGGAGATATTCCATCCGCGTTCATAGTGCTCACTGTTGCGCAAAGACGACCGGAGATGAAATGCGCTCCACAATGAGACAGTGTCGATTGCCTTCACTGGAGGTAGCTGCATGCAATCTAGCAAACAGGTCCGTCTACCTCACCTACTTTGACCTATGCTTAGCGGTGTCCACGTGTGATCGATTATGTATAATATTGCCTAGGTGAATTAATGCGTGCGGTGCTTCACTACGCACTACCATGGAACAATGCGTTATCGGTGTGGTTGAATTACCTATTAACTGCGACTGATCGGCCTTAATGATGAAGTTAGTATCAGCATCTGCACAGCAATGCATAAACTTGAGAAGTTTGTCAGATGACACTGGAATCCAGGGACATTATGGCGCTGGTCTGCGAAAAATTCGTTATTACTAGGGTGGCAATAGCCAACATTCGGCTTGATAACGCCATGTTGCGACATGTTGTCCAGAATGTACTTCGATTCAAATTGGACAAATGTAGAGTGCTGCATCTGCGGCACAAGTTCGTTCATTCCTACAAACTCGTCTACCAGGAGCTTCAAATGCCTTCTGGCGAGAAGGATCTGGGAGTTTTCCAGGTTGACCTTGAATGTTCGAACCAGACTGAAACGGCGTCAAGGAAGGCATCCAACACGTGGGCCTCCTGAGGCAGGCAGTCGGACTATTCGACCCTTCGACTTTTTCACAACTTCTCGGCTCATACATACGGCCACATGTAGAATACGCAGTACAGGTTTGAGAGCCGTGGTTGAGGAGAGATCTCGCCGTCTTGGAGATACCCCAACGACGGGCAGCCAAAAAAGTCAAGGGTCTGTATAATTTGCCATGAACGCTGTTTTGCTAACAATGTTTATATTTTGAATTTTCTCCGTAACCATCCTACGGGAACTGTTAAGCATTAGCTATTTTACCCGTACAGAACCATTGTTCCACTGGCCATGCAGGAATCATTTAGGAGATGATTCATTCAGTATGTGCATTAGTCCCAGGGAGACGGAAAATAAAATAAGTACTTTTCGTACTTCTTCCTATGTGACGGAGTTGGTCTGGAAATGGGAAAACACTTCTACCCACAGTATCTCAACCTATGTTTGTTTGCGGTTCTAGTCGAAAAGCGATGCTTATGGTGAAATACAATTCTGAAGATAAGGGTGCCGTGTATTCTTGCGAATGACTTCACGACATGCTGATGCAGCGCCGATATCTACTGCGAAAATTGCTTCATCTAGTTTGGCGAATAATCTCTTCGTTTGGAACAAAGCTGTTTCTGCTCTTGTCCCTGCAATTCTACAGGAGTTCGGGCATTGCAGACGACACTTACAGTGCTGAAATATTTTGTTCCTCAATAGTACAGTAGCGTGGAAAAGGACAGATGTTGTGTATAAAGAATTGCCACAGCTCTCCCTGCTTTATGCCAAGGTTGCCATTAACATTTAGGAGGGGCCTTCATTGCAAGTTGACAAGTCTCATACGGTTGGCGAAAGTTTTCAATTGCCGATTCCATTTCGGGCAGTAAAGAAAACTGCGTGCCAAGGCTTTCATTCCGCTGGTATCAAGGTGCCCCGTATGGAACTGCTGCCATATTTGACTCTTTAATTTCTTTGGCACTACCAATCGATCTTCACGACTGACAGGGATCCAGGTCGATTGTGTAACAGCTGCAACTCCATAGGTCTGCCTCCTTCTGGGCAACATATTCGTACATACAGCATCGCTTTCTCTAAGATACTGTCCCATAATGTCTTCATACGAATGTCGTCTGCTGTTACTGGGAGTCTTTTCACATTATCAGCCAGGATTCGTTGAACTTCTGATTCGAAACTGATGGCTGAAAACACACGATCAGCATTCTCCTTTGGGTGTGTATGGATAAGACGAGACAGGGCATCCGCTTTACCGATTATTTGCGTAGGTTTATACTGTATAATGAAGTCGTACGCCAGTAGTTTGTTTGCCCATCGTTTCAATTGGTTTGCCGTAAAAACTGGAATTCCTTTCTTTGACCCGACTATCGACAGAAATGGTTTGTGGTCAGTCAGGAGTGTGAAATGTCTGCCATACAGCATTTTGTGGAACCGTTTCATTGTGAAAACGATCGCTGGCAACTGACGAGCAACGATAAACTGAACAGTCAATACCTAGGGTTAGTTTACAACGATAGTCTATTAGATTACAATAGAGCATGAAAACAGTGTGGTTGACACGATATCGTAATTGACGCGAAACCTCTATCCGGGGAGTAATCAAAGAGAAGGACGGAGCGTTTGGCATTATGTGTAAGTGTGATGTTAGACGCATGATTACCGGATGGTTCTGGTGAAGGTTAGGCGAGCGATTTGCTAAAGCGATGCTTCAATATCGTTTATACGAACGTAACACGCCAACTTTCCGGGGCGCGTGGTCAGTCTTAAGGACAATTGGTTTTAAGTTGGCATTGTTTACTGAAATTGCATTAAACGTTACGCATTCAGCAAAGTGTTTGCCGTCAGCATCATCGTACGCATCGATGTCAACCGTGATCCAGGTCAGGCGTAAGCCGTTTGTTTTTGAGTACGCTGGGGTCTGGTTTATGGGAGCGACTATTCATAACAGAGCTAGGATTTCGCTCACGGTCGCGTGAAACGTGTCCTCTCAGGGGCTGTTCACTTCTGAAACAATCTCGGCTGCGTCGTAGCTACGTTGCTTCACACAATTGGGTGGTTGCAGCCGAAGGTATACCGGGCTCATTTTGCGGTCAGTCTATGGAAACCAAAATGATCCAGTCAATATCCATGTTTTACCAGTTTCATACTGATGGGCCACAAGCGTTCACTCGTGAAAACCTTGTTAACTCATGCCAGGCGTATCTGATCGAGCGATTGTCTGACTGAGGAGACAGAAACGATAACCGGAACACTCATGGAAGTCTTTTACCCTAAGGGCCTCATCACGAAGCATAGCTAAATCAGACCGCCGAAAGAAACGGTGTTGACGACACCTAAGGAAAATGTATTCCTCGAGCTTCCATTTAAGGGTAACAGCGGTTCAACGAGGGCAACCAAGCGCTTCATCTCCGCCACTCAGATGATCTAATGCGCTGCAGATGCTGTGGTGATCAACAGAATCCGGAAATTGTCGCTACTTTCAGTATAGGAAGTTGAACCCATCATCGCCAAATCACACAATATTCACTAATCCGATTATCCCTGCTGCGTTAGTTAGATAAGCAAGAATGAGGGGGCTTTGGATTCCAGAGTGAATGAACACCGGACAAAATGGGTTCAAGGTGAGGTCAGCCATCTCTCGCCCAATATTCCGTGTGCACGCAAACGCAAACATGTTTTATTGACCCGTTATCGGCTTGACACCGGCTCCGCATTTCGGCTACTATTACGTAATCCCAATCCACGCTTATTACGGTTCGCCTAAGCCGTGACGACAAGCTAGCTAAGACCTGCCCTGTGAGTGCAGAGACAGTCAGTTTTTGACCTACGGATACCCCGGTCCTAGGACGATTGCCGCCGTTCATCTCATGGCATTTGACTGATTGGGAACACCCTTGGGACTGCATAAGATAATTTACTAGTTATTGTATTGGTACTGATGAGACAATACGAAATGCGCGCATTTACCAGTGATCGTCTTCTCATTGTGTTATTCAAACTATAGAAGGGAACTAACTGTTAAATAAAAACAAATAGTTTATTTCTCGGCGGTGCGAGAGACTGCGACGGCATAGGGACAAATCAATGCTGACATGAATTTCCTGAGACCGGTCACACATGCAAGTGTAGTGTCCCACTGACGCAAACCGAACTTTGGCGAAGTATGTGAACCGATGGTGTGCATCCGTTCACACGTGAGTTATACTGTGCGGCCAAATTCAGCAACACGTAATGCCCCAGTTACAACGCTCGCATGTGTTCACCTGTGGCCACGGTACGCTATGCTACGTAAGGACAGGCTCTCAGCGCTTGTAGCAAGTGTCCATTCAGTTGCACATGTGGCCACTAGCTCTTTTCGCTACTTAGCCCCTGCTTCAGTCGAGCGGTGGATCAGGTGTCTGTCGCCACCGTGACAGTGCAGTCCACCATTGCTGACCCCGCACGTACGTCCGGTCTGTGGCTGCGGAGTACGAGGCTTGCATGCATGACCTGCCGGCCTGTTAGATCAACCCGCCTCACCTTCGATAGCTACACCTCATCCAGTCTGTTCATATAACCATTGGCTTTTGCGATGCACACTGGATCAGCGATCAAAACTTCGAGGGTTGACCGTAACTCCTGCCTACTTTCCACGACAATATCCGGGTAAATCACATGCACTCGAGGTGGCCGTACGTCCCGATTTAGGCGAAACAGTCCCGCATTTAAAGCTGCTGTCCCGCTTTTTTAGAAATGCTGGGTGGGATGTACTAATGTACCGATTTGAGGTCGTACACCTCAGAATGTCCCGCTTTGAGCATGTAGAATGTAGGTGAAACAAACCAGAACCAAACAGTGGCGGTGCGGGCACACCATAATGTAGGGAGGCAGAAGGCAGTGATTGCCCGGAAGACAAAAAGACCACTAAAATGGGGGCGGACGGAAACGGGAACTGGCGCAATGAGGGAGAGCAGACGGAGCAACACTGGCTTAACGGAACGAGACGAGAACGGGGCATGAGTGACGTCCGTTATTGTAACATCCCGGACCAACTCCAAGCACTGTGTGTTGCATCCACGTTCACGTAAATTAAGAGCTATCGAACGACACCCGGGCCGGTCAGAATGGGACGTGTAGAAGCGGAGATACAGGGGTGTAATAATGTAATAATCACCGTTACTGGGTGCATAAAGCGCATCCTTGACTTTACTTGAATGAGGTTTAGCCGACATTATTCTCTTCTTTAAACTAGATAACCGAACGGATTACAACAACTACCTTTGAATTGGTCTCCGTTGTGTCGTATCTAGAGTGTTCTCTTCTCTGCTCTTGGGGAAGCTCAATCGAATACAAGAACTGCGCATATGCGCAGGGTATGCTGTTTTTCTCCCATGTCGGAGCCGTACCAATCACACATTTACGATCCTCCAGATACCTCAGCATCGTCGAACCTTCAGTTGAACCACTATCGTTTGGTTCGTGAATATACCTACTACTGTAGTCTCAGTTGATACAGATGAACTCTGGAGTTGCTTACTGAGAAACGGTATGACCGCAAACTTTATCACCATCCTTCACTTCCAGCCTTTCTATCTACGAGGCCTAAAACAAAACTTGGTGCTCCTCCACAATTTGTTGCACCAGAAAAAGTACTCTTGACTACATACCTTCAAGATATAACACAATAACCATCACAGATTCTTTAACCAAAATTTTACTTAACGAATACCAAGGGCTAGAACATCAGGTACGCCGTCCAGTGGAACTGTCTATCAACCGCAATGAGAACATGTGAAAAGCCACTTCAAACTTGACAGATTCCTAAATTTATTACAGTTAGCATCCATGTTCTCATATGAAAACTCATTTGATGAAATATTCCAGGATCTTACAAAATATGTCTAAAGGGCTAAGAATTGGCGATAGCATTCACTCATGCAATAACATGAACAGTTCTCAACATACTGATCTGTTCCTAACTTAAGAACAGTTTCCCACCTTTTCGATATATATATATATATATATATATATATATATATATATTCCTCGACCGCGGGTCCGATGTAAGCATACGGTTGTCATTCGCAATCCGTCGACATCCCAATTAGTGTGAGGCAGTGGCGGCCAGCATCATTCTTCTTGATCAACATTGTTGTGGATATCATCTTAGTGACTGCTCTGGATAACTGAAACTGGTGTAGTCCCTTTGGTCCCAGGTGACCATAGCTGTTATCTAGATCTGCTAACGGTGTCGCCGTAACATGTGGCTCCCAGCAAACTGTCAGAACATGCTGCAAATCTTGATACCTGTCTCACGGTTCTGGACAACATGTGGTCCTTCAAAGTGCAGGGGTTCCTGCATGACTATTTATAAACTGCGTCTCACTTCACTCTCACCAGCTTATCTTTGATAGTAGTCAAAAGTTCATTTACTTTGAGGGTTGCGTCAGCGTGCACTCCTTAACGGATGAGACTAATTTGCGAACTTCCAAATTCGCAGCACCCTTCAGCAACCACGAAAAGCCA
>OX104065.1:84701860-84719271 GCA_944474145.2 Dicrocoelium dendriticum | reverse complement strand
TATGAGCGGACGCATCCAATGTATGAACGAACACACCTAGTATAAGCAACTTTAGTAATAAATAATTACCGCTTGCCACGGGTTCTTACAAACTCATCGGTCAAGGTTACAACAACCGCCCTCAGAATAATCAAGCCGGAAATTTTTTCCAAGTATAACAATAACCGGCTTTCATCTGCATTTCTCTGTAACTGCTTTTTGTTTCAGCTATATTTGCTGCGCTTAGATGGGATGGAATTCAAATTCATACAAGCATGTTGGTTTGTGGAAGGTTTAATTAATCATAATAATTTGGTCTGGTTCATAATGGTGTAAAATTCCGTTTTAGTATTATATGGGTAAATGCGAGTTGGCGGTTTGTTAGTAACGTATGGGTATCACCCGACTTGTCATCAAAGGATGAATGATACCAGTTTCATTCATGAAAATACGGCATAGAAATGAAGCCTATTTGCGATATTTCATTGTCATGCCAAATACAAAGTATTTATTTAGTTAGGATAAGAAAGAGTGGCTTGAAAACTAGAATTTGATGTTGTCGGAATGACCAAAAATGGGTGGGCATTGTTCACGCGGAAGCTGCGCGGACAATAACTGGACATTGTTAATCAAAGCCTTGACGAACCCTCTATGCATAAACAGTGGAGGTTGTTCGGTCGAAACGTGATCGCTTTCGTTAGTGCGAGGATTCTGCCTTGGATTAGTTTGGGATGGGATGCCCTCACACGGTGGATCGGGCAAAAGACTTTAGAGATAACAACCTGATAATTCCTTGGGACTAGGTGTGCGACTAACGCTGTGGCGTACTTATTGTTCACTCCTCGCTAGCCACGACGGAGTGAGTTCTGACAAACGTCTCGTGCTACCAGCAATGCAAAATTTTCCACCGGAACAGGTGAATAGGTACTCACAGAGGTATGTGAAATCCACAGGCTGTTTATCCATCAGCTGGGGGCGTAGCATGAGCGTGGAAGCGAAGCTAATGCGTAATTATGCGGCGCAATCAGTGTTTATGACGGCCACTTGGAATCGTTTGGTAATATGTCCTGAATTGTTGTCTTCGTTAAATAACGGTGATACGTATACGTGTTTCTCTCATAGTCTAAATGCCTTGGCGACTATACAGTCCGTTCATATATTTCCGTTACTGAACACCTCTGGATCCGCGTTACTATGGCACACGTAACTATTAGCATGTGCTGTACTTCGTTTGTGTCGTCGAAGCAAATTTTCGTCGCTCTAACTAAAAAGCACCTGAGTAGGTAATGTTTTTAATGAACTGTCACAAACCTATTAAGGTATGTACGTTGCAACATCCATATAATTAAATAACTAAATAAAATAAATGAATAAATTTTGTAATCCACGACGATGCGAGGAGCTGTTTCGTAGAAGGTACAGACCAATAATGGTACAAACCTTCCATGACATTGCATTAATATTTTTTAAAAATCCCATGTTATGATCAGAAGTCAGGATAAGCGAACATATGTCTTGGATAATTCATCTTCACGCTTATACAATAATATGCAAATCAAAATGTGCAGACAGACATTACAAGTCGTTACTACTGGAGACAGTTAATTGGATGCTGACAGCGCTGTCTGTTAAGCCACGACAATCGACCGTGCGTGACCTTGTGGGTCAGGGCAGTCCCAAGCCTTTAGTTAGCTTCTTCTGAACATATAGCTCCCGTTCATACAGCCGGATGGCATTTGCTTCAGCGACTTCTAGTAGTCGCTTGCGGACATAGTTCGAGCGGTGCTTTAGGGCCTGGTAGATAAGTTTGAAGGAATCAGTGAAGTTTGTGGCGTACCCTGTATCGGCTCGGGGCGTGGCTATTGAAGAGTTCGCTGTATTTTCATTTCCAGTTCTAAGCCCGACCGGGTGGTGTTCTCTCATTCTCCCAGATAGACGCCGTGTCGTACGACCAATGTATTCCGCTCAACAGGAGCGTGAAAACGAGTAGATACACATTGTGTTGGTGTGGACAGGCCTCTTATTCCTTGAGTTTAGTCTCACCATCGGAATGCTAGTGAACTGGATTTGCCTCTGCGCTGCTGGATAGGTGCGTCTGAATGCAAAAGAAAGATGACGAGATAGAAGTTCCGTCGCAACCTCGCCCTTGTATAGTAGCTGTAGGAAGATTGGCTTACGTTCTACTGTCAAAACTACAGGCTTTTTCTTCTTATGTTCCATGTTGGCTCTGATGAAGCTTTCCGGATAGCCGTTCTCCCTTAGCACTAAGCGAATGCACTCTAATTCTTCCGCAAGCGTATCGTTCGAACAGATACGTTCAACTCGGCCCACTAGGGTATTTATCAAGTTCCGTTTAAACCTAAGTGGCACAAAGCTGTAGAAGTTTGTGTACTGCCCATTCCACGTACTTTTCCTATAGACGCAACACTGTATCGCACTCCCATGCAGTCTTTTCATGGCGACACCGAGGAAATGAAAGTGACTGTTTTCCTCAACTTCGCAGGTAAACGTTATTGCTCGATGGCCTTGTTTGAATGTGTTTGTTAGTTCCTCGATACTTCGAGACGACTGAAGCAAGACAAAAATGTCGTCCACGTAACGGCAATATAAACCGAAACTTGAGATCGTTGGCTTTAGCTTTCCCTGTTCCAGCATGCCCATGAAGACGTCGGTGAGGAACGGACCCAGTGGGGAACCCATCGATACCCATCGCACTGCCAGTATAATTCGCCATTAAATAGAAATTGAACAATGAACGTGCATCTGAGCAATAGTTCCTTTAGGATCCCCGTGGGTATGCCAATATTAATGTGGTTTGCATCAACATGCTCACAGATGTAGTTTATGGTCTCAACTAATGGTACTTTGGTGAAGAGTGAAGTAACGTCGACGTTATTTCCTTATTGACAGCAGGTACTCTATTTATGATGACATACTCCGGCTGATAAACACTGACTTGCACACCGATAACAGGCAAAAGGTAATTGGGACCGAATCGAGGTAACATATTTTCGGTCGACTGCTTGGATTTTGTCTGTATAAGGTTGCGAGGAAAAAGCTGCTAACTGTTTATGAACATTCTACAGCTGTCGAAAAATATCGCAGGCTTCCTCCCAGCTTATCTTCGTCTCATCTTCCGACAACAACCGTTCACGACCTTGTTCGTTACGGACACCGGATATCAAGCACTGTAAAGCCATCGACTCTTCGAACTTCGTAGCTGGAATTGCACTATACCGGCACTCTGGCAGGGCTTGTTGAATTCGAGCAATGAAATAAATGAAACTATCTTCAGGACTTTGAAGCAACATCAAGAAAGAATACTGCGCAGTGTATTTGTTCAGTCGTGAACACCATAACCCGCTGAGACTTCTAGCCCGCTGTTGACTGTCTTCTTCTCACCGACATGGAGGGCATCAAAATGTATTCGGCTTTCACTCTCCAGAGGTTTTCACAATAATATGATCCTGTGCCCCTCTGCTAGTACCGTGTTTGGTTGCAAAACTGGTAGTAGCTCTAAATAATTTAAAAAGTTCGCTTCCAGCGGTTCCAGGTGGCCGGTGTTGGTTTGTCAGAGGATATCTTCCCAAGTAGTGTAGGAAGTTGCCAAATCGCAGTAGTTTAACCTCGTCGCCAGAAGGTTAAGTATGGCCCTTAGCCCATAAACAAAAACGAACGTGCACACATAGTATGGAACCGATTTCATGAAAGCATCTTGCGCTACAGTGGCTTGAAAAGCCGGAGAGAAAAACCAATGAAGTATTGAAAGTAAGGAAAGTTCGTTCTCAACCAATCATGTGAGGGCCTGTGTTTACGAATCGATACTCAAGTGCATACGGGACAGTTAGAGAACATATGTTATGAATAATTACCGAAAACCTAAATTCGTAACTATCGACCTTTGAAAAACCTTATGGTTTTCTATCAAACTGTGAAACGTAACATTGTCCCACCTGTGTTCAAACTGCTCGACAGATATGTGAGCTGTCGGATCAGGGGCAGTAAGGACAATGAACAATTTTGGTTGGACACACTTGCTGATGTGGCTAGGAGCCGGTATTTACAGCGCTTGGGTTGTGAGATCATTCGTCTATCCTCTTCCTGCTTAGTTCTCCCCTCGAGAAACGATCGCATTCGGTAAGCGTAATATAACTCCTTTTTGCGGTACGATAGCCGGCTGTTAGCTCTTCGGAACGACGTCCATCAGTCAATGGGAATCAGCCGGCGTACCAACATAGTTATTTGCTTTTTCTCATTTGTATTGCGTCACAATATTTGAGGTGTCTTCCACCTGCAGCTAAAGTGTACTATGATGATGATGATGATGATGACGATGATGATGATGATGATGATGATGATGATAATAAAGGATCAAGCTTGGAAAGACGAATACATATCTTGGTTTTATTGAAGGCGGCATATAAAGCGGTGTGTACCCATCTAGCAATTACAAGTCATTTAGTCTTTCACGTATCAGACCAGACAGCAAAGATTTAAAGCGCCTAGCAATGAACCAGATGGATACCCTGCATGCCGCGCCAGGCGATTTGAAACGTGGCATGAGTCTAGGTAACACTGCCGTATCCTCACTCACAACGAAGGACAAGATGGAGCTTGAGGAAACGATTAAGGCCATCTTCGCGAAACAGGGAACGGAATTAGGGAATTCGATTACGAAAACCTTGAAGGAGGAGAAAGCTAGGACGTTATTTCCAACCAAACCAGAAAGGTATGGCAGCAACTTATTATCCCTGCTGCTCGAGCATCTAACTGTTGATGTTTTATCCTGGGACCCTAAGCTTCGCTTTTCTAACTGCAGAGATAACAGAGCAGCAATTGAAGCCCAATTCGAAAACGTATTCCCATAGACCTCACAATTAGTTCCGTGCATCGTATTACACATAGCAGAGTTTACGTCGTCAATAGTGCATGCCTGTTATCAGTGTCGTCATACCCGGATAACACACCAAACGCCCGTGAGGCATGAGCACAGTAAAGCTATGCATCGTCTTACCATAATGATGAAACTGCGCTTTCTGAACCAGACAAAGGCTCTGGTATTGTTATCATGGACAGCTTGGATTAACTTACTATGCTGTAGGATATACTGGTAGATTAAACGACGTTTCCGTGGAGAGTGGGCGAGAAATATGTGACAAAGCTATCCGAGAGCCGTATCTGCAAATGCCTTAAGGGGCTGCAAAACGAGGGTTATATTATTAAAGCGATTTACGGGTATGTGCATCTTGTGTGGGCACGGTTATTCCAAGGCCCTATGACTTGCCCAAAACTCACAAGCAAAATATCGCGCTGCGTTCGGTCTTGGGTAAGAAGGATTCAACTCGATCGCACACTGGCTAGTTGAGATACCTGAGGCCATCCGAAAGCGGATAGCGGCGCATGGCGCAAATGATAGCTTGAAATTTGTAGAGTCAAATAAAAGATGTGAATGTCTTGTGTCTAACGATGTGCTCTCTGGACGTCTCCTCATTGTTCGCAAATATACCGATAGTTGAACCAATAAATAAATTATATCTGCGAATAGGTTGACGGGAACAGGATGTACAAGGCCGTACCGACCGCGGCCTTGGAAGAATTGCTGTTTAGATACACGGTTAACCTTCACTTTTTATTTGGCGGGGAGATATACCGACAGCGAGATGGAGTGGCGACGGGCTCCCCACTTGGGCAAATAGTTGCTAATAACTTCATAGGCATACTTGAACAAGGGAAGTCTAAAGTCAAGCATCGCAACTTTTATCCTCTACAGCCGTTATGTCGATGACATATTTGTGATTTTTCAGTCCTCCCAGAATATTGAAAATATTACTAACACTTTTAACCGAGACCATAAGGCGTTGCAATTTATCGCAGAGGTAGAAGAAAATCGTTGTTTTCACTTACTGGAAGTGGGTTTGAATAGACTCGATAGCGGGATATTACAGTGCCCCGTGTATAGAAAAAGCTCCTGGAACGGCCAGTACACGAAATTCCACAGCTTCGGGCCACTGAGGCTGAAACGAAATTTGATTCATAATCTACGCATTAGACCAGAAGGAATCTGTTCGCATGATACACTTTCAGGAGAAGTACAACGAATATGGCTTTGATATCCGCTAATCGGGTTCTTCGTAGTTCGAGGAAGAAGTCAGGTGTACTGTGGCTAATGCACGACAGACGTTAGAGTGACGGTCCTCACCACTACAACAAACAAAATTAATCTCTTTCCTTCCAACTATACGCCAAAACATTATCCAAATTCCATGCCACAACTTTCGGTAGCATTATATATGAAACGTACGTGCACTGGAAGATACAAAGTGGTCCCTTTAAAGACTACTCAGCCAGTCATTATAAAGACAGATTATATCCATAGAAAACCAAAACCCACTGTTTATAAAGTTTAATGCAACATCTATGCGTTGCTTATAATTGTTCATCGACTGACGCACACCAGATACCATTCAAAGAATATCTACAGTGCAACCTAAGAAACGAAGACCATATGGTATAGCTACTGCTTTGCCGCACACTTCTATGGGGCAATACCTTACAGGTAAATGCCTAACGCTATCAGAAGCTTCTTTCAGAAGCTTCGTTAACATAGTCTTCGAGTTTACACAAATGAAGAACTCATCGACGGCCTTTGAAACCCTAGACTGAGTGTTCAGACTTTTCTCGAGGCGGGCCAGATTTTGCGGGGTAAAAATATATCGCGCCATTTTCACTCTAACACTAAGGCAATAACCAATAATGACACATGTTACACATTTGTAATTTCAAGTTTTTCATGTGAGGGGGGAAAACTGATATCTTGACTGCAGTAAACTGGTCAGGGCAGGCTCAGTGACAATGGGTTTGTTACCAAGGTGGTCACCTAGGTGAGCATCACTTAGTCTCATTCACACACAGTTCCTGTTACAATTCAAAACTGAGAATGTCTGCTCAAAAAGGCATATCAGGACAAAATAGCTAAGCATTTCCTTAACAAATGTGCGAATAATTTGGATTCTGTCTTTATGCAGCTTGCGGTAAAATTCGATGACGGCGAGCTGTCGATGCTGACTTCTTCAGTAGGCATCACAGTGCAACTCAATGTGCTCGAGTTGCAATTGGCCTGCAGCGGTGGCAGGCTACATCGTGAAAAAAAGCTTGATCTCTTTTTCATAGACAGGAAATTTTGGAAAGCGTCTTGGGATCATAGCAGCGAGGAATACAATATGTGCGATGTACTTCTGCATTGATGCATTGATATTGACTGCTGGAATACGTCCTGATTTCTGGTAGGGATGTAGGATGCAAATAGAAATTGCATGTTGCCCGCCCGAAAACGATGCACTACTATGACGCGTTTCGCTCTTATTACATCTCATCAGATAGAGATAGGAGTCATCGAACCCGGGACCATTGGGATGTTAGTCGTGACCGGTACCCCTAAGCCACCGGGTCACGACGGGCAACGTTTGGCACAACCGTCTAATGAACGATCTTAAGGGTCATTTTGAAGTACACGTTGTGTGGATGCCTGCTAACTCTATCTGATGAGAGGTAATAACTTCGAAACGTGTCATAGTAGTGCAGCGTTTTCGAGCGGGCAACACGCAATTTTTATTTGCATCAGCTACGGTCCTCGTGATCGAAAGACCAAGTTTCACTTCAATGGGAATCGCGGTCAACCTTGAGATTGCGCGTCGCAATTCATCCACACAACGTTCACTTCAAAATGACCCTAAAATGTGGGATATTAGGATGTGGATGAGACAGCTGTCTTTGGAAAAGTTGCAGGTTATTCCCGAAGATCTTAATCTGTGAATACAACTGGTTTACCACTGCATTTTGACTCTGAATGTTCGTGCTCAACAATTTCACTCGCCGTATGATATCGACCAAAAACCTAAACTCAGCCAGACAAGCAAGATCAGATAGTTCTGGCATCGACCGGGTTACGGATGCCGAGATCGCGATTCAGTGAATGTCTTTGTTCCGACGCAATCGTCCCAGTATGGGAGGTGGCGCTATTCTATACCATCATAACGACTTACAATGCGAACCACTGCATGATTCAGAGATGCGGGTCACCGATTCGCTATGGTACCGTTTCCGTCTCATGCACAACTAAAACTTGCTTTGTGGCAGTCGTATATCGCTCCTTATTGTCCACTCCAGAGATGGATTCCCACCTAATATCTTCACTGACGCAATGCTTACTCCCAACTTACAGTCCCCTTATTATTTCCGGCGATTTCCACATGTAAGGCTTGGTAAACTCGGCATCCCATAGCAAAATATACAAGGTCGAACTGCAAGACCTTATCGTAAGTATCCTGCTCTAGAATCATAGCTCACCCACCGAGTACAGAGCTGATATCACACCATCGGTACTTGACTACGTCCTAACAAATGAGGAACTCATGATCGACAGACCATTTAAAGACACCCCTGCTACGGCTGAGCGATCAGGTCGCCATATTTTATAACTAATTGTGTTAAGGTGAATATCTGGAGGAACACACAGAAATAACACGTACGACCATACTTGACAAATTCTTGAACAACCTAGTTGGGACGACCGATTGGTAGTTCTTAAAAGTTTACTCACCTGACGGCGCTTGGATATAAGTTGTAGGACGCGTAAGCAATCTAATCGCAACTGCTACGAAAACAAAGAGGGTTGGCTCTACCAATCTCTTCTCTTTCATCAGAAGTAGAACTCACAAGCATATGTCAAGAAGGAATGCAGCTTGGCAAACTTACATAGCTCGTCCTAGTCCCGAAACCTGGTGGGACTACGTGACCCAACTCATCCATTGTAGCATGCTTGTCCGTGAGGACAAATCGATTCATCAACAACATTTGCCCAGTAAATTTGCCAACAACACACAGCTCCTATACCAGCATGTTGCCACCACGCAGAAAGTGAAGCTCGGTATCCCCCCACTTAACACCACGGTCGAAATGGCACAGAGCGTCGAAGAGGCAGCTAAAACCCTCCGAATGCAGTATGCCCCAACCTTCCAACGAGACGTCTGCCCCTGTTACATACTCACATGCCTAGCCTCAACCAACACTCACTAACATTGATATTATTGCCACTTCTGAGTTGAAGAAGCTGCTCTCACCACACACCTACAGCTCTCCCGGAATTGATTACATTCATCCGAGAGGGTTAAACATAGCAGCAACAACGCTGACAGCGCCATTGTCGCATTTCTTCCAAACGTGCTTGGATAAGCAGATCGTGCTACCACATAGAAACATGGCATAACCAATTCAATTTTTAAAAGCGGTAATCGCTCGGATCCAGCTAAAAATCGTACTGTGGTCCTCCTCCCACTGCTCTCCAAGATGATGGGGATAATCATTAGCGAATATTCAGTAGGCCTTCTAGAATATCACTACATCATAGCACCCGAGAAACACGGTTTCCGCTTGCAGCGTTCATGCGCTATTGACCTATTGATTTCACACAGTATTTGGAAGGAAGTGGCCCATGTAGGCGACGGGACAGTCGTCATTTACTTGACTTCTCCAAAGCCTTCTACCAACTGGACTATTTTGCTTCACAGGCTCGAAAGCAATGGATTTGGTGATTCTGTCCTTAGGTGGATCAGAAATTTCCTGCAGGATCAACAACTGCACGTCAGAGTCCCAATTGCGCTGTCCGATCCGATTTATGTCAAAGGCAGAGTTCCAAAAGGATCAGTTCTGCAGCTGAGTCTGTTCTTCTTGTGCATATCGCGCTTATGTGTTTAGTGACACAGATTTCTTGCTGTTTTTGATGCTATTAAGATGTGGCGGACGATCGCCGACGCACCAGATCACGATGCAGTTCAGAGAGTAATGAACCGCGCGTATGAGTGGTCACTCCACAATCTGCTGCAGTTCAATTTGTGGAAGTGTAAGGTGGTTTACATTTATCACCAGGTGAAGATCACATATAAGCTTGGAGACCACGTCCTGCAAGCAGTCACCTAGCAGCGCGACGTTGGGGTACTAGTCCAGGTTGATCTGGGCCACTCAGAACCATTTGAGAAGACGTCAACGACAGGAAATAAACACGTTAGCGCGCTGTAGACGGCATTTGGACGATTTGCTTCCTCTGCCTTTTCGCAGTTGTTTAACATTTACATGCGGCAGCAATCCAGGCCTGACAGCCCTAGCACAAGCAAGACCTTGCAGCGCTCGAGATTCCACAACGACGAGCCGCGAAGCACGTCAAACGGTTGTCTGGTCTTTAATATTAACTTTGACTGATGACTCCAAAATTATACAACTGTCGGTACCAGCGGCCTCATAATGGCCTACCAGATTCTAAGCAACTCCAACTACGTCTGCCATCACCTACTACCACTGAGCCACAAAACCAATTTGAGGGGATACCATTTCAAGTTAGCTAAGTACTACAGTCAGCTAGAATGTCCACGGAACTTTTATTCTCCTTGTGTGTGCCAGGCATGAAACGCGCTCCCAAATTCAGTTATTTCCTTCCCCATATTACCAATGTTTAAAATATGCCCTCACGTTGCCCTATGCCACCTAAATTACGAATTATAGCCTGTGTGACTAGGTAGACCATATAATGTGACGAAATTTGCACAACCAGAATTAAGCTACACAACTGAGTTTTGCGCTTTCTGCATGCCACTGTGTAAACACTGTAGTTAGTCCACAAGACGCTTCTCAATTTCCCACGCTTTTCCATTGGCTAGGTTGTGGTTCTCATTCTGGCCATCCTACTGGACTTGGTATGCAGCTAAATTTTTGGCCGTAGCATACCACTATTCCATTGTCCATTGTCTGTCCCTTACTTTCTATGTTGTCCAAATTCGTTTCTAATACGATGACAGCGATGCAGTGCATTCCCTAGACTGAGCTATCTCGCGTGATTGTGTTGCACAACCTCTTCTCATACATCCTGGGTGTCAAGTAGAAACTGCTGAAACTGATGAAGAAACAGGGTTTTTATATCAAAGATACTTGATAGCTTTTATCACTGGCCTCATACGTGCTCGTACCTATGGTCTTGGGCACAATTAATTTGTTGGTGTATGACGCAGTGAAGTTTAATGGCTTTGCCCCCTCCCCACCTTCCTTATTTGTTAAAGACAAGTGTTGCTAATCCACCGTGCTTAACATTCATGGTTGGGACGACGTCTGTAAAAATTCCAGTGTTATTTTCCACGATAGTTTAAGGTCGATGATTGAAGAAGAAACATAGGTAAATAAGTCAACTCCTGTTGTTTGGTCCTTAGGACTCAGCGGGTCAAGTAATTAACTACCCACCCACCCATCCTTGTTAACTCCTTCCAAAAAAATTTTGAGATGCTGGGCAATGTCAAACGCATTGGGTTTTCATCACAGGCTTCCGAAGATAGTCAACATTTGCTCCTTCAGTCTTTACTTGTCCCTTAGTTTCAGGGCTATGTCTTCAGTTGTGCGAACCACAGTGTTCCGTGCCAAATAAATATTAACAATTCAAGTAGAATGCCCATTTGTTACGTTACGTTTCGAAGCTTCGTGTTTTGTTTATCTTTCGAAATATTAACAAAGTTTAGATTTCCCTCAGGACAGATATTTCCACAATTTTCATCATTATTTGACAAATTCCTCTTCATTAACTGCCTTTCAGTGTTTCGCTATTAGTTTTGCCACATCCTAACTTGCGTTTGTCTCATTTGCAGTCGAGTGACCGATTCTTACAAACAAGCTTTACTGTGAAGTTATTGCAGCTACCAGTTGCTTCAATTTCTTACATCCGTACAATTTTAATTAACTTCTCATGATTAGCATGTTTCGTTTGGTGATGCTTCTAGATATTAAATGTTTTGAAAACAGCCACACTTTCCAAACTAATCAGGCACAAACCCTTGTTTCATAGTTCAGTGAAAGAATACACAAATTCCGAATTTTACTAGAAACGGCGCACTAAATCTTTAACTTTCATTTTCTTAGTCGTTCTCTCCATCCTAGAACAGGAAAAAGAAGCCCATAACTAAAAGGTTAAAGAATCAATATTTCATTTTTTACTTTAGTTAAAGTCCCGTTATCAAACTAGTCGTGAACGTGTAGTAGAGAAATATTTGATGTTGTGTAATTACATAATTAGAAAAGTGCAACTGTTGTGTCTTACATAGGTAAATTTTATCACAGTAACAATTTAGCGACTAAGATAGCCTATAATTCATAGCATTCGTTATCAGAATGGGCTATCATTAGTTATTCAATTAGTATATATATGTATATATATTAGTTTACGTACCCATCTATTTATTTGTTGAGTTAATTAGGAGCCCTTTAGTAAAAGCAATTATTTGCGTTTTCCTAGCTGGTTAAATAAAACAATACTACATCACTGAGTTTTGCCAGCGTCTGACGCCATTGAATTTTGTGCTCTTAAAACCCTTAATATTTTGGTAATCTATTTTTCGTCTACAAGGAAAATACCTAAGCTTGAATTTTTTAATTGATTATCAAGTCGTAGGCCACTTGAAATTGTAATGCGGGACGCATTTGGCCCGCAGCTCGGACTGGACATCCCTGCTTTAGACATGTTGATGGGTTTGATAAATGTGACATACCTCTGAATTTCTCTGCTTCTACACAGTTTTATTCTTCGTGTTGCTCATGTTGATGGCCCATTGTTAGCCTACGAAAAAGTAAGCACATAGCTAGGTTGGACAAAGGTGCGTTGTCATTGTCCTATCCTGCCCTACACGGTTTTTCCGTCTGAATGTCCTTAGCCTAAAGACTAACTGATGCCGTATCGGTAAATGCACGGACTATTTAGATTGATAAATTAGTCTTCTCATTTCCCTCTCCTAGCACTTCTTGGCCTGTATTCAGTTAGATGAATGATATGATTAGCTGCAAGTGGTCGGTCTGCCGAAAGTTGGAACTACTGATTGCGAAACAGAATCCTGATCTGGACCACGGTTGGATTGGAAACGAACTTTTGTTATTGCATTCATCGGAGCAGAATACCGACTTGATAGCCTCACAGCTACACTTCTGTGACATTGTATTAAAATAGGGTAGGTTTCTTCCTTCTTGAGACAGCTACTGTTAAACAATATTTTCGTAAATCAGTTGATGTATCTTAATGAGCCGGTTGCTATTGCTTAGTTGCAACAATTTCCGCCCTACTTGGTTCGTTTTCGACCAATACGCATCGTAAGCCGTGCTCCAAGTTCATCGGGTTCCTAGCTTTGCTGTGCGATTAAGCATGCAAATTGTCAGTGGCTTCTCATTTGTTTTGACCATTCCTTCCACTTCCTTCCTAGATGGCAGGTTCCTACCAACAGTCTCAGTCGAGAAACCCTAAATACTAATCACCCGTTTTTTCCTTGTAACGATTCGGTCGTACCTTAAATTGTTCGGCCGAACTATGCTCCCTACTTTGGGTTCATACTACTCTATAATTCGATCAGGCGAAAGACTGCCTCGCCCTAAAGAACATCGATTGTCTAAGAAACCCATAGGGGCGCCATCTAGCTGCCCTACTTTACGGACTTTTATCCGTAGTTTAGACAATAAAATTTATTGTTGAAATTTGTCTAATTCACTGAGCACCCAATACCTCGGGTATTAATTCTAATGTGCAGAACACCGGAGCCATAATCCATTGTCCAAAACCATGCAACGTTACACAGTTGAAACATTTCTTGGGTTTGGGTTCTTTTTGCCTTCGACAATTACCGAATTTCCCGACTATTGCCCAGCCGTTACGGAGGTTGACCTGCCAAAACCATTAATTTCGTTGGGCCACTGAACAAGGCAATGCTTACATGACTGTACGAGCGATGATTGAATCCATTTCCATGTTAGCCATCTTCAAGAAGAACTGTCCAACGTTTATTTCAACGGATGCTTCAGATGTTGGTTTGGGTGCAGTTATGTCACAGCTGCGCGATGTTGATGATAAAGTGATTGCGTACGCATCATGTACCTAGTCTGATACTGAAAAAATGCCTCCACCTGGGAGAAGTAGGTCCGCGCATGCGAGTGGGTGTGTGAGAAATGGCACTTTTACTCGGAAGTCGATTCATTTTGCGCACCGATCATTCTGCTATTGCAACTTTGCGGAGTCCCGGTAACAAAGGCCAAAATCCGGTACGTTTGAGTCTCTGGTACTCAGATTTATTGAACAGTGATTATAAAATAAAATACGTGCCAGACTGCTTTAACCAACGTGTAAGTACTCTGGCGAGACTGCATTTTCTAACGAAGGGTAAAACGCGGACTCAGACGGAACTCCTTCTACCATAACATTTGACCTGATATGGGATCACATTGACTAAGACACTGTCCTAACAAAGCTTCGAGAGTACATAACCAATTCATGGCCAAGTCGTCCTAAGATCTAACCTGAGTTACTTCCATACTCTACCCTACGGAAGGAGCTTTCTACTGTGAACATCTGCATTAGTAGAGGCGAGCAGTTTGTGGTCGCTGTAACCCTCATTCCTCTGGTGGTTCGATGTGTGCATGATGGTCATCCTGGGATGGTGCAAACGAAAGCTCGGATACCGCAACGATATTGATGGCCAAAGTTGGATTCCAGCATCGAGGCGGTTCTTCGTGAATGTGACGACTGCGAGGAATCCGATAATAGCGCCTCTAAATGCTCTAGTCCAACTTATGGTGTTCCCATTGAATTAATGGGCAACAATTGCCATCGAGATTATGGGTCCGTTTTCCAATTCACCTCAGCGGAAGCGAAACGTGCTAGTGGCTACATGTTTCTACAGCAAATGGTCAGAAGCTTTTATATGCGGGGACGTAAATACAATCGTCATCATAAAGTGACTCCGTTGTTCGTTTGCAGGGTACGGTTTACTAGAAGAGATAGTCACTGAAATCGGCCCACAGTTTCAAAGCGACGAGTTTGCTGAATCCCTTAGACGCAATGGTATCAGCCATACGAGGACTGTACCTTTTAATCCTGCCGCATATGCGCTCGTCGAACGAATTAATCATACTTTGAAAGGATTACTAAAAGTCCTCCGGTCTTCGACAGAATCCTGGGATGATGCGTTGCTATCTACATTGGAGGTAAACAGAAGCACTCCAAATACTGTAACGGCATGTACCCCCCTCTCCGGAGCTTATGTTGGGGCAAACAATTCGAACTCGGTCAATATAGCCTTCCCATCCGTAGAAAGCTCTGATCAGAGAGATTATGAAAGACAGGCGATTTACCGAGATAAATATAGACACGTTGGGAAAACGTATCACCCGGGGACATTTGTTCGTTTGCGACTACTCTATTCCCGGTAAGGAGGTAATATATTGTGACCGCCGACCCATCTGGAATCTGTGTTCACGCCAGGAACTTATAAGTCGGCTGATGGAACAAGAATGAATGTAAGACGACTGCATACACCGCTTTCCTAACGACCACTTGAACAGACGAACACACCTAGAACACAGCGCTCGGTACAAAGTAATACAAACTTACGACGTTCCGGTCGTACGCATCGCCCTGTCTTCCCATACGTTTTAACGGATAACACCACATGACAATTCTCTGGGGTGCTAACCTTAAATTAGATCGTTCATAGACAAGTAGCATCTATATTTACGAACAGAAGGGAGGCAATGACGTGTTCAAATACTCTGCTTTGTTTTCGCCCTTGATTCGCGGTTCCTACTCACACTTCTATTTGGCACTCGTTGGCCCGTCATGTGAGCTTCCAATTGATTGGTTGCAATGCAAACCTCCATCGATTTAATTGTACTGTGCGTATGTGCGGACAGTTTTCTCCATAACTGCCTTCCGGTGCTGCTCTGGTCTGCTGTTTTATCGGGATACAACAGTCCCAAACCATCCGGGCCTAACTTCGATCGATCAGCCGACCAGCACCGCAACGTGCGCTTACAATGGATCACCACTGACATCGAGCGCACCATGCTGTTTCGCCTTTATCATTGACGCGGGAAGCTGCACTAACTGCTCATCCGACAAAAGCGTGAACATTAAACTTGATGTTCTCGGCGAAAATGTCCCAAGTTAGGCGTAAGTGTGTTGTGCGATAAACTGGTGGAGTGGGCTAGTTTGCAGCAGTGATTTGAAACACTAGCACACAAAATACCTCGGAATAGAGCCGATGCAAACCAGCCGGTACGATACGATGACAAAGACCTTTTGGTTCTGTCCAGAATGCTGTGCTATCCCAGTTGTTAGCTGTCTAACTGTGCTACTGAAGAAATGGGAAAGACTAACAGAAGCAGTCAAGCAAGTTGTTTGCGCCAATATTGCACCTGACTTTTATGTGAATAAAACACCCCGAAATACACATTCAGGCCGAAGAACAGAGCCAGGCTTCCCAAAATTACTTCAACGACTCAGTTTCAGTCAGTATCATCTGCTGTCTCTCCCATAATTAAAAGCATTGTCTGCAGCGTGTCTGCTGTAACTTCTGTACAGTGTGTTTCACCTAGTAGTTTGTTTGCTATACATGAGACCCTAAACTGCAGTCAACCCGATATAGTGAGGAACCAGGTAACACCCATCGGTTGCCGCCAAGCAAACACCGGAATTAGCAGTAGTAACCGTGGTGGCCGGAATAGAAAAACTAAAACGTCGCAGCACGGATGTCCCCTAACAATGTCGTTTACAAATTCACCAAAAGCGCCGGAAACTAAGACTCCAAAACCGGTAGCCATCAGGCACAACCATGGTTACTTAAACCTTGTGTGCAGTAATGTACCCGAATCCAAATCCAATAAAATTAAGGGTAGGCTGACTGACTGTAGATATGAATTGAGTTCCATCTGTACCGGGACCCATGTCCATGCTGATCCCACGACATTAAAACCCATTTTGCATCACCCAACCGCACTGGGCTACGGTAAACACCGGTTACCTCGGGTAACACTAAACTCGGTGGACGAGACAGAAGACCTTCGACTGTCCGCGAATAGACTCCGAAACGCCTCAAGTAGAATGCGCATACTACCTAAAATCCCATGGAAAGAAAGTGCAGCATATCCAACTAACAGAGACAACAACAAATATGTCAAGATAAGAAAACTGTGATTGCTCACGGCTTTCCTGAGTTTATTGATTCCTCTTCCGACGATGCACAGGTACACGACCGAGAGAAATGGTACTACATCCGTGAGGTTCTTTCTTTCAAATATGTCGTCGCCACCTCCTTGACAAGGATCCCCTTGTCACCAAGCTATAAGGAGTGCGGTCCCAGGCTGATGAAACAGGTGCTGCAATCAAAACAAATAACACAAACTGTTGTAGAGAACTGGACTGAATTCCGCAGCAGATTGCCAATAGAAATTCATCTGAAAGCATCAGGAACACTAACACTTTCTAAGGACAACTCAGGGGTGGCGCAACTCTCAATGAAAACACCAAATGTAGGACCTGATTCGGTGAAGGTTTCAACAGTAGCCACAACATCCGAAGGGACACAACA
>OX104065.1:84675438-84701505 GCA_944474145.2 Dicrocoelium dendriticum | reverse complement strand
CGGTCTTCAAGGTGAGGTCTCCAAGCTTCTATGCGTTAGTTGGCTTGTGGCGTGCGCCCGATGTAGCTTTAAATTCAGTCTCGAGTTGAAACTTAGATATTCTAAGATCTACACTTAAACAGTAAGAACCAATCCATAGACTACAAATCGAAAAGCATGAACTAGTTAAAGATCAGATTGCATTCTGAACCGTTTATGCTGTCATGTGGAGCCAGTTGCCTCATAGTTTGAGAACGTGAGGTCCAAAGTGGTTTCGTGCACTCTAGTAAACAGAGAATTAACAGCGAATAAAGAATAGACATGCGCAACATAGACGCGGGGTATGACCACCTTGTATGAGGATGTACCGGTGCCATAAATTAAATAACAAATTCTTTAAATCGAACTCAGTCGACGTTTACCACCTCTTCGTTTGTATTTATGAAAGAACCTTTTCCCAATTTCTAAATAACTCTGGTTTTTGTCCGCAGGTATCAATACAGGAACTACGGAGTGATTATTAATACCCGTCGATACCACTTTCTACACAATTCGGCGGCCTCAAATGGTCGAACCATTGAAACATCGACTCGGAACCAGTTTCCAACTAGAACACAAACTGTTATTGGCTATCCAACCGCGGAATTTGATCGGGTCAACCACATGGTCCCGTCTTGCACTAGCAAGATATAAACTATTCTTTTATTTTTATTTATTCATGATTCTTTTTTTAAATTCGCTCTAAATGACAACTATTTATTCTCTCCAGGAGATGACAGTCCAGGTATTGAGAGTAAGTCTCATTTCTCAGTGATACCAATTTTCCTATTTTCGAACGCATTAAACTGATGGATGAAGCAGGAAACTCTTTACAAAACTTTCTTGCATATCGAGAATTAGAGCAACCATCATTTTTCGAAACTACTGCTGACAAATTGTTGGGAAAATTAGTACGCCTTTCTCGCTTAGTAGCAAAATCTACTGTTTCTTTGTTAGTTATCATTAATTACTATTACTACCCTTCTACCTCCATAAATTTTCTTTATCTTTACTGCATTTTCAATCAAGAATAAGTCCATCTTTTGAGTTGGCGGATTGAAGCTCCCAACCCTGGCACTTATACCCATGCAAGGAGGGTTGTCATTTGCTCCCTGGAGAGACAAATGTGCTAGACTCAAAAATCAGAGTGATGGTAGGAGTTAGATAAGTTTAGTGACCACACAATATACACATAAACAGCCATAAAAATGAGTTAAAAATTGACGATTTACTGTTTAAATGGCACAACGGAACAAGGCCGGATTATGAATGGAAGTGCGGGTGCAACACAGTGAGGGAATAAATCGAGGGCAATTTGACCCCATAAAACGATGACATGGATGGGCATCTTACATTACTTGAACGTTGACATTTTTAAATTCATTACTTTTACAAGCTCTTATTATTCCTAAATGACTCACTCGGTAAAATAACACCGGCCCCAATGAAAGTCCAATAGCTGCTCTGGAAATCGCCATAAAATAATTTATTCCATGCAAACCCGCAGCATTTAATCGTTAGACCATTCCGCTGAACTATGACGCAGGCTGTCCAGAAATACAGCTTTATCACCCTTGCTTTATTTTTCGCCATGAAAACGTATACTACAAGCATGAGCAAGGAATCACGTGTACATATATGAACTGCGCTGAAAGTAGATAAGCGTACAAAATTGTAGGGAATTATACGTGTTATGAATAGGAGGACCAAATTTACATAGAAATTTTGTGATTGGATTGCCAAGGCCAAATTAAACATGGACCGCGCAACAATTTAAACTGAGCCTTGGCCAATGCCATCAAGGCAACAGTAGTCGGAGCAGAAGAAAATTGCATGTCCCCTTCCAAACAACACAGCACAATCACGACTCGTTACAAAGTTATTGAATCTCATCCCGTGAAGACACAAGGCCCCGAAAAGTAAAGCGATGAAACTATGTTTAAACGCGTCGTGGTTGTGTAGAGTATCTGAGCGGGCAACACCCAATTTCCATCTGCTTCGACTACGGTCCCAGTGATCGCAGTGAACGAGATTCACTTCAATGTGAAGCGAGTTCCACTTTAAGATTGCTCGTCACAATCTAATCACACAACGTGAAGACCCAAATCGAACTTCCAATTAGTCATTAACCTTTGTGCAAAAGGTTGCCCGCCGTGTTCCGGTAGATAAACGGGTAGAGGTGCAAGCTACTATTCAGATGTTCGCGGGTTCGTGGACTGCTATCTCCACCTGATGAGATGAAATGACATCGTAAGGCGTCGTCGTTGCGCAGTGTTTTCTGGTGTGCAACAAACAATTTCCATTCGCTTTGACTACGGTTACAGTGATCGCAGTGACCAAGGTTCACTACAATATGAAGCGAGTTTCACATTGAGATTGCACTTCGTAATCCCATCACACAACATGTAGTCCAAAATTGACCAACCAATCAGTAATTCGTCGTAGTGTCAAGGGTTGAAAGCTGTGACCCGTAGACAGAGAGGAGGAGGATTCGGTTACAGTTACAATGGTCGCGGGCTTGAGGCCTGCTGTATACAACTGGTGAGATTAAATGATAGCGAAACGCGTGGTCGTTTGCAGTGTATTCTGGGAAGTAACAATTAGTTTATGAATCGACTGCGGTCCCAGTAATCGCATTGATCAAGCTTCACGTGAATGTGAAGCGCGGCCCAAATTAAGATGTTTCGTCGCAATGGAATCACACAAAGTCTAGCAGAAAATTGACCTTCCCATTAGTCAATCATCGTTGTGCCAATGGTTGCAAGTCGTGACGCGGTACACAAATGGGGAAGGAATTCGGTTAGTATTCCAATGGTCGCTGGTTCGAGGCAGGCTATCTCAAATTGATAAGCGGAAATAACGTCGAAATGCTTCGTGCTTGCGCAGTGTTTTTAGGCGGACAGCACTCAATTTCCGTGTAGTTCGACTAAGGTCCCAATGAGCACAGTGACGATGATTCACTTCAAACTGAAACGTGGTCCCCATTGAGATTATGCTTCGCAATCCAACCACACAACGTGTAGTCCAAAATAGACCCTCCAATATGTCATTCACCGTTGTTCCATTGGTTGTATGCCGTGAACCGTTAACCAAAGGAGTAAAGGCTTCAGCTGTCACTTTTAGTCGCTGGTTTGAGGCCGGCGTCTCTACCTGATGAGATAAAACGACATGGAAACGTGTCGTGGTTGTACAGTGTTCGCTGGTGGCAATCACCCAATTTCCGTCTTCTTCGACTATTTCCCAGTGTTGGAAGAAACCATGGTTCAATTGGATGGGAAACGATGTCCACTATGAGAATGTGAGTCGCAATGCAATCACAAAACGTATAGAGCAAAATTGACCCTATAAATTCATTCATTCACTTCTGTCGCAAAAGTTTGCATCCACTGAACCGGTAGCCAAATGGGTAGAGGATTCAGCTAATTTACAAATGGTCGCACCCGACTAGAAGGAATGACATCGATACGCGTCGTGGTAGTGCAAAATCTCCGAGTGCGCAACACCTAATTTCCATCTGCTTCGACTACGGTCCCAGTGGTCGCATTGACCATGGTCCACTTTAAAGTGAAGTGCCCTCCACATCTAGATTACGCGAAGTAAACCAATCAGACATCGCGATGATCAACATTGAACCTCTAATAGTTCATTATCTGTTGTGCCAAAGGTTGCCCGCCGTGACCCGGTAGCAAAATGGGTAAACGTTTCGACTATTTTCCAAAGTTCGCGGGCCCGAATCATCTTTCTCCCCGTGATGCGATGAAACGATATCGAAATGCGTTGTCGTTTTCAGTGTATTACAACAGGCAACACGCAGTTTTCATCTGCTTTGAATACGGTCCCAGTGATCGCAGTGACCAATGTTCACTTCAATGAGTAGCGAAGTTCACTTTGCAATTGCGCTTTGCACTCCAAACACAAAAGGTGTAGTCGAAAATTGACCCTCTATTTAGTCAATCACCGTTGTGCCAATGATTGCCCGCCGTGACACCGTAGCAAACTTTATGGAGGATTCACCTACTATTCCAATTGTCGCTGGTTCGAGGTATGCTATCTGTACCTGATGAGGTGAAATGACATGGAAAAGCGTCGTGTTTGTGCAGTGTTATCAAGTGGACCTCAACAATTTCCATCCGCTGCAACTACGGTCGCAGTTATCAGTGACCAATGTGAATCGCAATCCACATTGAAGTTGTACGTCGCATTCGATTCACTCAAAGTGTTGTCCAAAACTGACCCTTCAATTAGCCATTCACCTTTAAGCGAAGTTTGGAACGCCGTTTCCAGTTCTCCAAGTCGATAGAGTGTACGGTGGCTATTCCAATGGTCGCGGGTTTGAGGCCACCTTTCTCCACCTGATGAGATGAAAGGGCATCGACACGCGTCGTGATTGTGCAGTGTTGTCTGGCAGCGAATCAAAATATCTATCTTCTTTGACTACCGTCCCAGTGATCGTAGCCACCAAGCTTCACTTCAATAGGAAGCGCGATCCACAATGAGATTGCGAATCACCATCCAATCACACAGGAAAGGGTAAATAATCTACCGTCCATTTATAACCATCGCAATGAGGCTGGAAATTACCGTGGTGCGATGGTTTGTGTGCCTCAGCGATCCGTTAAGCTATGCAGGGTGGTGCTTTTTTGCAACTTCAGAGCCACTCATAACAGCTTGGTCTATGGTTAGAGGCCAGACAAACTCAGCCTCCTGATCCTCCAGGTTGGGGGTTGGAATGAGGTGGCTCCTTATTCCTTAAAACGAAATCCTAGTAGCCCAACTCCCAATCCGCTACCTTGCGGTCAGGTTTTTGAACCAAAGGCTTTGGTTGAGCACACTAATCGTTCTCCAAACTAGGCCTGGGCAACCTGACAGGATCCTGCCCACGCAATACAATGAATTCCTCTTCAAACAGTTTCTTGATGCTCTGGCCACCTCAGAGGATAATCATCGGTGACCTATCTGCTGCATCAAGCAGGGTGGATAGGGGTTTGGATGCTACTGCTCAAGCCTTCCCATCTTCTTATTTCCCCTCTTACGATTTTCATCTTTGCCGTCCTGTTCCAGTCTCACTATTATCCCGCTGTTTTCAATCCCCAATTCTTGGCCCTCCCCCACCTTGCTTTGATGGGCTTTTACCTTCTAGTTTCAGCTCATATGTGAACGCGGGGCGTCATTCCTCAATTGTCGATGAGCCCGTGTCCAACCAACCGGCCAAACCAACTTCATCGGCTACCATTTGGAGCCCTCTATCATTCTTCAGATTGGCATGCCACAATGTACGCACATTACTACAGATCGGTCAACTGGCAACACATGCCCGAATATTAAAGACCGTCTAGATCGATATCTGCTGCTTATCCGAGACCTGCCTGCAAGACTCGAGCTCTGTGTTCACTCTACGATCCCCTTCAGGTGACACCAGCATCACTTTCTCATTGTGCCTATCCAATGAGGATGAAGCTTCGAGCACCGACCAAGCCGGTGTTGGTATCGCCCTCAGTTCTCGGGCTGATGCTGCTCTGGTTGACTGGATTCCAATCAGTAGCCGGATGTGTGCGGTACGATTGGCTAGCTCGTTCAAAGCTTCGAAGTCGCGCGGGACTAACAGGTGTCTATTCGTCATCGCTGCCTATGCACCTACAAACTCTAGTGATAATTCGGTAAAAGACGACTTCTATCACCAATTGAACGAGATCGTTCGCCACAGCAGTAGCCCCGACACTGTTGTATTGGCTGGGGATTTGAACGCTGGAGTTGGAAAATTTACCCACTGATGAACTGCATCTGAGCGGACAGCACGGTGTGGGCTCCCGTAAGGATAACGATGAGCGGTTTCTTCATTTGTGTGAAGATGCTCGATTATTTCTTGCAAGCACTAATGTCTGACACAGCACTCGCCGGAGAGTGACTTAGTGCCCACCAGTCTCGAATCAGCTATGGACGCAAATCGAGCACATTGCGAAAAGTTATCGATGGAGAGGCTGCGTCCAGAACTGTCGCTCGGTTCGGAGCACAGGTGTGGACACCGACCATGCACTTGTATGTGCTGACCTGCGCATTTACACCAGCCAACTGGCGAAACCAGCTGTTTTGCATGCCTATCAAAGTACGCTGTCATGTGAGTTGTGTAAGCGCTCACTGGATGTAGTTGAAGCTCACAGGTCTTATACTCACCAGTCCCTACTAGCAGCAGGAAAATCCTCATGTGGTAAGCCTAATCGTGAACATGGACATTGGGTCTCTTCGCAGTCTCTGGAACTTATCGATGCTCGCCGGCATATTGCGGCTGGAAGAGGACACAATGTAACTCGCAAAGAGCTCTGGGCAAAACTCCGTGCTAAGTTGGGGAGAAACCGCGAATCCTAGTGGTCTCATCGTGAATCAGTAATCATCGTAAGTTATTCTGTCTGATACGGGAAGCGGGCATCAGAATAGCTGGTGTTAGTGAAACTATACGTGATGAGAGTGTACAGCCTATCCACAGCTTGTCAAAGCGCTTGGATCGTTGGGCTGAGCAATTTGAAAGGCAATTTAATCGTCCGGAATTGTTAGATTTCTCGCCGGTCACCGATCGCCCCGTTCTCTGGGCTATCCCCTTGGATCCACCCTCTCGCTCAGAATTCGAACATGAGATCGGACTGCTGAAGTTGAACAAAGCCGCGGGACCAGATGATCTACATGCAACACTCATCAAATTCGAGGGACCTGCTCTTGTGGATGATTTATACGAGTTACTAGTGGGGTCAGGAAACTGTCCCAACCGAATGGAGCCGCACCGTCATAGTCCCAATTTTCATGGGAGGCTCACGATCGGAATGCGGCAACAAGAGAGGAATTAGACTGATTTCCATCGCCTCCAAATTGCTTGTCTCTGCCATCGTTCGCAGACTGACTGGCATCTGTGAAAGCCATATTCGTGAAGAGCAAACCGGGTTTCGTCGAGGTGGTGGTTGCATTGACCACATCTGCACTTTGCGTCAGTAGTTGGAGCACCGTCACACATATTGGCGGCCCACCGTTGTCGTGCTCCTCCATATCAACGGGACATTTGATTTGGTGGATATATGTGCATTTTGAGACTGTCTACTCAGGAAAGGTGTACCTGAGAAATACGTAACTATTATCCGAAATTATGCGCGCGTAGCTCAGGCAGAATGAGGGCTTACGACAAGCTGTCGTCGCCCGTTAATATCTCCAGCGGTGTGAGACAAGGATGCCCGCTGTCACCTTTCCTTTTCAACTTCCGTATTGACGAAGTCATGGAAATCGCCTTCACAGGACACGACTTAGAAGGTGTGGATCTGCTCCCAAAAGAACGACTATTTGACTTGGAGTATGCTGACGATATTACCCTAATCTGTGACAACTCCCAGACGTGCCAAGCGGCACTGAACAGATTAGCACTGGCTGTCAGCCGCTTCGGGGTTTTGCTTGGCACCATCGAAGTGCAAAGCAATCCTCTAAGATTTGCCTGGACCGCCTTCTTCGCTGACGCTTGGTGGAAATCAGCTAGAAGTCGTTCAGAAATTCAACCACTTGGGAAGTTGTATCATCGCTCGTGGGATTGAAGATGAGATCACGAAGTGTATAGTAAAAGTACGAGGCGCTTTTGCTAACGTTCGCCACTTATAGCGCCGGCGCGACATCACTCTCACCGTGAATAGTAGAATGTGCAATGCAGTGGCACGTTCGACCCTACTGTACGGTTGTGAAACCTGGCCCATTAGATCAGTGGACATAAAGAGGCTATTTATGTTCGACCAGCGGTGCCTTCGCAATCTAACTCACATATGGTGGGAACACCGCGTGAGCAACGTGCGTGTTTGACGCCTTATTTAAGGCACAAGAAAATGAAATGAACCGTTCAGCACCGTTATTTCACGCACTAGGCTCCGATGGCTCGGCCACCTGTTACGCATGCCAGCCCACCGACTCGCGCGACGTGTGTTGTTTGCGCGCTTGGGGTGTGGATGGAAGAAGAGGAGAGGTGGCCAAGCGATGACTTGGTCGAGAGGAATGAAGGCCCTCACTTCGAAGCTGGCCTCTGTTGGAGCGTCTCGACTCCCTGGTTGGGGTCCGAAAGACAATGAACACGTTTGGCTGGATACACTTGTTGTTATGGCTAGGAGCCTACCTCAGTGGCGTTCGTGCTCTGAGTTTCTTTGTCCCACCGCATCCCTCTTAGACTCCCCCTCTAAGCACGATCTCATTATTAAGCATTTTTTAATCTTGCATAGTAAATTATTCTTTTGTCTACCGCATAGTGGCCGGCAGGTAGCTTATCGGAACGGTGCCCATCCGTTACCGATAGCTCAGCTGGCTTTCACCTGTTGCACGTTATTCCCTTTATTCTTTTAGGTATTGCGGCACAGTAGCTGAGGTGCTTCCAACCTCTAGCCTACGTGTATAATGTGTGTGTGTCCAAGTATACATGCACCGTTGTGTCTAGGTTTCTGCGCTGTGATCTGGTCGCCAAATTGGTATATATTTCAAATACTAAACAGTAGGTTGCGGGTCCCATTCAAGCCATCTTCACCAAATAAGATGAAATGACATCGAATCGCGTCGTGATTGTGCAGGGTTTGTTCGGCGGGAAAACATTTTAATCCATTTCGACTACGTTCCAGTGATCGCAGGGACGATGGATCACTTCAATATGAAGGGCGGTCCATATTGAGACCGCGAGTTGCAATCCAATCACACAACTTTTAGTCCAAGTTTAACCTTCTAACTATTCATGCACCGTTGTGCCAATAGTTGCAAGCCATCATCTGGTAGCCAAAGATGAAGTGGGTTCGATTACTCTTACAATGGGGCAAATTGGATAAGTGCTATCGTTACCTGATGAGATGAATTGACATCGAAACGCTTCGTGGTTGTGCAATTTTTGCTAACTGGCAAAGCGCAATTTCCATCTGCTTCGACTACGGTCTCAATGGTCGCGCTGTCCAAATTGCGTCCACATTGAGATTGTGCGTCACAATCCAATCACGCAAATTATAGTTCTATATTGGCCCTTCAATCAGACATTCACCGTCTTGCCAATAGTTGCCCGTCGTGCCATGTTAGTTATAGTGTTAGCGGTTTCGGATATAATTCCAATGGTCGCGTGTTCGACGCCTGCTATCTCTACCTGATGAGATGAATTTAAATAGGAACTCGTCGTGGTTGTGCAGTTTTAGCTGGCGGGGAACAACTTATTTTAATATTTTTCTACTACGGTCTCAGTGATCGCAGTGACCATGGTTTACTTCAATGTTATATGCGGTCCAAATTGAGATTGCACTCACAAAGCAATCGGAAAAAGCGCTGTCCAAAATTGACTATCCAATTTGTCATTAACCCTTGTGCCAATGGTTGCGCGCTGTGACTCGGAAGCCAAATTGTCAGTGGTTTCGGCTACAGTGCAAATAGCCGAGGTTTCGAGGCCATCTATCCCCACCTGATTATGTGAAATGAAATCACAACGCGTCGTTGTTGTGCAGTATTTTCGGCCTGGCAATAACCAATTTCCATCTGCTTCGAGTACGGTCCCAGTGTTCGCTTGACCAAGGTCCACTTCAACGTGAAGAGCGGTCCACATTGAGATTGCACTTCGCAATCCAATCGCACAACGTGTGGACCAAATTTGACCCTACAATTAGTCATTTTCCGTTGTGCCAAGCGTTGCCCGCCGTGACTCGGTAGCTAAAGGAACAGAGGTTTCGGCTATGATTCCAGTGGTCGCGGGTTCGAGGCATGCTGTCGCCACCTGATGGGATGAAATTATATCGTAAGGCGTCGTGGTTACGCAGGGTATTCGTGCGGGCAACACAAAGTTCCATCTGCTTTCAGCACGGCCTGATTGATCACGGTGACCAGGGTTCACTTCAATGTGACGCGCGGTCCGCATTGATATTGCAGTTTTGTAATTTTAGAGGTAATATCATTGCAGCTCTCCATGGTTTTGCTGTGTTTTCAAACGGGCAACTCCCTATACCTTTTGATTTTATATTCATGATTATTTCACCGCATCGATTCCAATAGTTCTGTCTATCGTTCTTGGTTCCTTTTAAATTCACCCGCCTCCTTTATTTGCTTTTCTATCGTCTTCTCGCCAAATGATATGTTCGCTAGAGGTTTTATTATCACCAGTTTGGATGACGGAATGTTTTCGTCCCTCAACCCAAACTTCCGGAGCCCTTCAAGAATCTCTCACTCTCTATCTTTGTTTCCTAACCGCGCTCGTTCCACATTTCTTCTGATAAAACCACCTGGTTAAAATAAGCCAGCGACCTTTCACCTGAGAGAATCACCTGACCACATCTTCCTTATCTTTGTCACAAAGATTTTTATTGATAAAACAAGAAAATAGTCAAAATCCCGCTGTTTGTCGTTACATTAACTTGCCACGGGATTTCACTGACTTCATAACGTCTCAGAGCTTCATCATTTCCGTGCCAATGAAGAATCCGTGTATCCCAGTGAGCTATGGTGTACCATGGTCCTTTCATATGAACGAACTATCCATTTAACTCATGGGACTGTTATATATTATTTGCGATCACCCTTTGGCTGCCACAATTTGGTCCTGCGGCATATCACTGCATAAATTCGGCCACACGGGATTAACTGCTGTCCTGTGGTTTCCCCACACTCATGCAGAAAGCAATCCAAGCTAGTTTGCAGATTGTTGAGGCAGTCGTATCATCACAATGACATTTCCAAACATCTTCGACACAAGGTACTGTAGCTAATCACATTACGTTTTACCAGAAACGTCCCCAAATTAACAATGAGTTTCAATGGGTTAGGACCTTATCATGATAACCGAGACATGATTTAAAGAGATGATTACCAATGCCGAGATCGTACTACCTGGTTTTCACTCTTGCGCAACGACCAACCCACATAGGGAGGCGGTGTAATATTTCATTACCGTTACGAACTAGTCATCAACCGCGTAAACGACCCTATGATTGAAACCGTGGACACTCTATGGTGCTGCGTACACTTACGGTAGCGCAATAGATGCCTAGTTACCACTGTCCACTTTAAAAATAGACCTAATGTTGGTCTCTGCCATTAAAAACCTACTTGTACGATCTTACAACCCCTTACTCTTGGTAGGGGACTTCAACCTGCACTGCCTAGAAACCGCAGCCACGTTCGGTGAGCAATTCAAGACTGAACTGCAAAACCTAATCGCTAGTTCACCGTTTGTAAAACCATGTCAATTCTTTAACGCGTTTGAGGACAGGAAACAAACCGTCCACCTTGGAGCTTGGTTTCAACAACTAGAAATTCATGATCGACATACTAACAACGTGCACCTTTTTGTGCCGCAGCGATTTTGCGACAGTACAATGAGCAATGATTTATCACGGGTAAAAAGACATGTGCATGACAAGTCCTGTAGAATGGATGGAGTAAACATTAAAATTTGCAGGATCATCGAATAAGTAACTCGTTATTTCAAGCGTCCACTGAGTTAAATGCACTATTGCATAACGATAGTTTGAAGTGGGAATGGGATATGCACACTCAAAATAGTATAGAGAACTGTTATAGTTCAGCAAGTGCGTGAGAAATAAAACAAGGAAACGACAAAGCTCACTCATTTGTTTCTTCATTTGACAGACGGTACTTTAATCCAGTTTATATACATCCAGACTAGTCACATGGGCACTTCTGCATGTATCTTCACCGCCACGTTGCGGAGAGGGCCGTTAAGCGCATGGCTATGTTTGCGTTATTTCGTCCTCCAGGTGGAGTGGACTATATCAAGTAATGCAAGTTTGAAAGCGTTTCATCAAGGCGCTTTTTGGAAAGCATTATTATAGTGGCAAGTATAACTTAAGTAGGAAGGGCATTTCAGGCGCAGGACACACGGAGGGAGAAAAAGTTTTGTCGACAATCAAGTCGACTGCAGTGCGTAGCCAGTTTGAGCTGATGGCCTCTCAGGTTGGTATTTTGGCTCAGTTGCAACAGATTTCAGGGCGGGTGAGTTGGGTTTGTCAGTATTAAGTAAACCATAATTAGGTCTCCTCGCTGACGTCGATATTCAACCGTGTACAATCTCAGAGCCTGCAGTCTGCGTCGGTAGGAGAGATGAAACAATCCTCTAACGATTTTGGTCGCTCTACATAGTTAAGCATCAAGTGTATTGATGTCGCGCTTTCGCCAGGGACGCCAAGCCTGGATCGCATATTCCACGTGAGGCCTCACGTAGGCGTTCAGCATTTGAAGAAATATGGATGGTTCAAAATTGCCGAAAGCCCTCCGTATAAGTCCAAGATGTTGACTGGCTCATTTTCGTACCTTTTCAGCATATCTCGAGCAACCAAGTTTGTCCTGCACGATGACCCCGAGGTCGTTTACTTGGGAAACACGTTGTAACTGCTGTTCTCCAAGTCGATATTCATAGATAAGCTGATGGCAAATGCTTATGACTTTGTACTTGGTCACGTTTTACTGGAGCCGGTTGTGGGATGACCACGAATAAGCCCTGTTGAGATCGCTCTGCAATGCCATGTAATTATCCGATGTCCGGATATCATGCCAAATTTTGACATCATCTGCAAATAGTAAGAAATCCGGGTGCAGTACACTGGCATGATCGTTAATGAGTCTTAAGAATAAACGTGGTTCCAGTGTCGATCCTTGAGGAATGCCACACTCTACGTCAATTGGCTCGGAAATGGAGCTGCAGACTCTCACATTCAGCTAACGATGAGCGAGGAAGTTGCCGATCCAACAGAGTATAGGGTCATTGATTCCAAAGCTTCGAAGCTTGTGAAGGAGAATGTGGAGGTCCAAATGATCGCAAGCTTTCGAGAAGTACAGGTAGAATAACAACGACTCTCACTCTGATATCGGCTGACTCTGTCCAGCTTGCTCGGGCTAGCAGCAAGTTTGTAGTGCAGGATCAATGTCGGCGGAATCCGTGTTGCTGGGAGTTTACGATGTTCTTGCTCGCGAGATATCCGGTGAGCGCCTCTGCAATTATAACTTCCATTGGATAAAACTGGGAGGAGAGTGATTGGACAGTAGTTCGAGGGCTCCCAGCGATTACCACTTTTCTAAATAGAAGTGACTAGTCCATCTTTCCACATTGTCGAAACCTGCATTTCTTCGAGACACCCTGGAAAGATTCGAGCTAATGATTCAGCAAGGTTCATGGCCGCTGTCTTCAAGGTATTCGATTTAATGTTGTCCACAACTTGTGAGCTGTGCAGGCGCAATGACATTAGTGTTTTCAACATATTGGCTGCCGTGAACGATACGTGGTTTAACCCTGGTAGTGTTGGAAGCTGTGTAAAAAGCGGAGGAAATGATGATTCACCCCGGTTAGTATGGATGAAGTGTTGGCGAAACAGGTTGGCTGCATCTTGTGAGGTTTGCGCAAGTCCATCTGTTGCACTTAAAACCGGGATGCCGCGCTGCACGGCGCGGAGCTTGTTGTCGTGTCTATACAGCAAGTTCTAATTTGTACTGAATTTCGCCGCTAAGTTCGTTTGGTGCTGGAGTTTGTTTTCGTAGTTCAAGTTGACGCAGTGATTACGTTAAGTTGTGTAAGCATCTGAGGTCAGGTTACTTGGACAGACATTGTAAGCGCGCCAGACTGAATGCATTTTCTAGTAAGGCTCCTCAGTAACGAATTCACCTGCTTCGGGCGAAGGACCTTGCTTTCTGACGCATTTGCAACTAGTTTAATGAATTGGGTAACGAACAACATCCAGGAGTCATCCGGCTTCTTCTCGACCAGGAAGGACCGGTCGGTTTCTTGAACGAACTTGGAGAGTAGATCGTAACGTATAACGACACAGTTTTCCACGTTGTTCTGACTGATGTATTCCGAGTAACAGATGAAACTAAAGAGCAACCTTGCTTGATCGCTACGGCCAAGTGATGCATCTATGATCACCGTGTCGATCATTAGTTTCTCGTAGGAGAGCACAAGGTCCAAAACGGAGGGTGTATCGCCTGTTCGGAATCGCGTAGCTGTGGTGACATGGCTGTACGGATGTACATCGGCGATCACCTCTTGCAAATCCGCCTTGAATTGTTCGCTGTGCGATGCTGGAACTTCCATGGCGTGCAGGTTGATTTCCCCTACCAAAAAGACATTACTGTATGGTCGTACCTGGACTCTTTTTCATTGCAGAAGATAGGCAATGATCCATTTCCAAGGTGGACATTGGAGCGCGGTAAACTATTACTAGTAAACGCACGTCACCACTTCTTAGATGTATACAATACAAAAGAGAATCGACGACTTTCGTTTCTCTGTCCTCAATGCCATCAACGTGCCGATGGGATCGATAGTACAGGAGCACTCCCCCTCCTCTGCTAGGTCGGTCGTTTCGTCTGGAATTCATGCCGGGTAGTGCAATCTCAGCATCGGTAATCTCCGTGTTCAGCGCTGTTTCGGTGACCATAACTAGGTCACAAGGCTTGGCGACCTGACGAATACGAAGTTCGGTTAGTTTGCTGAGAAGACTTTGTGCATTGGTGTATAAGCTGGTAAGGGCATAGGTGGTCAGAAGCATGTTTGTGAATGCAGGTTTCCGCTGAGGGTCTATATCGACCACTGCGGGGTCGGCTGCCGGCCGATTTTTTGTAGGACCGATGACGCAGGTCCTAGGGCCAGTTAGGTTGTTGTATAGAACTCTCAGCGCCAACAAGTGAGTGACCATCCTGTCCTCCTTCAGCTGTCGTTGGGTTTTGTCATTGGTTCCGTTCTGAGCTATACGGTGAGAGAATTGTATTTGTAAGTTGCTTTCTCAGTGTTATATTGTCTATCTGTGACCCGGTGCCTATTGACTTTATACCTAGTTCCGATCCCACATTTTGATCACATATTCTGCCATCAGTTCGGAGTGCAATGATACTTTCATCAAGCGGAGACAACCCCTTTGTAGTTAGGTGACAGCGGTAACCTTGATGTCGAATTAGCGATAACATTTTCGGGTGAGAGTACTTCACGAATAAAACACCATTCATTCTAGTCATGCGCTTTGACCTCTAGCTCGCTTAGTGACTGGAACTCGGGGACACCGTGAACAAGGATAGATTTTGCGTCTTGTTGTTTACGGAATTCATCCGGATTTTGTTTGCGTTTTGGCGTTCGCTACAAGGAACATCTGCAAATATTCGAACAGTGCAGGTGGTGGTACAGAAGTGAGTTGCTGACAAGCGAACTGCCATTGCATCATTAATTGACTGAAGTGTTAGCTGGAGTAACTGCGGTTCACCGTAGTAAATGGAGTTTGGGTGACGGACGTGACGCATCATACTGACTGGTTTAGCTTGAAACCCAATTACTTGATACAGGGAGTTCCACTGTTTTGTCGTATAGTGTCTTATCTTTTATGGAGTTCGCTCCGGATTCAGTCACATTAGAGCATATAACAGTTAAAGAATTATGATAGTGTTTCATGTTCTCCTTTTTGGAGGGACCAGTGGCTGCTTTCTTCGGTTGGACAAATGATGGGGTCTTGAGTCCCGTGGTGGTATTGACAGCAGTAACTCGTTTGGCAGCGGGTGGGGTTGCAATGTGAAGTGCCTCCGTCATATGGTTTGCAAAAAGGGACGCGCAGGTTGTCGGCCGTCTAAAAGTGTTTAGCGTGACGGGTGATTCTGTTGAGGAATGTGTGGCGAACGCATCTTTATGAGTAGCCGCTAGTGTCGCAGTGGCTAACTCTAGATCGTTACTCTTACACTGTGTTGAATTTGAGCTTGATGTTGAGCATCGTGTTCGAGGCACTGATTTGTCTGATTCATTTGGGACAGCTTTCATGGCCGCTGAATGCTCTACAATTTTTGTCAGCCTATCGTACTTCTGCGTCAACACAGTTATACATCTGATCTGTGGAAGAGACGTACACTCAGTGCAGAACCAGAGAGAATCAGTCGTTCTATTAAGGTTGTTTTTACCTGGCTAAGACTAAGGCGTATACATCGAGAATGGAATTATTGTCGGCAGTTTCTGCATTCTATTCCAAATCGCACGTTTTACCCAGCTGTCTGCTCCACAACTGACGTTTCTTTCGGAAGCTTTGGGCTTACCTTTCCTTAGGCAACCAGTCCGTGCCGTTGTGACTGTCAGATCTGAGGAAGTCTTTGCAATGTCTACACTGGTATGCGTAATCCAAACGCTGTCGGTCAAGCTGGTGGTCTGGCAGACACCCGTTCGATTGCTGTAGAACAAATACAAGATGGCGGACACAGACGGCAGTTGGGCCAATAAGTGAGCTCTCCGACAGTTGCCGGCGAATATTCACCGAAATCGCACATTTGGCAAAATGCATCAAAAGCATAGTATTGGTGCAGAATTCACACAGAGAAAACAAGTATAGGGCAGTATTTCTAAAGCAAAAGTGGAATCCAGCAAGGTAAATCTAAAATCCGTGGTGTCCATGGGTACAGTAGTGTTCCATTATGTGTGCTACGCGGAGTATCCTAAAAAGCACGCCGAGGTATCTCACGTCGTAACGAACTATGCTGACCAGTCCGACCGCAATAGTGCAAAACTTGGTCTTTTCTAGCTGAACGGACCCTTGTAGTGGCCTTCCGAGCATTTGTTAACAGATTCAACAAGCTCGTAACAAGCAGATATGTAACCAAAATCCACCGACATAAAAAGGTGAAGTCTTTCGTAAGAAGCAGAACACGTGAATGCATGGAACTGAGGTACTTGAAATGCCTCACATACATAGCCTCTCCGAGCGAGGACGCTTAGACTGTCTACACAACACAAGGTAGCCACTGTGTTTTAATCGTCCGGGAGGATAAACTAAAGAACCAACAAAACCAGGTGGAAAATTTTCCCTCTAATCCCAAGCTGCCATACAGGCACATAAACAAATCGCGCCGGGTTAAGCGCGGAATTCCTGCTCTGCATGCAGCATGCGGGTTGGCACAAACGGCACAAGAGGCGTCCAACATTCTTGGACAACAATTTGGTCGTACCACCCAACGCATGTAATCATGGTACATCCTGCCTACGCAGATCATGCCACCACCAGGACTTAATTACAAACCGTTTACTTCCACAGCTCTACTGAAGAAGCTGTTGTCCTTTCGGGAGTTCAGCACCCCGGCTTGCGGAAGCATTCACCCGAAGACATTGTAGTTGTCACCATGAGTTAAATTGATCTGCTAGCAATTCTCTTTCAGCGATGTCTCAACGAGAAGTAGTTCCCCACGATGTGGATGCACGGGATCCTCACCCCAATCTATAAAAGCGGTAGCCATGCTGAACCAGTAAATTGTCGACCGATAATGCTACTTCAGATGGTTGCTAAGGTTATGGAGTCCATTGTAACTGTGTCATTAATGGAGTACTAGGCGAACAACAAAATTCTCTTTCCATAGCGTCTCGAATTCCGCCAGAACCGGTCCAGTACTACAAATTTGTCGATAGCTGGTGTAAGCTGGACGGTATCTGTGAACTCTGGTGTAGGAGTCGAATCGGCCTACCTGGATTTCTCAAAGGCATTCAACCGTATAGGCGATCGCACTCTGCTGCACAAGCTCCAGATACATGGAATCGGAGATCCCGTTATGGGTTGGATAGGCCACTTTCTCGTTCTACGTAAGCTGAATGTGAGCGCTCCGAGCACCCTAACGGAACCATTAGAAGTTCAGTGCTGCGTACCGCAGGGCTCGGTTCTTGGACGTCGAATGTCTCTCGTTTTCAGAAATGATCTTGCAACTGTGTTGTTATCAAACTCACTGTTATTTGTAGACGATCTGAAGAGATGGCGTGCTGTCACCTCAGTAGTGGGTCACACACCCCTACAGGATGACTTGAACAAAGCGTACACGTGGTCCGTCGAGCACATGTTGCACTTCAACACCACAAAGTACAAAACCATAAGCATACGACATCAGAGTATTTTAAACTACCGCCTAGGATCACAAATACTACAGCGCGCTTCTCATGGATGCGCTCTTGACTTGCTTGTTCAACCTGACCTCAGTTGTTGGAGGCAAACCGAAAAGGCATTGAAGAAGGCAAACCAGCACTTCGGCCTTCTTCGTAGGGCGTTTGGGAAGTTAGACGCCACAGCCTTGTCGAAAATGCTTGGGACGTACATGAAGCTGCATACGGAATATGCTGTCTAAGCGTACGAACCCAGGCTGAAGCACCATCTCGCCGCGCCAGATATTGCACAACGTAGGACGACAAAGTACGTCAGAGGTTTGTCCCGCGTTCCCTACCAACTCAGGCTGAAAACCCTCAAAATATACAGCGGACTTTATCGGCATCTAAAGGATGATCTCATAATGGTGTAGCAGATTCTGAGAAACCCAAACCACACATGTCATTCTCTTTTGAGACTCAGACAATACATCTCTGTAACGAGTCAGCAGTTTAAGCCGGTCACACAGTACAGCCGACTGGAATCTCAATGAAATCCCTTCTCATTGAGAAGGTTACAACCATGGGACCTCCTTTGTGCACATGTAATCAACTCCTACATCTTATCCGTTTTCGAAAAACTCTTTGACAATACTCTGACCAACTTACAGTACGTGATCTACCCCATGATCATCAGAAGGAAAAATGGAACAATGGTATAGTGGGAGCAATTCCCGTAGGATGGTCAGAATGAGAACCACAACAGAGTGAATAGAATACACTGACAGAATGCACATCGTTCTGGTGGACTCACCAAGTGTTAACAAAGAGGCATGCAGAAAGAGCCAACCACAGTTGTGCAGATTAATTCTGGTTATGCAACTTTGGTCGCATTATATCGTCTGTCGAGAGACACCGGCTATATCTCCTGATGACAATCACAGTTATGTCCTTTTGGTAGGGGAAATCAACCTGCACGCCATGGAAGTTCCAGCATCGCACAGCGAACAATTCAAGGCGGATTTGCAAGAGGTGATCGCCGATGTACATCCGTACAGCCATGTCACCACAGCTACGCGATTCCGAACAGGCGATACACCCTCCGTTTTGGACCTTGTGCTCTCCTACGAGAAACTAATGATCGACACGGTGATCATAGATGCATCACTTGGCCGTAGCGATCAAGCGAGGTTGCTCTTTAGTTTCATCTGTTACTCGGAATACATCAGTGAGAACAACGTGGAAAACTGTGTCGTTATACGTTACGATCTACTCTCCAAGTTCGTTCAAGAAACCGACCGGTCCTTCCTGGTCGAGAAGAAGCCCGATGACTCCTGGATGTTGTTCGTTACCCAATTCATTAAACTAGTTGCAAATGCGTCAGAAAGCAAGGTCCTTCGCCTGAAGCAGGTGAATTCGTTACTGAGGAGCCTTACTAGAAAATGCATTCAGTCTGGCGCGCTTACAATGTCTGTCCAAGTAACCTGACCTCAGATGCTTACACAACTTAACGTAATCACTGCGTCAACTTGAACTACGAAAACAAACTCCAGCACCAAACGAACTTAGCGGCGAAATTCAGTACAAATTAGAACTTGCTGTATAGACACGACAACAAGCTCCGCACCGTGCAGCGCGGCATCCCGGTTTTAAGTGCAACAGATGGACTTGCGCAAACCTCACAAGATGCAGCCAACCTGTTTCGCCAACACTTCATCCATACTAACCGGGGTGAATCATCATTTCCTCCGCTTTTTACACAGCTTCCATCACTACCAGGGTTAAACCACGTATCGTTCACGGCAGCCAATATGTTGAAAACACTAATGTCATTGCGCCTGCACAGCTCACATGTTGTGGACAACATTAAATCGAATACCTTGAAGACAGCGGCCATGAACCTTGCTGAATCATTAGCTCGAATCTTTCCAGGGTGTCTCGAAGAAATGCAGGTTTCGACAATGTGGAAAGATGGACTAGTCACTTCTATTTAGAAAAGTGGTAATCGCTGGGAGCCCTCGAACTACTGTCCAATCACTCTCCTCCCAGTTTTATCCAATGGAAGTTATAATTGCAGAGGCGCTCACCGGATATCTTGCGAGCAAGAACATCGTAAACTCCCAGCAACACGGATTCCGCCGACATTGATCCTGCACTACAAACTTGCTGCTAGCCCGAGCAAGCTGGACAGAGTCAGCCGATATCAGAGTGAGAGTCGTTGTTATTCTACCTGTACTTCTCGAAAGCTTGCGATCATTTGGACCTCCACATTCTCCTTCACAAGCTTCGAAGCTTTGGAATCAATGACCCTATACTCTGTTGGATCGGCAACTTCCTCGCTCATCGTTAGCTGAATGTGAGTGTCTGCAGCTCCATTTCCGAGCCAATTGACGTAGAGTGTGGCATTCCTCAAGGATCGACACTGGAACCACGTTTATTCTTAAGACTCATTAACGATCATGCCAGTGTACTGCACCCGGATTTCTTACTATTTGCAGATGATGTCAAAATTTGGCATGATATCCGGACATCGGATAATTACATGGCATTGCAGAGCGATCTCAACAGGGCTTATTCGTGGTCATCCCACAACCGGCTCCAGTAAAACGTGACCAAGTACAAAGTCATAAGCATTTGCCATCAGCTTATCTATGAATATCGACTTGGAGAACAGCAGTTACAACGTGTTTCCCAAGTAAACGACCTCGGGGTCATCGTGCAGGACAAACTTGGTTGCTCGAGATATGCTGAAAAGGTACGAAAATGAGCCAGTCAACATCTTGGACTTATACGGAGGGCTTTCGGCAATTTTGAACCATCCATATTTCTTCAAATGCTGAACGCCTACGTGAGGCCTCACGTGGAATATGCGATCCAGGCTTGGCGTCCCTGGCGAAAGCGCGACATCAATACACTTGATGCTTAACTATGTAGAGCGACCAAAATCGTTAGAGGATTGTTTCATCTCTCCTACCGACGCAGACTGCAGGCTCTGAGATTGTACACGGTTGAATATCGATGTCAGCGAGGAGACCTAATTATGGTTTACTTAATACTGACGAACCCAACTCACCCAAGTCGCAATCTGCTACAGCTGAGCCAAAATAACAAACTGAGAGGCCATCAGCTCAAACTGGCTACGCACTGCACTCGACTTGATTGTCGACGAAACTTTTTCTCCCTCCGTGTGTCCTGCGCCTGAAATGCCCTTCCTACTTAAGTTATACTTGCCACTATAATAATGCTTTCCAAAAAGCGCCTTGATGAAACGCTTTCAAACTTGCATTACTTGATATAGTCCACTCCACCTGGAGGACGAAATAACGCAAACATAGCCATGCGCTTAACGGCCCTCTCCGCAACGTGGCGGTGAAGATACATGCAGAAGTGTCCATGTGACTAGTCTGGATGTATATAAACTGGATTAATGTAGCTCGTCTGTCAAATGAAGAAACAAACGAGTGAGCTTTGTCGTTTCCTTTTTTATTTCTCATGCATTTACTGAACTATAACAGTTCTCTATACTATTATGTGTGTGCACATCTCATTCTCACTTGTAAACTATCGTTATGCAATGTGCATTTAAGTCAGTGGACGCTTGAAATAACGAGTTACTTATTCGATGATCCTGCAAATTTTAATGTTTACTCCATCCATTCTACAGGACTTGTCATGCACATGTCTTTTTACCCGTGATAAATCATTGCTCATTGTACTGTCGCAAAATCGCTGCGGCACAAAAAGGTGCACGTTGTTAGTATGTCGATCATGAATTTCTAGTTGTTGAAACCAAGCTCCAAGGTGGACGGTTTGTTTCCTGTCCTCAAACGCGTTAAAGAATTGACATGGTTTTACAAACGGTGAACTAGCGATTAGGTTTTGCAGTTCAGTCTTGAATTGCTCACCGAACGTGGCTGCGGTTTCTAGGCAGTGCAGGTTGAAGTCCCCTACCAAGAGTAAGGGGTTGTAAGATCGTACAAGTAGGTTTTTAATGGCAGAGACCAACATTAGGTCTATTTTTAAAGTGGACAGTGGTAACTAGGCATCTATTGCGCTACCGTAAGTGTACGCAGCACCATAGAGTGTCCACGGTTTCAATCATAGTGTCGTTTACGCGGTTGATGACTAGTTCGGAACGGTAATGAAATATTACACCGCCTCCCTATGTGGGTTGGTCGTTGCGCAAGAGTGAAAACCAGGTAGTACGATCTCGGCATTGGTAATCATCTCTTTAAATCATGTCTCGGTTATCATGATAAGGTCCTAACCCATTGAAACTCATTGTTAATTTGGGGACGTTTCTGGTAAAACGTAATGTGATTAGCTACAGTACCTTGTGTCGAAGATGTTTGGAAATGTCATTGTGATGATACGACTGCCTCAACAATCTGCAAACTAGCTTGGATTGCTTTCTGCATGAGTGTGGGGAAACCACAGGACAGCAGTTAATCCCGTGTGGCCGAATTTATGCAGTGATATGCCGCAGGACCAAATTGTGGCAGCCAAAGGATGATCGCAAATATTATATAACAGTCCCATGAGTTAAATGAATATTTCGTTCATATGAAAGGACCATGGTACACCATAGCTCACTGGGATACACGGATTCTTCATTGGCACGGAAATGATGAAGCTCTGAGACGTTATGAAGTCAGCGAAATCCCCTGGCAAGTTAATGTAACGGCAAACAGCAGGATTTTGACTATTTTCTTGTTTTATCTAAACATCTTTGTGACAAAGACAAGGAGGACGTGATCAGGCAATTCTCCCAGATGAAATGTCGCTGGCTTATGTTAATCAGGTTGTTTTATGGGAAGAAATGTGGAAAGAGCGCAGTTAGAAAAAAAGATAGAGAGCGAGAAATTCTTGAAGGGCTCGGGAAGTTGGGGTAAGGGATGAAAACATTCCGTCATCCAAACTGGTGATAATAAAACGTCTAGCGAACATATCATTTGGCGAGAAGACGACAGAAAAGCAAATAAAGGAGGCGAGTGAATTTAAAAGGAACCAATAACGATAGACAGAACCATTGGAGTTGATGCGGTGAAAGAATCATGAATATAAAATCAAAAGGTATAGGGAGTTGCCCGTTTGAAAACACAGCAAAAACATGGAGAGCTGCAATGATATTACCTCTAAAATTACAAAAACTACAATATCAATGCTGAACGCGCGTCACATTGAAGTGAAATTTGGCCAATGTGATCACTGAGAACGTAGTGTTTTCAGATGGAAATTTGTTGTCCGCGAAAAATACTGCATAGCCACGATACGTTTCGATGTCATTTCATCTCATCAGGTGGCCTCGAACATGCGAAAAGTAAAACAGTGTCCTCAAATTCTACCCATTTTCTGCCAGGTCACTGTGAGCAACCCTTGGCCCAACGGTGAATGACTAGTTATAGGGTCAATTTGGACTACATCGTGTGTGTTTGTTAGGATTGCGCGCCCGCAATATCATTGTGGACCGAGCATCACATAGTAGTGAACCCTGGTCACGTGATCACTCAGGCCGTGTTGAAAGCAGATGGAAGTTGAGTGTTGCCCGCCCGAATACACTGCACAACCACGACGCCTTACGATGTAATTTCATCCCGTCAGGTGGAGACAGCAAGCCTCGAACCCGCGACCATTGGAATCGTAGCCGAAACCTCTATCCCTTTAGCTACCGAGTCACGGCGGGCAAAGCTTGGCACAACGGTACATGACTAATTGCAGGGTCAAATTTGGACTACACGTTGAGTGATTGAATTGCGAAGTGCAATCTCAACGTGGACCGTTCTTGACGTTGAAGTGGACCTTGGTCAAGCGAACACTGGGACCGTACTCGAAGCAGATGGAAATTGGTTATTGCCAGGCCGAAAACACTGCACAACAACGACGCGTTGTGATGTCATTTCACATAATCAGATGGGGATAGATGGCCTCGAAACATCGGCTATTTGAACTGTAGCCGAAACCACTAACAATTTGGCTTCCGAGTCACAGCGCGCAACCATTGGCACAAGGGTTAATGACAAATTGGATAGTCAATTTTGGACAGCGCCTTTTCCGATTGCTTTGTGAGTGCAATCTCAATTTGGACCGCACATGACATTGAAGTAAACCATGGTCACTGCGATCACTGAGACCGTAGTAGAAAAAGATTGAAATTAGGTGTTTCCCGCCAGCTAAAACTGCACAACCACGACGAGTTCCTATTTAAATTCATCTCATCAGGTAGAGATAGCAGGTATCGAACACGGGACCACTGGAATCGTATCCAAAACCGCTAACACTATAACTAACATGGCACGACGGGCAACTATTGGCAAGACGGTGAATGTCTGATTGAAGGGTTAATATTGAACTACAATTTGCGTGATTGGATTGTGACGCACAATCTCAGTGTGGACGCAATTTGGACAACGCGACCATTGAGACCGTAGTCGAAGCAAATGGGAATTGCGCTTTGCCAGCTAGCAAGAATTGCACAACCACGAAGCGTTTCGATGTCAATTCATCTCATCAGGTAACGGTAGCAGTCATCGAATTTGCCCCATTGTAAGAGTAATCGAACCCACTTCATCTTCGGATACCGGATGATGGCGTGCAACTATTGGCACAACGGTGAATGAATAGTCAGAAGGTTAAACTTGGACTAAAAGTTGTGTGATTGGATTGCAACTCGCGATCTCAATATGGACCGCCCTTCATATTGAAGTGATCCATCGTCCCTGAGATCACGGGGAACGTAGTCGAAATTGATTGAAATGGTTTCCCGCCGAACAAACCCTGCACAATCACGACGCGATTCGATGTCATTTCATCTTATCTGGTGAAGATGGTTTAAATGGGACCAGCAACCTACTGTTTATTAGTTGAAATATATACCAATTTGGCGACCAGCTCACAGCGCAAAAACCTTGGCACAACGGTGAATGTATAACTGAACACACACACATTATACACGTAGGCTAGAGGTTGGAAGCACCTCAGCTACTGTGCCGCAATACCTAAAAGAATAAAGGGAATAACGTGCAACAGGTGCAAGCCAGCTGAGCTACCGGTAACGGATGGGCACCGTTCCGGTAAGCTACCTGCCGACCACTATGCGGCAGACAAAAGCATAACTTACTATGCAAGATTAAAAAATGCTAAATAATGAGATCGTGGTTAGAGGGGAGTCTAAGAGGGCTGGGGTGGGACAAAGAAACTCACAGCACGAACGCCACTGAGGTAGGCTCCTAGCCATAACAACAAGTGTATCCAGCCAAAGGTGTTCATTGTCTTTCGAACCCCAATCAGGGAGCCGAGACGCTCCAACTGAGGCCAGCTTCGAAGTGAGGGCCTTCATTCCTTTCGACCAAGTCATCGCTTGGCCACCTCTCCTCTTCTTCCATCCACACCCCAGGCGCGCAAACAACGCACGTCGCGGGAGTCGGTGGCTGGCATGCGTAACACGTGGCCCATCCATCGGAGCCTGGTGTCTGAAATAACGGTGCTGAGCGGTTCATTTCCTTTTCCTGTGCCATAAGCAAGGCGTCGAACACGCTCGTTGCTCACGTGGTGTTCCCATCAGATGTGAGCTAAATTGCGAAGACACCGGCAGTCGAACGTAACTAGTCTCTTTATCTCCGTTTATCTAAGGGGTCAAGTTTCACAACCGTACAGTAGGGTCGAACGTACCGCTGCATTTTACACTCTACCATTCAGGGTGAGAGTGATGTCGCGCCGGCGCCATAAGTGGCGAACGTTAGCAAAAGTGCCTGGTACTTTTGCTATACGGTTCGTGATCTCATCTCCAATCCCACCGGCGCTGATACTTCCCAAGTAGTTGAATTTTTGAAAAATTTCTAGCTGTTCTCCACCAAGCGTCAGCGAATGAGGCGATCCAGGGCAATTTTTGAGGAATGGTTTGCATTTCGATGGTGCAAAACAAAGCCCGAAGCGGCTTACAGCTAGTGCTAATCTGTTCAGTGCCGCTTGGCGCGTCTGGGAGTTGTCACAGATTACGGTAATTTCGTCAGCATACTCCAAGTCAAATAGTCGTTCTTTTGAGAGCAGATCCACACCTTCTAAGTTGTGTCCTGTGAAGGCGATTTCCATGACTATGTCAATAGGGAAGTTGAAAAGGAAAGGTGACAGCGGGCATCCTTGTCTCACAGCGCTGAAGATATTAACGGGCGACGACAGCTTGCCGTAAGCCCTCATTCTGCCTGAGC
>OX104065.1:84655647-84674939 GCA_944474145.2 Dicrocoelium dendriticum | reverse complement strand
ACACGTAGTTCTGATATCTATACAGATGAGGCATTGTTCATCTGCATGGAACAGTGAAATATTACTGCTGGGCTACCAGCAACCCACAAAAGTTAACGCAGCACGTATGAACCGCAGTGTGAAACTGATGCTTTGGGCCGGATTAACAAGCCAGAAAATCTTGGGCCCATATTTCTTTTCCGGGGATGTGCCCGGCAGGTTGTTGTTTTGAAGTACCAAAGCCTTGTCTTTTCCTAGCATCGTCGTATTTGAAAATGCTGCAGACATTTGTGCTTCCCCAGTTGGAGGCTGAAGGGGCATGCAGTACCATTTGGTGGCAGCAGGATGGTGCACCTGCACATTCTGCTAAAACGGTGCGTGCTTACCTCACCGACAAATTTGGCCGCCATTGGATCGGACGCGGTGGACCAATGGAGTGTCCTGCTCGCTTACCAGCTTTGAGCCCCATGGACCTTTTGCTATGGGCTATCTGAAGCGGCGAGTGTACAAAACAAGGCCGCGTACATTGGATCAATTGAAAGAAAATATTGTGAACGAATGTCGCGTGATTACGAGGGATACATTGGAGAAAGGGCTCGCCAATTGTATTAAGCGGTTTCTGCACTGTAAGCAGCATGCCGGCGGACATTTTGAACATATCCTTCACTAGCATAGATGATCGTTTCAATACATGTCTGTTAATATACTTATCCTCTTTCACAAATATCTTAGTGACTAAACTGATCCGATGGCAAATGGTACTAATGATGCGTCCGGGCGGATAGAATTCTTAACGCCCAGGCTGTCGTGGAGCACATAAACAGCGTATGCACCGAAGCGTTCAATGACTACTTATGGCGAGATCACTGAGTCACTATGTGCTGAGGTTCGTCCAGCCTTAATGAAAATCCCACTGTGGTGTTGACTCAGTTGCAGGCTATTGCCTGTAAAGTTGGTGCTCGGCATGAGTTGCAGTAGGTGGCAAAATGTGTACGTGGAGTCGTTCCGTATCTGGTAGACTAATATGAGGTCTCCACGTAGTCACTTGTAGGGTCTACTGAACACTCCGAGTGTTTTCAGTCGCTGCTCGACCATGATGAGGTTCAAGCGCTGAAAGGTCACGGTTTAGCCGAGCGTGCCAAGCCTAGGTTACGTATTCGACGTGCTAACGCACGTAGGCATGGAGCATCATAGAGAAGATGAATGAATCCAAACTTTCGAATGCCATCCGCAAGCTAACAACGTGCTGGTTACCACTTTTGGATCCCGACTGTTTGGAATAACCGAAGTCGTCTTGCACCAGCACACCGAAGTCAAGTTCCTGAAGGCTTGGCTGCAGGTCATATGCCCCAATATTCTAGAGATAGGCGTGTCTATGGCGGATGTGGATAATGTGTCACTTGGCCACATTTAAGGGCAATGAATTCCTCACCGGTCAATGCCAGGTCCCATCTAGGTCGCACATGGAGGATCTTGTGGTCGTCCATTCTCTTGATTCCCGGCCAACTTTTAACGTCATCCGAAAAAGTCAAATTTTTGAGGTGATGGCTCTCGCAAGACCGTCGCACTCCACTCGATTAGAGTCGGGCAGAGATATTTGGTCTCTAACCTAGAACTGCTGTTCACGGAGAAAATTACCAACGCATCCTAACAATGCTTTGTCTAGGTTTTCCAAGTAGCCCATCATTACATCAGCGATGATCGCTTCCATGGCTTTGGAAAGCCCAGACAGAAGTGTTACCGGACGGTAATTGGTAGGATCAGACGGATTTCTCTGAAAGAATCCGGCAGGTAGCTGGGCTAGGTGAATGGCTGCTGCCTGCAGTGCTTTAGGGTGAAGGTTATCGAAGGATTGTAGCTTTTTCAGAACCACCTTCGCTACGCATTTGATGCTGGATGACACTGATGGTGTTGGGACAGAAGTAAGCATAAGGTTTGAGGCTAGTACCCCTTGGAAAGTAGGCCAGTAATGGGAAATGAGGGGTTGTCCGCCTTTTTTGATGCGTGTTTATACCCACCAATCGTACTGAGTGGTGCAATTCCACGCTGCAATTTTCGAAGTGCATTCACGTGTCTGTAAATAAGGCTGTGGTTCGAACGGAGTTGTTTTGCTAGCTATAGACGGCATGACAGCCTGTTTTCATGAACCAACTGTACCTATTAATTGCTCAAATCTACGTACGCTGTCTCATTCTCCGCGTCAGGATTGTTTATGTGAAGGCGCCATATGTTCCCCCAACGCCAAAACGCTTTATATTTGGTTTCTGATTAATAAGTTTGGTTTCATGTGATGGTGCAATATTTTTGCTTTTTATGCGGACGGAACCAGATAAGGAGAAATACATTGCATTTTTTCGGGCTTTGCATCGGTTTGTTCGTCGTAGCGAATAAAATCAAACCTTACAATTCTGTGATCGTACCTTTCGTTGTGCGTTTTTAATATGCCAGTTGGACATACATGACTGAGTGCACCCTAGAGATAGTCTTGGAGAAATGGTTGAAAACCACATCACTAGTCACGGAAGCATCAGAGAAAAAATTGTCCACCATCAAGTGAAACCAACATTGTACATGAGGAGCCAAATGTGAAGAGTTATGGTCTTGGAGGAACATATGGCGCCTTCACACAAACAATCCTGACGCGGAGAATGAGATAGCTTACATGGCTCAGAGCAATTAATCTGTACCGCTGGTTCGTGAAAACAAGTTATCACACCGACTGGAGCTAGCAAAACAATTCCGTTCGAACCACAGCCTTATTTACCGACACGTGAATACACTACGAAAGTTGCAGCGTGGAATCGCACCACTCAATACGATTGGTGGGTATACATACACAACTAAAATGGCGAACAACTCCTCATTGCCCAGTATTGGCCTACTTTACAAGCGGTACTAGCCACAAACCTTATACTTGCTTCTGTTCCAACACCATCAGTGTTATCCAGCATCAAATACATGACAAATGTGGCTCTGAGAAAGCTACCATCCTTGGATATCCTTCACCCTAAAACACTGCATGCAACAGCCATTCACCTAGCCCAGCTACTTGCCGGACTCTATCAGAGATGTCCGTCCGATCCTACTAATTACCCTCCGGTAACACTTCTCCCTGCTCTTTTCAAAGTTATGAAATCGATCATCGCTGACGTAATGACGGTATAATTGGAAAACGCATTCAATGCAACCTTAGGATGGGTTAGTAATTTTCTTCGTCAACAACAGTTTTAGGTAAGAGACTGAACATCTCTGTCCGAATCTAATCAAGGTGAGTGAAACGATCTTGCGAGAGCCATCACCACAAAAATTTTACTTTTCCGGATGACGTTAAAAGTTGGCCAGGGATCAAGAGAATGGACGACCACAAGATCCTCCATGTGCGACCTAGATGGGACCTGGCATTGAGCGGTGAGGAATTCACCGCCGTTAAATGTGGTCAAGCGACACACTGTCGACATAAGCCAAAGACATGCATATCTCTAAAATATTGGGGCATCTGACCAGCAGACAAGTCCTCAGGAACTTGAACTCGGTGTGCTGATGCAGGACGACTTCGCTTATTCCAGACAGTCGGAATCCAAAAGTGGTAACCAGCACGTTGTTAGCTTGCGGATGGCATTCAAAAGTTTGGATTTATTCATATTCTCTATGATGCTCTATGCCTACCTGCGTTAACACGTCGTATACGTAATCCAGGCTTGGCACGCTGGGCTAAACCATGAGCTTGCAGGGCTTGAAACTCACCATGGTCGAGCAGCGACCGAAAACACTCGGAGTGTTCAGTAGACACTAGAGGTGGCTACGTGGAGACCTCATATTAGTCTACCAGATAGGGAACGACCCCATGTATACATGTTGCCACTACTGCAACTCATCACCAACTTTACAGGCAACAGCCTGAAACGGAGTCAACAACACAGTCGGCTTTTCATTAAGGCTGGACGAACCTCAGCTCATAGCGACTCAGTGATTCCGCCATAAGTAGCCATCGAACGTTTCGGTGCCTACGCTGTTTATGTGCTCAACGACAGCCTGGAAGTTAAGAATTCTATCCGACCGGAAGCATCATTAGCACCATTTGCCAGCGGACCAGTTTAGTCGTTAACACATTAGTGAAAGAGGATAAGTATATTAACAGAAATGTATTAAAACGATCATCTATGCTCGTAAAGGATATGTTCAAAATGTCCGCCGGCATTCTGCTTGCAGCGCAGAAACCGCTTGCTGCAATTGGCGAGCATTTTCTTTAATGTATCCCTCGTGATAGCGCGACATTCGTTCACAATATTTTCTTTTAATTGATCCAATGTACACGGTCTTGATTGTACACTCGCCGCTTCATATAGACTAAAGTAAAAAGTCTATGGTGTTCAAATCTGGTAAGCGAGTAGACAACTCCATTGGTCTACCGCGTTAGATCCCATGGTGCCCAAATGTGTCGGTGAGGTAAGCACGCACCGTTTAATCAGAATGTGCGGGTGCACCATCCTGTTGCCACGAAATGGTACTGCATGCCCCTTCAGCCTCCAACTGTGGAAGCCCAAATGTCTGCAGCATTTCTAAATACGATGATGCTAGGAAAAGATAAGGCTTTAGTACTTCAAAACAACAACTACCGGTCACATCCCCGGAAAAGAAATATAAGCCCAAAATTTCTGGCTTGTTAATCCGGCCCAAAGCATCAGTTTTACACTGTGGTTCATCCGTGATGCGGTAAATTTTTGTGAGTTGCTGGTAGCCCAACCTTAATATTTCATTGTTCCACGCAGATGAAACAATGCCTCATCTGTAAAGATAACAGAACGAATATCCCGTGATCCAGAAACCAACTGCAAACTTCATGCCGCTTCTCCGGATCGCATGGGTTCAAAACTGCACTTGAAGTGCATGAAACCTCCAAAAATTTCGTTCCAGTAATATCCGGTGTACCGCATATCGGGTCGTGTCACAGTGCTGTGCGATCCGACGAATGCTGAGATCGGGACTTTTTGACACTTCACTGACTACAGCGCAAGCCGAACAGTCGTCCGTGGTGATGAGAGGCGGTCCGGTTCTCTTCATGTCACACACACAGTTTGCTCCAACTTCTTCACTAGTTTAAGCACGTACCGGGCGGTGACGGGACGCATTCCTGCGTTCACTGCATTGTATTTTCTTGAAGCTGATGTGGCGTTTAAACCGCATTCACCTTACAGCCGAATAATCAGCGCGCGCTGAGTAACAGGAACGTTACGTGATCCCGACTGCATTGTCTGCTCGTGCGCCATTACCTGTGATTCAATAACACTGACAAGAGTTGCAATGGCTAACCTCGTCCTCAGCTGAGCTGCCATAACGTGCGCCATAACGTGCACCTCGCAGCTTTGCCGCGACTTCGCCGTGTAGCCAGCGAGACACACAGAGTTAACCATCGATCACTTCAACTCCTACGGTTGGTCATGCCCTTAACTCTACGCGAAGTAAGCTGACAGCTGGAAACACGTTGGGGCTCGCTCGCTGATCAGCAGCCTCATGTCAGTGTGTCTTTAGAGGTTACGCTTTTTCTCAGCTGAGCCCTGCACTAAATCACTCGTCTGCCGGAATTCCATACGTCCGCACCACTAAGGTGTGAGAGAAATTCATGTCTCTGCACGCGCAGTAGCATGCTGCGAATTTCGCTAAACATTGGATGGCTACTAGATGTTGGGGACAACAATGGTAACTGACCGGCGTTTACCATAAGAGAGCCAAGGTAGGTAAATGACCGCTAATCGGCCTTTTTTCGTCAGGCTAATCGTAGTTCCAGTCGCCAGAGTAAGAGAAAGCTTTTTATCCATTCTAGGACAGGATCACCAATACCAAAGGTCGGGAGTCTGAAAAGCAAAATATTATGATCTAATTAGTGAAACGCCTTTAAGAAGTCGAGAAATACTATAGCAATACCTGTGCCAGAGTCTACTGCTTCAGAAGGTGGATAGAACCTCGACTTCGAGATCATTGTGCTGTAGCACATGCGCCCTTGACTGTCTCAGCCCAGTGGTTTTACTAAGGCACAAGTTTCGCCAATTTGGGCCAACATCTATAGGAAGACGAATAGGCTAAACGTGTAGTCAGCCTTAGCACGGTGCCTAATACTTCCGCTGTATCGATACCGTTTGTTAACCCAGATCAATAAAGCAGATGCGGTGCTAAGTGCTTCCTACATCACCGAAGACCACGCATCCGAGACATCCTAGAAGCTTTCCTTTATGTACACCAATGCTCAAGACTTACTGAATAGTTTTTCTGAAATGCGGCTACGTCATGCATCAAAAGCCTGCAAACCCATCGTTATAACGAAGACATGGTTACGCGACGATATGTGTGACATGGCGCTTGCACTGCCAGGCATGTACATTGTGGTAGATTTGTAGTGCCCAATGGATTTCGTCTGGAGCCAGGCAGTTCCGGGGCGAATTAGTTAAGTTTTTACAAGTAGGCCGTTAGCGAATTAGATATATTCGCTTCCATGAATGTTAGAAGAACCGGTAGTAAGATTATGGGATGGTAGTTTGTTGGATTGGAACAACTAGCTACCTACTAAATAAGAATAATCATCCCGTGTTTCTGCTGTATTCCTAATTGGGTGCCCTGTGTGACGGTGACTGTCTGACTGCTCAGTCAAGCGTTCAGCCAACCGAAGGAAAACGAAATACAAGCACTCGGTAGACAGAGAGGATATCTACAGTATATATTAACTGTTTATTAGTAAATGAAACATGCTAACGCAGGAAGTCAAGGTCACGCACACTTCTGCGCCCGGTTGTCAGCCAGTTTGTGTGAATTTCTCTCCAGGGGTTTACCAAATTGACGGAATAGTTCGATTCCTTTGACGCTGGTTTGTATTCGTTGGCCGAGCAGTTCGCACTCGATTCCTGAATTCAGCGTAAAGATCAAAGGTCGTACCACGTCCATGCTGATAACATTTACATGGGGCTCACAGCCTAAGTTCTCCGCTTACGTCTCTATTATCTCCCCTTTCGAATTGAGTATGCCATCGTATCGTTTGAACTAGACTTCGTCCATAAGTTTTCGCTTTAGGAACAACTTGTAGCCATTGTGGCCATCTCCGCTTTCGAGTCGGTCTGCATTGTGTGTCAGCTGAAGCTTGCAGGTTCGGTTGTGATCCACGTTACCGCTCAGCTTCGTCATCCAAACCAAACGTGTCTAGCAGAATGTCCTAAGGTAAGGATGGTGGTTCCGAGAAACTTTGAGTCTTGCCGTGATTCGGCCTCAGCTGATTGGCGTGCCTGACTCCTTTCTCATTTCCTAACTTAAGCTCGTCAATGACTCGGCTCTTTCTGCGGATCACCCTTCCTGTTGACGACCTTCTCGGTCCTCGGAAGTCTCGCACGAACACCATGTCACCAATGTTGTAATTACTAAGCCTGTTTGTCAGGTTGCCCTGCACTTGCCAACTACACTGCTTTTCTTTTCTGCTTGGCACAAGGTTCTCGAACTATGTCCGGATCTCTCGTCCAAAAAATTTCGGCGGGGGCACTTCCAGCTGGGTTGTTTGTGTTTGGCGCATTCCGCTACAAGCACAGGAAGTGCCGGATCGTGTCCCTTGCGACATTGTTTTGTCCCTCTTTATAAAGCACACGTTTGAAGATATCCATGCACTGTTCCGCATGTCCGTTTGGCTGCGGATGATGGGGTAGTGTGAACATTTGCTAAATTCCCTTCTAGTTGCACCAATCGCAAAAGGAAATTGAACTGAATTGTGGACCGTTTTCTGTCACTATCATCTCTGGCATGCCGAAATACTTGAACAGCTTATCCATCTCGTTGATTGTGTACTGGGAAGTCGTAATTTACATCGGGATCGCATCGAGCAACCTGAAGGCAGAATGAACCAAAACAACATAGGATTGACCGGCGATTGGTCTGCATAAGCTAAGTGGATTCGTTGCCGTAGCTTCTCTGCTTTGGGCCAACGTTTTTAGGGCTATTTTGGAAGGGAATACGCCGCCAGTTGACAGGACTCACAGTTTTGGCGGAATTATTCTATTTCTGAATCCATTCCTGGCCAGTAAACAAAACTGCGTGCTAAGCCTTTCATACGGTTGGTACCCGGATGCCCGGTATGAAACTGTTGCAAGACTTGCCTGTACAATTAGGTTGGCACCACCACCCAGTCAACAAACATCAGACCTTTGACCACAACGGACAGTGACCCACGTCAGTTGAAGGAAGGTCGCAAGCCTGCAAGAACAAAACCTTTTGGCCAAGCTGTTCGTACAGAACGTCTCAGTTCCTCAAGGGTTCTGTCTCGAGAAGTCTGCACGAATAGGGTCAGCTGTCACTGGTAATCTTCTGAGATACTCGGTCAGAATTCGCTGGACTTCTGCTTCTAGCTTGATGTCTGCCAACACACAACCATCTCTCGCCTTTGGGTGTGAATTGATGAGACGACAAGGGGCATCCCCTCGGCCGATTTGTCGCGTAGATCGATACGGTATACCGAAATTGTACGTCATCAGCATAGTCGCCCATCTTTGCAACCGATTCGCGGTAAAAACGGAAATTCCTTTCTTTGAGCCGAATATCGACAGCCGTGGCTTATGACCAGTCAGGAGGGTGAAATGCTGCCTTAGAACATGTGGAACAGCTTCAAGATGAAAACGATGGCGAGTGCTTCCTTTTCAATCTGAGTATAGTTCTTCTCAGCTGGCGTTAGGGACGTGCTGCGTGTGCAATGGCCTTCTCTCCGCTCGGATGAAAGTGAGAAATAACGGCGCAGATACGTTAACTGAAAGCGTCTGAGGCCACGTTGATTTCCAATTTCGGATTAAAATGTGTCAGTAGTAGATCAGAAGTGTGTGCTGTTTTAACGGCGTCAAGGGACTGTTGGTATTCCATCCTCCATTGCCAAATTTTATCTTTCGTCAGCAACTGGTTCAGCGGACCACTGGTTTGATGCAAGCTTGGTAGGAAAACGCTGTAATGACTCACGAAACCGAGGAATGAGAGAAGCTCTGCGACGTATTTCGGAGTCTGCATCTTTTTTGCCAGCTTCGATATTGGCGGGATCTGGGCACCGGCGAGGGTGATCTATGATATGCCCGAGGAATTTAACTCCATATAACGGGAACTGACATTTCTTTGCCCCTAATCAAAATCCATCTTCTTTTAAACATGAAAGTACCCGCTCCATTGTATGCATTACATCCTACGGATCTGCGCCTATAATGAATACATAATCCAGGTGGAGCGCTGTATTGGAAATACCGTTCAGCAGGATATTCACCATTTGCTAGAAAATGGCCAGTGCAATTTTCACCCCAAACAGCAGCCGGCTGTACTGGAAAAGCCCGAAGTGAGTACTAACCGTTAGTAATGTTCTGTACTTCTCGGCAACCGGAACTTGCAAGTAAGCGTCAGCTAGGTCAAATTTTGCAAAACATTTTCCACCGTTGAGTTTGGAGAACAAGCCTTCTTCTACAGGCAATGGGTACTGATGCCTCACAAGCGCAGAATTCAGTACGTTGGCTTTTTTTACCTCCACAATCGGTGTCGCCCATTCTAAATAGTCTGCCCATTCGATTATACCTTCGGATTGCAGACAAGTTAGCTCGGCTTCCACTATAAATTGAATTGCCTACAGCATCAGGCACCTTGGTCTGAAGACTGGTCTGTCATCAGCTTTGAGGTTTAACTCCGCCCTGGCTACGCGACAGCATCCGAAACCGAGTTTTAACAACGTTTCATGGCGTCGCTTCACATATGCGATTCGGTTACGTAATTTAAGGTTCATCGTTGACATCTGTGTAGCTTGCTTGATTTGCAACTGCTGACATATACTGTTTACCGACGGGTCGAGCAAGTTTAACTCGTCCATTCAATCCAGTCCCAGCAAATCTACCCCCCTTTGGTCTGTCCTAATGTATGTTGTTGGCCTCGGAGTTTGACTGCACACTTACATTCACCACGCAGTTTTACGTACCACCTGAAGCATTTCTTGCTGTATGGGTCGTTTTTACGGATGTCGGCCGCCCCAACCTGCGCCAAGTGTCGCTAGAAATTGGGGTGGTATCTGAAGCCGGATCAAGTTGTAACTTGACTTGCTGCCATTGATTTCCACCATGGTGTACTTACGCCTGTTGAAATCAATAATCTTGAAAGTCTCACAGGCCGTCTTAATGGAGCGGCATTGTTACGCTTCTTTCTGGACAAAGTAGGACCACGTGACAAACAACCCGACTCTTTATGACCTCTTCTGCCGCATCGGTTGCAAATGTGATTCTTAAATGGACAGGGTTGAGCAAAATGCTATCCTGTAAAATACCAACAAGGAGAGCAAGATTTAGATGGTGTTGGACTCATGTGAGTTGGTGCTTTTTGGGGTATCTGGTAGACTGCACAAATGAGGTCATGCTCGTTCGTATTGAGCAACTGCTGAATCATTGAGGTATTACGCTTCATCTTCGTCATTCTCTGGCACTTAACAGGCACTTGCTGCAACGTTATATCAAGATTCTACTCAATCTCGTTCAGTATTCTTGTTCGTACCTCCGCAACTTTGACTGCTTGTAGGCCGCAAATGTAAATGTGACATTTGCGCTGGTCGGCGGTCATTTTGTGAAACTGTGAACGTTCGCATTATCGATTTACACGGCCCGAGTAAATGACCCAGTCTTTGTCATCTTTCGTGATCATTGTGAGGCACTTGTACCGGATGTTGAACAAAATGTCTGCTCATCGAAACCTTTGTGACAGGACTAAGGCAACTTTGTCTAGGGATAGGTCAGCGCTCTTCTTTGGCAAGATGAAATTTGTAAACTTTTCATGTTCAGCCGCACCAAGCTTCCGGAGCATCAGGCGAATTTTCTTCTCTTGTGATAACTTGACGAAAGTAATCCGATGCAACAAGCGTTCCGTGGCAACCGCTGCATATCCGTTGCTCCGGACGGGACCTAATCCCTTGTCAGCATGTCACAGAAATACTAGATTAACCATCGAGCACCTAGGGAGTCGGTGGCTGAAATGTTGCGTCCGGTTTTACGTGAACTACCTCCCGCTCGATGTCTAGCAGACATTTTGAAGCAATATACCGTGCAACCTAAATTCCTGGACGAAACTGGTGGACAATTACACGAATATCAACTGGAGAGTGTTAACTCGTTGCGTTTTTCTTAGGGAAACAAAGTGAATATCATCCTCGCTGACGAAATGGGCTTAGGAAAGACCATGCAGATCATGGCATTTTTACCCTTTCTGTAAAAAGAAGACCATACTCGCGGACCGTTTTCGGTATCTGCCTCATTATCTACCCTCATTAATTGGGAAAGAAAAGTTGAATTTTGGGCCCCTGATCTCTAGGTGCTCTCTTAGGTTGATGATAAGGATTCTCGAACGGTGGTTAGACAACACGAGTTCACTTTCGACAAAGGCGCCATCCGTGGGAGTTCGAGAGCCATGCGGATGCGTAGCGGCATTGCAGTTCGCTTTCACATCCTGATCACCAGTTACGAGTTGATCATCATCGCCCAAGCCGTTTTGGGCTCTATCGACTGGAAGGTGTGGGTAGTAGACGAGGCCCACTGCTTGAAAAACAACCAGTTCAAGTTCTTCCGTATTCTGGCCAGATACAAATCGTCTACAATCTTCTTCCCACAGCTACCCCGTTGCAAAATAATTTGGAGGAATTATTCTATCGGTTTCACTTAATGACCACAGAGAAATTCCACGATCTGCAGGCTTCTTAAACGAATTTGATGACATATCGAAAGCAAAGCAGGCCAAAAACTTGCATTTACTCCGCAGTCTGCCGGCTGACGTGCTATAAAACCTGCCCACAAAAGAAGAATTTTTCGTGGACATCGAATTGAGTCCAAAGCAAAAGGTCATTTGATGTGCGGCCAAAAAGTTAGTGACGAGGAGTTCGAGCCTCAGCTGAAGGAAACTGAAAGAACTCAGGAGGAAGAGCGTGATGGACGTAAACGATCCAGTCTGCCAACGCCCGCAGTCATTTCTTCTGGACAGTCGGTATTTCTTGATAAAGCAACATCTGGTCCAGGGAATGGGGTTCATAAGCACCACTGGTAATCCCTCACAGGATAGAAAAATCATTGAAGAAGACGGTTATGTTTTGGATCATTAATAGTACTGCGAAGCTTGTCAAGAAGGTGGCGAAATCATGTTGTGTGATACCAGTCCACCCGCTTATAATTTAGCCGATCTTGGTCCGATGTTAAAAGAAGCTCCAGAGAATAATTGGTCGTGCATTCATTATGAGCAGGATGGAATCAATTTGATCTCAGCTATGGAGACCAAGGTTAACGAATCCAAAGGCTCTTAAAGAGTAATAAGCACTAACAGGTTTGCACCGGATGTCATGATGGCGGCGACCTAATTTGCTGCAAAAATTGCCTTGCTAGTTATCATATGGGTTGTTTTGTTCCACCGCTATTCAACATCCTATAAGGTGTTGGGCTGTGTCCTCGGTGTGCCTGTAAACCCCTCAAGTCAAACGTTTCTAAAATCTTAACCTGACGTTGGTTGGAAAAACCGAAGGAAAATGACAAAATTGACCACACTCATTTCTCACGCGAAGTCAGTTCGGGCGACATTATGACTGACAGATCTGTACAGGATTTTGAGCTTGTCCCACCTGCAATACCATAGGTGACTGTAAGCCCTGGGAGTGTACAGTGAAAGATATCGCCGTCTGTGGGGTGACCTTATCCTTATATCATTGTTCCACTTTGCCATTGTTCTAGCTGCTTCAGGCCTCAGTAGAAAACCAACTGTTGCGATTGATCAGCCAGATCCCACTCAAAATGGACTCAACACCGCCTCCCAAGCCAGACGGTCTACTACAGTCTATGAGTTCAAGAGGCGTCACCGCCGGTATGAACAATAAAACTTCGTCGCATGCACTGTCCTGTACAACTAACAAAATCGTCGTAATTCGGTGCCCTAGGAGGGAATTTATGTCAAATACGTCGATCTATCCTGCTGGTCTTGTGAATGGCCCAGTGATTTACAGATAGACGTGCATCATCCCACTAAGTTGTGAAACTATTTCGAAAAGAACGATATAGAAGGACCTCCTTCGCCGGAAGATGATAGTGCCATAGCGTAAGAGCCCGTGAAAAACCCCTGACTCGCACAATTGCGAAGAACGTTTTTACAACTGAGTGTTCGCCCTGAATGGTATCAAAGACACCGCATAATTGATCATTGAACTGGTCAAAGGAGTCAGGGGTGGTTCCTGGTAAAATGGCGTGATTTGTCAAACAACGAGTGTATCTGGAAACCTCCAGACAGTGACTTCATTGACATATCACGGTGTACCGAGGTGTACAACAGTTGTGTCGAGCACGTAATTTCTTCAAACGGTGTTAGAATAAACGAGCCAAATGCTCAGCTAAACTCTCTCCTTCTGCCGCTAGCGATTTCATGTGTATGTTATTAACTCCAGAAGAACCGTTCTTGCATATACTCAACAGCATTTTAGTACACCTTCTGCTGTGAAAGATATATGAGTGCGTTTTAGGAGTTAAACAGTCATCCTCATAGGATTAGATGGCCGGTGCTCGCAATGAAATGTTGCAGCATATTGTACGCGAAGGATATCCGCCACGTCCTTTGGTGTCGTATGGGTCCGTTCGCTGTTTGAAGAGGAGAAATTCCCCTTTTCACCTTACGTAGACTGTTGACGTGTTGTTACAGAAGCTTGCGGTTTCAGGCCATACACACTGTCGACTTCTGCTGATACGCCATTCTGGCATCGCGAACTAGCTGAGTACAGCGGTTAGGTTGGATCGCATAAGCCAACCAGTTGTCGGTGTTCGGGGAGAGGTTGTAGATATGCCAGGCTGAGTTTCGCACCGCTCTACACTTGCGAGTCCTGCTTCCCAGAAACGAGACCACGTTTCTCGGGTGGAAGGTCTTAGTCATTGACGCTTCAGCAACCTGAAGGTTAAAGTGGCTGACGAAATGTTCTCATGCACTAGTTGACGCCTCGTCTGCCAGAAAGGTTATTTGGCCCTCTCACCTAGCCAAGGTACTATGTCGTAGCCTTCATAGGTTCACGTTGCTTCGGTAATTTCCACGGGATATTCTGCATAGCATAGGTATTCGAAGTGTAGTACTGCATGATCGCTGCGGCCCAATGGGAAGTCGACGACCATTCTCTCGACTATTATTGCTTTGTTGGTGAATACCCGATCCAGTTCCAAAGGCTTATCTTTATCTCGAAATGGAGTGGGTGTGTTGATGTGGTCATACAAGGGGTTACTGCAGACTAACTCTTGTATTTCGGTCTTAAACTGTTCTCTGGGAGCTGCTTAGGATGTTAGAGCTTGGATGCTGAAATCGCCAGTAATGAGAATGTGACGGTAAGTTGTCTTTATCACCCTCCTAATTGTAGATACCAAATTGGAGTCAATCTCGGGCTTGTAGAAAGGAGGGCGGTTAATGACCGCCACTAAGCAACTGTCGTCGCCTTTGAAACGTAGACGGCACCAAAGTGAATCTTGTGCCGTGCTGACCGGAGCATCTATGAGCTCACATTGGAGGTCATTGCTAAGGTACAGAGCCACCTCTTTACCTTTGTTGAGTCGGTCGTGCCGAACAATGGACATGTCTATCAGTGCGATCTCCATTTTACTTATGTCATGGCGTAACCATGTATTCCTTATAGCGATGCGTTTGCAGGCTTTTGATCCTTGACGCGGCCGCATTTCGGAATGTTTGACTTCGTAAGCTTTGAGCGTTGGTGTACATGAAGGAAAGCTGCTCGGATGTCAACTGCTGTTAAATAGGAGCGCGTGAATGATGTTTTGTGTCGACCGACGAGAGGCAGGCACCTAATCCTTTTTTGGGTGAATGGCCTAATCAAGATAGAAATGTAATCTGTTTTTGGTCAACTTGCACCCGCAGTGTGTAGTCCTTCGGCAGCCTTCTCAATAGCTACAGGTCTTAGCGCACATTTTCTTGTATCGCTGTCCTGGTTATACTGAGTCGCAGGTGGTGTCGTTTCCGCGAGAACAGCAAGTGGCTGCGGCTCTCTATTTACTGTCTTTATCCCTAGTTCCGAAGGAAGTGTGTTGAGTATTAACTGCCAGCTACGGATAAAGTTCCCGGCCATCTATTGTGATTGCACCGTTAGTTTCAGTATGCTCTGGCCAATGCCTCTGTAGCTTAGTGACATGGGTAACCGTGTAATTGACTGAAGTATGACGTCGCCCGCACAGAGAGCTCACTGAAGTAACGCCATTCTTCCAGGTCATGAGTGAGGGATTCTTCGTTGCTGGTTGTCGGTAGTTCAGGCATGCCAAGAACGAAAATAATTTTTTGTTACTCTTTGTGTGGAGGTCGTTTGAATTATTTTTGTCCCACTGGCGTTCTTTTATGGAACATCTGGAAATAGGTTTACTCCACTGTTTTCAGTCCGTAGGCGGTATGCCAACAATAGCATCGTCTCGACAACACCTGTTGATCCCAATGTTACTCGCATTAGCCGGGGCTCTCCATAATTATTCGAGATCGGATGTATAGTGATGCGCAATATATTAGTCGGACTGGCTTGAAGTCCGCTTTATCACAAAGTAAATTCCATTGATATGAAGCACTCAGCTGTTTACCACTTAAGGTCCCCCGGTGATCCGGTCCCCGTGATCGCAGTCGCTAAGATTCATTTCAATGTGAATCACAGTCCATTACATTGAGGTTGCGTGTCGCAACCCAATCACACAACGTGTAGTCCACACTTGACCCTCTAATTGGCTCTACCTTTTATTAAAATGCATCATTACAGTTTCAACGATTTGACCTACTCATGGGTGCTTGTTTCTACCTGGAAAACAATTACATTTTTGTGTGACCAGCGCCAATCTTTGCGCCATGTCTTGTCGAGTGCCACTAAATTTGGCAGCATAAATGCAATGAAAAAGCTATGGTTTTCGCAGCAACATTGAAATAATATGAATTTCAAATGATTTAACTGGAATGCAGATTGGTTGGAACCTCTGTAAAAGCCTACTGTGATGACCTAATGAATTCCACATAGGGACTTTGACTTCAAATATTAGCTTATAGAAGTCACTGAGTATGTGAATAATTAGGTTCCTGATGTGCACCAACATTGGTCAACGTAAGTGACGAAGCCTCCACCCCGAAACTGTGGTTTTCTAGGTCGGTCAGACCTAATTGAAAAATAGCTGTCGAGTTAAATCCAACTTCTACATCAGTATACAATCTATTTTCAGGTAACGGGTAGATACCAGTATTTATTGACATGGTTGGCTCAAACATGAGATAAGTATGACCTTCACAGCGGCAGCGCAATTCTACACTGCGACAGTTCAGAACTCCTTACCCTTTGTTCACCTGCTTCAACAAGGTCCTCGATCCAGGTTGATGACCCGCAGACGACGCATGTCCGTTTAAATTTGTCGGTCCGTCTGCAGTGCAGTGATTGATTCCGATCCTACCATAATGCTCTCACGCATACCGCTACCTGTTCCTGACCAGGTGAAGTGCCGAAATTTGAGACATTTTATTTGTCATCTGAACAAACATTCGGTGATTCAGCGAGACGGGAGTTAACTCACTCATTACCTATCACTCCTCTGCCTTGTACGCAGTAGTTAGGTCCCTATGTTTGCTATGCTGTGTAATGTGGAAAACAGTAGATGAGCATCAAGTCCACAGAATTATAGAAGTGAGTAATCCTAAAAAGAGGATGCAAAAGCTACAATTTAAAACATGGGGGAAGTTGGACATATCGTGGAGGCCGCTACGGACGTCTCTACTTATACTTATGGAGAACTCCTAAGAGTACACACACTGCATAAATTACAGTGTTAGCCAAATTATTATAACTTTATAGAATTCAGCAAAATCTTTTCATATTTCTCCACATTTCTCTTAAAAATCAAATGATTTAACTGTAAACTGATTATATTTTCCAAGAAAAACCTATGACGATTAGAAATTCATCATAGCTAGTTTTTGTAAAGGATGTTTTGGCAATTTTCAAGGACTTAACATGCAAAGGCATGTAGTGAATGAGTTTTTGTGTTGTTCAGTCATGATTTCAGTGCGTGCCTAGGTCTCTATAATTTCTTCATGAGCTGCTGCTTATTTACAACAACTTTTTCTCCTCGCGGACTTTAGAATCGCCTATAAGTGCTCCACTACATTCCTTTCAGTGCTATTATCAGACTATGGTAACAGCGCAATACAACTACCCATAAGAAAACTGGTTACTTCACGCCCCTTTTGACATAGAGCACCGTCATGCATGAAATTGAAGTCTCTTGTCCCTGTAAATCCTTTTTTCTTTTCCCATTCACACAGCTGAGATGTTAGTTAGTGCTCTAGTAGTCTTTTGTACTGATGCTGTTTCATGTTACCATGAACGATGTAGAGCCGACCAGTTCCGTAACGCTCAAAACGCTCTATACCGTGAACTGAGTATGTTGCTTGACTAGTTGAACTTTACAGTCTTTCCTCATCTGTTCTCCATGTAATCCCGGACATATAGAGATTGCTGATCAGAGCACCGGATACTAAACTCATCGCTGAAAACATATAAAGAAACATAGCAAAGTTGTTGGAAATACCCAAGCAAAGTAGACACAATTCTACTTGAAAATCTTTATAAAGATAAAGCTTCTGCTTCTTACCCGCTCTCAGTCTACTTTGATCATTTTTCAAGCTGTCTGTCCCATTCCTGTCGCTATTCTTTCATTTGTTTGGTCAACTTTGGCTTCCTCAGAAGTTTGCAAGCTCGAAGTTCAGAATCCAAAAGTGATCTTCTTACATTTCTGCAATTCAATGCACCATACTACTCTACCATCCCTTGTAGCTGTTCGTTAGATGCTTTGCAATTTTTTCTACATTCCGTAAGCAGAAATAAATCCCCTTGAGCTGTTGTTGCTCTTTCGCGACCACATTTATCTGAACGTTTAGAGAAGAGGTGTAAATCCTTTGGCAATTTCTTTCGAAATTGGCATACAAACATTGGGATAACACCAATTTCCGTAGCAACTTAAAATTCAATAAATTTTCAAATTTGAACGCTTTCGAGGGTTAGCTCACGTAATTCGCTCTTTACTAAGCTAGTACCATGTAACATTGACCAATTTTTATCATTTACAGATCTCATTCATTCCATGCCTTTGCATGTTAGCTATGAAAATAGTCAAAGCATCATTTGCAAACTACTACACTTGATCAATTTCTAATCAGTATATGTCTTCCTTTTAACAATCAATCATATTGCTGTATAGTCCGTTGATTTTTACCAGAAATGTGAAGAAATATGAAAACGGTTTGCTGAATGCAATAAATTTTGCTTACCTAAAGGTAAGGATTGCACAGCGTAGGTAGGCTAACGAAATAAATCGCGCTGAATAATGTCAAGGCGATGCAAAGCGAATAAATAAAGTTCAAAAGAAATTTGCAGGTCAATGCATCCCAGGAGAGCAAAACTTCTGGCGAAAATTTAACCATGTTGCGTGACACAGCCTATTTGATGGTTTCTTTAAACAATCATGGTTGTCGGCATCCGGTTTCGGATTTGCCTGTCACTGTGGCCAGCCACAGGACGCCTGCGCCTACAGAGGGACCATGGGTGGCTTGCACTGCACTACCCACAGCTCCAACCACACACCCCATATCCAATGTAAATCCGAAGGAATAAGACCGGGAGGCATGTGGATGTGAGCCACGTTTCATCAACGGAGTCGGCCCACACTCCTTTACAGGCAAACACAAGCACGCTGTATTTGGGGAATCAATCGCACACAAGACGGTGGCTGGACTGTAGTACGTTCCACATTGAGTGCATAGATCCACACTTCGAGTCTAGCACGGCCACAAAGACCGTGCACCCGGTCCCCTCCAGCAACGACCAATTGTCTTCTGGAGGGAGTATAGACGATATAGTGCGTGATAGACAGGTAGGCACCTTGCCAACATGCACATCAAGCGCAGCCACGCCGGGGATGTCAAGCAACATACAAGCACTTGAAATAACGATAACAAATAAAATATGTCTGTTGAAGCATACGTCTGTGCTGACATAAATCTTCGCTTAATTAGCACATGAAGTACGTTGGTTAGCAACGAATCCGCGATAAGTACAACATGTTACACAAGTTGCCCAAAAAATGCTACAAACGCAAGAAAGTTGACGAAGAAAGCCACCATAAGCATAAGCAACGTAAGCAAGTTAATAGATTATTAAGTTAGGCAGAACAAACCAAATAAAGTGAACTGAAATTTATCCAGCTTAAAAAGACCCATTTTAAGTGTAAGTTGGTTTAGCGCAACTGCCG
>OX104065.1:84601215-84655150 GCA_944474145.2 Dicrocoelium dendriticum | reverse complement strand
ACGAGTTAACAAGGTTTTCACGAGTGAACGCATGTGGCCCATCAGAATGGAACTTGTAAAACAAAGATAATGACCGTGGAAAATCATTTATGGTTCCGGTGTAGACAGGCCGCAAAATGAGAGCTCGGAATACCTTTCGGCTGCAACCGTGCAAATAATATGAAGCAACGTAGATACTACGCATTCCTGATATAGTTACAGTGCGCAGTGAACAGGCCCCAGAGAGAGACACGTTATCACGACTGACCGTGAGCGAAATCCTATGGCTCAGATATGAATTATATCGCTCCCAAAAACCAGACCCCATCGTACTCCGAAAACAAACGACATAATCGCCAATGACCTGGTGATCACGGTTATGACAACGATGCGCTCGATGATGTTAACGGCACACACTTTGCAGAAATTGTAACGTTTAAAGCAAATGTCAGTAAACAAATGTCCCAACTTAAAACCAATTGTCCTTAAGAAGACCACTGCGGCCCCGTAAAGTTGGCGTCTTTACTTTCGGGGTAAAGGGAACGATGAATGTAGGTGCACCATTATTCTCCGCAAATATGCTTCACTTAAAACCTTCACAAGACGCGCTCGCGGTAACGCATCGTCAAGACACTTAGCACATGATGCCGAAAGATGCTCCGGGGTTCGTAGCACTTGGGATGGATTACGAGCCCGCGAGGGATAGAGGTTTGAGGGGGGGGGGGGGGGGGGGGCGTAATTGGGACGATAGGTCGAGTCCAACCACACTGGTTTTCAAGCTCTATTAGATAAAGCTCTCTAAGCGCAGCGAGCTGAGAGAGAGCGAATAACTATATGTACTTGGACAGTTCAGTTGATGGGGGGGGCGTTGCTCGTCAGTTGCCGGGGGGGGGGGGGGGGATCGATCGTTTTCGGGGGGGGGGGGGGGGGGGCCGGGGGGGGGGGGGGGGGGCGAATGAAGGGACGGGTTCCACAAGATGCTGTATGGCAGAAATTTTCACGACGGGTCGGGGGGGGGGGGCTGAACTGACCACGAGAAGTCATTGTCTTGTCGATAGGGGTCCAGGGTCAAGAGAAAGGATTCCGGATTTTTTTACGGGGGGGGGGGTGGCAAGACCGATTGAAACGATGGGGCAAACATGACGTACTGGGGGCGGTACGACTGTCGATAGTAGGGGCAGGGTATGAGAACCTAGGGGCGCAACCTAATGTGTGTGAGTGGGAGGGGGTTGGGGATGGCCCGAGTCTCGTGAGAGTGAGTTGTGGAGTCACGAAGGAAAGGGGGGTGGGGGAGGGTGGGTGGAGTGGGGGGGGGGGGGGGATAGAGTGCAGGGGGGGGGGGGGGGTGGTGTTAGGTAGATGAAGGAAGGCGGAAGTGGAGGGGCGCGTTGCTGCGAGCGATGTGTAAAGACTCCCAGTAACAACAGACGATATTCGTATGAAGACATCATGGGACAGTATCTTAGGGAAGCGATGCAGTATGTACGAATATGTTGGCCAAAAGGAGGAAGATTTATGCAGTTGCCGCTGTTACACAATCGACCTGGATCCCTGCCGTCGTGAAGATCGATTGGTAGTGCAAAAGAAATTACAGAGTCAAATATTGCAGCAGTTCCACACGGGGCACCTGGATATCAGCGGCATGAAAGCCTTGGCACGTAGTTTTGCTTACTGCCCGAAATGGACCCGGAAATTGAAAAATATCGCCAACAGTGTGAGTCTTGTCAACTTGCAATGAAGGCCGCTCCCAAGTGTCAATGGCAACCTTGGCCTAAAGCAGGCAGAGCTGGGGCAATTCTTTATACACAACATCAGTCATTTTCCACGCTACTTACTATTGAGGAACAAAATATTTCAGCACTGGAAGTGTCGTCTGCAATGCCCGAACTACTGCAAAATTGCAGGGACAAGAGCAGAAACACCTTTGTTCCAAACGAAAATATTGTTCGCCCAAATAGATGAATGCATTTTTCGCAGTAGATCTGGGCGCTGCATCAGCATTCCGTGAAGTCGTTCGCAAGAATACACGGCACTCTTGTCTACAGAACTGTATCTCACCACAAGAATCGCCTTTCGATTAGAACAGTAAACAAGCATAGGTTGAGGTACTGTGGGTAGAAGTGTTTTCCCATTACCAGACCAACTCCGTCCCATAGGAAGAAGTAAGAAAAGTATTTAATTTATTTTCCGTCTCCCTGGGACTAATGCACATACTGGATGAATCATCTCCCAAATGATCCCTGTATGGCCAATGGAACAATGGTTCTGCACGGGTAAAATAGCTAATGCTTAACAGGTCCCGTAGGATGGTTATAGAGAAAATTCAAATTATAAAATATTGTTAGCAAAACAGGGTTTACGGCAAGTTATACAGACCCTTGACGTTTTTGGTTGCCCGACGTTGGGGTATCGCCAAGACGGTGAGATCTCTCCTCAGCCATGGCTCTCAAGCCTGTACTGCCTATTCCACATGCGTCCGTATGTATGAGCCGAGAAGTTGTGGAAAAGTCGAAGGGTCAAATCGTCCGACTGCATGCCTCAGGAGGCCCACTTGTTGGATGCCCCTCCTTGACACCGTTTCAGTCTGATTCGAGCATCCAAGTTCAACCTGGAAAAGCTCCCAGATCCTTCTTGCCAGAAGACGTTTGAGGCTCCTGGTTGCCGAGCTTGTAGGAATGAACGAACATGTGCCGCAGATGCAGCACTCTACATTTGTCCAAAATGAATCGAAGTACATTCTGGACAATGCAGCTTAGCGTTTAAACACTGAAAGCGATGCTTATGGTGAAATACAGTTCTGAAGACAAGTGTCGTGTATCCTTGTGAACGAATTCACGACTTGCTGATGCAGCGCCCGGATTTACTACGAAAAATGCATTCATCTAGCTAGGCGAACAATCTCTTCGTGGTATCAGCAGGTTGGTTCGGGTTTACCATCTTCCAGCAAATAGTTCAGCGGCAGTGTTTCAGGACATGGGAGGTTTTCGCCTGGCAAGCGTTTTTCCATAAAACCCCACAAATATCCGTTTAACAACACTGGGACGTGCCGGATGTGACTCGCCGCTCACTAAACTCACTGCTTCTTACATATCTGGATAATCTAAGCCAATCCACGGACCTGGGTCTTCCAATACGAAGAGTTCATTTCTCTTCTTCCTACGCCTGACGGATATCAATCACAAATACAGCGTGAAATTCCCAAATTCAAGCAACACAACAACGCTCGTTCTTACCTACATGCCTTAATGCACACTTAACACGGATCCATATGTTACTTATAAACTTGTGTCATTTTTTACATTAACCAGTACTTGTTGTGTCGCCATGATCATGCTAATGCAGGCATATCTCGCATTGTCGAGAATAAAACATTTCTTCCTTTCTTTATTTTAGTATTGCTCGCTAACTGTGGTTGCAGATAATATCATGTCAAGCAGCACATCAACTGTTAACCGGAAACAGATGTACCGACATTTTACTTCGGATCATGTACTCATGAAACCATGGATTACAACATGGCGCAATCAAGCCGTACGTTGACTATTGCCAACGTAGTAATAACCTTGATTTTTTCGCAAACCAGCGCCATAATGTTCCTGGATTCCACTATTATGTGACGAACTTTTCAAGTGTATAAACTAGGAAAGTCTCGGTTTTACTTTATTTTAACAACACATTTTACTGTTCCAACGCAGCTATGCTTGTAGGTATATTTGATCATGCTTTCACTTGTGTACCTCCTTCTATTGAGAACATACTATTTATTTATTTACATATAACTTCAGTAGCGCAGCCATTGCACTGACTAATAACGTAAGTCCTTCTTGTTAGTGCATTGAAGCAATAAATATAGATAGTTATTTTTTTAAAATTTTTGTACGGTCAGCATATGCGGAAACAAACGGTGGTAGGTTAAGTGTCCCGATTTGGCGCGCAAGAAATCTGGAAGCGCCTAGCTTTGGCTCACCAATAATCTGGCCACCTTACATGCATTGTAACTAACACATGCGTCGCCACCGCTGAATCTCACAGTAGAGCATTATACTTAGACGTCGGCGTGACTTGCGCCTCAGGTGTTCTAGCAACGTTGTGTGCAGTTTGCTCACAGTATCTCCTATACACACATATTCACAGTTATTTTGAATACATTTGTGAACGCAGTTAGTCATCTTACCTACGAAAAGTGTCATTCAGATACACCATTGTTGAACAGATACGGAATCTTATTACTTGGTTAGTGCCGTCGGAAAGGACAAGAAACTTCCCTCTACCTATAATATTCTTATCGTCCCAATCCATTGCGCCGTATATTTTCAACGTGGTTTTAGCATATTGTGAGACGTGTGTTTCATTACCGATTTCGGGTGTCCGCTATTCAACAGTTACATTGTTGTCTACTTGCAAGCGGCGTTCCAGACTTCCTTCTCTGTGCACATGGCCTTATCTGTGAAACAAAGAGATCGGAATTGTAGTGCAGTGTCCCATCTGTATCCGTCGGTTGACGAAATATCAGTTTGGAAGCTAATCATTCTTGCAAACAAAGCAGTCAAGGAATGGCGATGTGCAACCCCATGGTGAGCGATTGCAGATTCTTCAAAAACTAGCTTTTCTTATCCACTTTTATGTTAAAAATGTACCATCAACTTGATACCAACAACTTTTGACCATTTACTGGAGTTTGCCAGTATTATGTACAAAATAGTGGACATTGACGATCTAATGATAACACCATATTCTTGAGTGCCTACTTCCGACTGAAACCCGAGCTAAAACAATATGCGGTGCAATGTCGGTTGTTTCAACCATCTTAAGCTTCGGCCATTCCCTAGATTATTCCCTTCGGTCAAACAGCGTTTCACCATACCCAGTGCGTCGCATTTGGCACCTTGGCTAGGAGTACGCTAAATTTACTGTAGATCATCGCTTCATCTTCGTTTCACACGAACTCAAGATACTTCTTTACAAACGTATTCGTTCACCATGCAAACGGCCACATTATACTAACGACTGCATATAGACCAGTAAATGCAAGCTGTTGCCAACCCGGTAACGTTATCACAATTTACGCGGTACACTTCCGCAAAGCTCACTGCAGTACATCATGCATTGCTGTGCAGATGCTGATGCTAACTTCATCGTTAAGGCCGATCAACTGCAGTTAATGGGTAATTCAGCCACACCCACCGATTACTAACGCATTGTTCCATGACAGCGCGTAGTGAAGCACCGCACGCATTATTTCACTTAGGCAAGCTTCTGCAATCAGCTAACTGAATTTTCTGGCGAACTCGATCCTGGTGACTTCCGGGGGTTCTTCTTCGAGGAACGACCAACTTTTGGCGCTGACGAGCTGGGCTAATAGATGGTAGTTTTTAATGTTTCGCGCAGTCTCATTGTTCTCATTCATATATTCTTCATAGCAAACGAAGTTGAAACTGATCACTGCGTGATCAATGCGAACCAACGGGCAGTCTAAAACCAACAAATCACTCATGTGCTCCTCTTTGGTAAGCACAAGATCCAGCACAGATTGCCTGTTACCCGCTCTGAACCCGGTGGGCAAAGTGACGTGATTGTAAAGTGGCACAGTAGTTACTGGATCTTGTACATCGGGTTTGAATTGTTATCCGATCGTGGCGGGAGTTTCTAAACAATGTACGATGAATTCACCCATGAGAAGAGTGGGAGTGTACTTTTGTTGTAAACTACATCTTAAAGCAGCCGCTAGGTGGTAGTCGGTTTCGGGTGTTGTTATGGGCGCGATACACCAGGACAATAAGGCAAGCGTCCCTGCCTCTTATCTGCAACCGGCACCAAAGAGAGTCTGGGAACTGCGAGTCTGAATCCGCCACGGCTTCGCACTGTAAGTCGTTTCGGTAATACAGGATTACCCATCCTCCATTTGTGAGCCTGTCATTCCGGATCAGCGACAAGCCCGGTAGCGACACTTCAGCGTCTGTCTTTCATGTGTTCAACCACGTCTCGGAGATACCAATGATATCATATGACCTGAAAGCTTAGTAAGCTTTCAGTTTGGCCAGTTTTTAGAAAGACCTTGAGCATTCGTACACAAGCAGGCCAGTTTCTCGGTCTCTCGGAGCTCACAGTGGGGTGAAGGGGTCACGTGTTGGAGAATGCCGACCGATGGGGGGTCTGCAGCTACTCGTTTTTTTCAACGAGTCAATGATACCTCGTTTACAACTTGATTCGGCCAAGGTGCGTCCCAACCTTCATTTAGTCCTGCGTCGGCGTCAATTAAAGCAGCAGTCAAGTTACGCTTCTGTACATTCGTCGGTATGCGTGCTGCTTCAGTTGTCTTAATATTTCAGTTGTGCAAAGCGTTTGCAACCTTTAACCGAATTTCATAAGAAAGGCTTTTCCGATTTCTCCGCCATCGATCCAAAACATCCGTTGCTTGTTGCTTTGACTGAACCAGAAGTTTTAGGATTCTAGGGCCGCATCCTCTATAATTTGATGAGAGAGGTATCCTGGTGAGCGATAGTGCCACAATATTATCCAAAGAAAGTGTTTCACGAATGAACCGCCACTGATCTATATCGTGCTTTCCGGTCTCTTGAACATCGTTAGAAGGATGTTCTGGCACGCCATGTATGAAGATTGTGTTTAGGCGGTCTTGCTTGCTGTGCCCTTCTTCGGTGTTTCTTTTTGATTGTCGCGCGCTCCAAGGGACATCAGGATAGATACGTATCCCACAGGATCCGTGTTTTAGCGCGCTTGCGGAGAGCAAAACTTTTTCTACGTCGGTGGAGGATTCTAGAGTTACTCGAATAAGTCTGGGTTCTCCATAGTGTGGCGAGTTCGGATGACGAGTAATTCGTAACAAGTTTATGGGCTTGGCTTTGATACTCATCTGCATACACAATGAGTTCCACTGGTCTTGGTCGTCTGATAACTTATCCCGCAATGTGATGGCGGTAGATTCAGGGACATTTGAGCATACAACAGTCCGGGCACTATTATTGGATCCCTTTTTCGTTGATCTACAAGGTATGGTACTCGTTTGTTCTGAACTGCTGACAAGTGTTGATTGTTTGCTGTTTGTCCCTCTATTCGCGTTAACGGTGTTTACAATGGAAGAGGCCGCAACGGCGGCCTCTCGGTGGACCTTTGCAGCAATCTCTGCATAGGTAACTGATGTTCTGGGAGGCTTAGTCTCGACAAGAGATATTTGAGCTACAGGTACCAAGGGTTGGTGTTTGGCTGCTTCATCCTTGTTAATGCTAGATGTCAGGTCTAGTGGAATTTGCTTAACCAGACGTTTTGAGTGGTGCCTGATTTTCGTTGCTGTGAGTACTGTTTGACTCTCGTAGGTACAGTCTGTTTTCGCCCGGCGTTCTACCAAAGTTGGAGAAGACAACGGAGATGGAGACGTGGCTGATTGCGGTTCAGGGGAAGCGGATTGTTCAGCATTCCATTGCTTTGAAGCCGCAACGCTTCTGTGGTGCGTACTTGCTTCCATTTAAGTAATCTTGGCGTTTATCTTCCGCTCTGCTTCTGCGGTTAACCGGTCGCATTTCTGAGCTAGGATAAGCAAGCACTTAACGAGGGGGATGGTTAAACAAGCAGTACAGAACCAAAATTCATCTTGGGAGCTATTTGCTCCCGTACCTGTTGTTGTTGGGACACATTTGCACATTTTGTATACTACCATTCCAAACAGTGCGAGCAAGCCAGACCGAATTTTACTACTCCATAACATTCTTCTAACCCGCAAATGCCTTTCGCTTAAAGCTCCTCCAGTTTCGTATTTCCGCCATTCAATTTGGTGTCGTTACCTGACCCAGTGAGTTGGTTAACTTTCTGTAATTTTACACCTTTGAGATCGGCGCACATCGGTCAGGTGAGCGTGGTGGTTGTAAGGTCAAATGAGCGGTCGGCGTGGGCGCGCGTCCGTGTGATTGGTTATGCAGGCGCACTGGCTGAAAAGGTCACAGGGAATGGCGAGTAACTGGAACCTGACCAGAGCGCTGAACACAGATTGGGAGATCACACATTCTTTCACAGCTGTGTTGCGAAACACTGGATCGGAATAAGCTTAGGCTTTTCGGTCTGCCTCGAGAATTCTGTATCGAATAGTGTCACACATAAAGGCAATCGGCTCAATGTGATTGAGTTAAACGCTTGCGCTTAATCACGGATGCCAGTGAAAACGGTTAGTGATGGCGCAGCCTCTAATCATAGAAAATATTTCCACGTATGCTGGATCGCTGTGTAGGGCTGGTAAATCCGGTTCGAATGAGCGTACAGTGACAACGCTGCGAGAAGATGGCGAGAGGATAGAGTGGAATAATCCAAATGAACCAGGTACACGCACGTCACGCGTGTGTGAGTTTCAACTAGTGACGGCATGGGTGATTAGGGACACACAATATTTTGGTTCACTAGTATGAGATTGCAGCGTAGCCTTCGGTAACGGCGACCTAAAACTCCCGGTGACGTCAACTTTTACTGGTAGGACAGATTTCGTAGCCCCTTGGAATTATTGGTAGACCTGCTTTGTGCTGTCGCTAGAACCTGTAGGTCGCGCTTCAACCAAGGTTGCTAAGCGTGGATGACGTATTCAAGGTGAGGGTGCACGTACGTGTTGTGCATCATAGGGAAGATGGATGGGTCAAAGCTCCTGAATGCACGCCACAGCAAGCCGACGTGCTAGTTTTTTGCAGCTGCTCCTGACAAATTTGAACAGTTAAGGTCATTTGAATGAGCACACCAAGGTCATGCTCCTGGAAAGTGGTTTGCAATATTTGTGGCCCAAGCCAATATACATAGTTATGCATACATAGTTATGCCGATGACGTACTCGATCAGTGCGAGACCTTTCTCATAGAATGGTAGAATGTTTTGAACTTATCAACCCGAAATCTTGTTGAAGTTACGCTGGAGCACTTCGTGAACGTCCAGTTCCCTGATCGCTCGTCAAATCTTAATGTCATTGGCGAATAATAAAAAATGGGAAGTAATTTCCTTGCCATATCGTTTATTAAGACCAAGAGTAGAAGAGGCCCTACCGCCTCAACTACGTCGGACGGGGATTCCCGTACGCTCACTTCCAACCGAGGTTCGTGCAGGAAATTGCCTATATATGACAGCCTCCTTGACCCACCATTTTCGCCTCGCTGGTTTCCCCTAATAGTAGAGAGAGTGCACCCTTTCTTTGTCCACCCACTGTTCAACATCCTTGCTTCTGCTGCATTTTTGTGGTGTGCTTGTAGGGCTAGCTGTGCTCTCACATTCACTACGACTTAAAACCATTGGGAAAATTTTAACCAAAAATAAATATATCTGTTTATTACGGACAGCGGCTTATAACCTCTATGTGTGGTCGAAAATTTGTGCCCAAATGTGATGTTACATTTTCCGTCCCTTAAGACAACCAAAATTTCAGATTATGAATATTGTCCCTGATCAGCAACCCAGTTGATTACGGTGCTGTCAATCAGAATGAAAGTTTGTAAGATTGTTTTCAAATGTTTTTCGCAGCGAAGCTCGGGAGCAGTTGAAAGTAGGGTGGGGAAGAGTACGCGGCACGTAGATAAGTTTCATTCAGGTATAGTGAGTAAGGAAGATTAAGTTGACTGTAGGCTCATGGCCGCTCATATGGTGTTAGGTCATATTTCGTAAAGTTTTGCTGAAGATTGCTGTTATCCAAGTGTCTGTAACACATTCAGTATATCTAGGAAACTCTAGTGGTTCGGAAAATGGTAAGGTTCATACTCGCGCTTAACTCCACAGGTTGGTATATCGAAAAAGAATGTTGATGGGCTTTGGTGACTTGCAAGCATTGATAGTCACGCGTTACGACCATTACGGCCTAGAATAACTAGAGGTTTTGCGCTATTCAGTTGTGGTGATATATGCGAAGATCAGCATTTTATAATGAGGATGAAAATAATGAGATTATTCTTCAATGGTCTCGGACAAATGTGATCCCGTCGGAGGTGAGGACAACGGGCACAGTAACTCAGTTTTGGAACGCCCTCTGCTCAGCTACAATAATCATGGTTTGACTTTTTTCTGAGATAGTCTGTCTTTCGTTGTTTAGCTGTAAGTATCACTAACGACAGTTTTGAGTAGCTCAAGTAGTGAGTTAGGCAAGCAGAATGGTTTAGTCATGTAGCCGGATAGCTGTCTGGCTTTTCGGCTTTGCAGAGGACATGCCAAGAGAAATTAAAGCAGTAAGAATACCTAATGTAAAAGTCCCAAACTGAATCAGAGGATGTCATAACGTTGTCGGTAAGAGTGAGGGAACCTTCCCGGATGCGATATCTGTACCCAAATATTGGGAGATGCTTGTGAATATACTTATTGACAAATGTGCACTTGGTAACAGCATTGCGGGTAGATATTAACGTATGCTTTTCAGGCACATTTGTAACTGGTCTGGTAGAAAGAATAGGTCAATTGGACCTCTTCTGCAGGCAGAAATGAACGTCCATGTATGGTGGGATCACACATGTACTGCTCCCAGCACATTTCTCTGAAGGTCATCACTGGTTATGCGTTTTCGTGCAGAATATTGCTGGTGTATTCTGCATCTTTCGCTTCGAGTAGTTAGGTATGAGTTGGATAAGCTTAGCACAGTGTTCCAAGGTCGTACGATACCAAAAACAAAAAATGGTGTTGCAAGTGCTATTGTGTCTACACTCTGCAGGATTGCGGAAGCAAATATTTTATTGAGGTTGCATGTTACATTTATTTGCTGACCACTGTTGGCGGTGCGTCCGCTATCTTCATCGTAATCGGTTGCTAACTTGGAGTGATACTTAACCCAGCTATCCAATAGAACTTCTGCCGTTCCTTCGGAGTGCAGGACCACTTTCAATATTTCTGGATCGCAGCCCTTGTAGTTTGGTGATGAAGGAATGCTCGTCAAGGATTTTGCCATAATGTCGTCCGAAGAGAGTACTTCGCGGATGAAACCCCACAGCTCTCGGTCATATGTTTCCGCTTCGTAATCAGAAGAATCCCGTAGTTCAGCATGGTGATAACAAACACAATTTTCCCGCTTTCGTTTGTAGGAGGGCCGTCGTGATTTTCCTTTTCCTTTGACCGTCCATTCCAAGAAATATCTTGCAACATATGTACCGCGCTCGATGAGTTGCGAAGACGAACTGCTGACAGTAGAACGGTCTTTGTCTCTTCTGTTGAGTTCATGTTACCCGAAGAAACAGAGGTTCGCCGTACTTCGTTGAAGTTTGGTGACGCGCCATGCATCTTAGCATAGTGGCCCCAATCCGAATACATATCGCACGGCAGAGGGAATTTCACTCTTTGCGCTCGTCTACCAAGTTGCTTTTATGATGCCAGATTTGGACTTGGGAACGTTACTGCACACGATAATTAACGCAATCTGTCGCTGTCTAGCTAACGTCGCTTTGGAGATAGGTTGTCAATATGGCTTATTTAGCAGGCACTACAGAATAACTTAACAACTGCGTTACATCACATGTGATTGGTAAACAAAATGGCTCTAGGGCTTCGCTTCCGGCGCTTTTATTCAGAGACCAATGCGTATGTCAGCCGGCTCTGGACTGCCGGTATTGTGACCGACCTGTCAGGTGTGGCCTCCAGGGACAAGTTGAAAGCCGTCATGCCGAATGTATATTGCCCACTTCGATGGTTACCAAACGTCGGAGTTGATGACGCAGATACCGTTGGGCAATAAGGAAGCTCCACCTATCCCTACGGCTTAGAGAGAGATCCCTGAGAGTTTTGGGGTAGAAGCATACCGAGTCTTGTTAGATTCCGCAGACAAAGCCTTAAAGCTTCTCAGCTGCCAGCCTGTTTCAAGCAGTTTTTCATACGTTTTCCTGAGCACCATCATAGAACTGCCCACTGGTATTGCGCTGCATGTTTGGCAAAATCAGAGCGCATCAGTCAGCATAACTTCTCGCTTAGCTTTTCCTTCACTTACACCATCACACCTGGTGTGGAACGCAAGGGCACAGTTTGACCAAGTGATGCCTCTTCTGACCTCTAGTGCACATTTTGGCTCACCACATTAGCCAATAAGCGGAATTGTGCTCAGTGGGGCCGTTGTTGCAATGGAATGCTACAATTGTATGGTCACACAGTCACCTTTCCTTGGTCCAACCATAGGAAACAAGATAAAGGGAAGAAAATGGAAGAGAAGGAATTCTACCCAAAAACACCATACAGGATGGTGTGTTGCAGTTCATAGAGAAAATCCAGGAACTAATAGCCTAATTATTTCACTTAGCGCTTGGTACTTACAGACTTAGAAGACATCAAACATACGACAGGAAGTAGTACCTGTACTCGCATGAGCATCATTAAGCTACAGGAAACCTGGTTTTACGTTGCCGTTGAAGGGGCAGACATGGAACTGGATAGCTTTAAATCGTATCGTGTTGACCGACATCGTAAAACGAGGAACCGCGGTGGCGGCGTTAGAAGGTTGATTAATTATACATGGTGCACGTCGCTTAAAAGCACTTTTTCTACAGCTCGTAATGCATCAGCCATTTCATCGGTAAATGCAAACCAAGGCTCCTGAATGTTTACCTTTCGAATTTATTGGCTACTGCTTATATTTCTCCGCGGCTACCCTAGCTCTGAAGTCAAAAGCTTTTAGGACACATTTACAGCTGCATGGAACTCATTTTTGTGTATAATTGACAGCGATTTTAACAATACTGACATTAGCATTACTGCTACCTTTGGGATAAGTGATAGCATGCAATATCCAACAGGTTAGATGCAACACTTTATATGGTATTCGTGAATAACCTGAAAGGGTCTTCTGTTTGGAATAGGAGTTTGCTTAGAAGCACTGATCATGCCAGCATAAAGTTATCTACCGTTATCTATAGCAAGCTATGCGATAAAGATCTCACCCGTTACAAAGATCAAAAGTTTAGGCGGAGTCAAATTTTCTCCAAAGAACCTTCAGAGATTGCGTCAGGCAGTAGCTTCTACAGCTTTTAGTCCATTTTAGGATGTAGACGTATAAAATTATTGTGCCCAGCTAACCAGTTATTTGACGTTCCGCTTACACAGCTGTAATCAAATTGACATAATTGTTATCCGCTTCGATAAATTTTTGTCTGCACGTCTCGAACTACAGTGTAGGCTTACAAAGGACCTTTACACAAAATGACACTATATCAATAAAGTCTTTAGCAACCGGTATCAAAATTGAAGTGCGTGGCAGCAACCATCCCTACCTTCGAACCACCCTTGAGAACAGTCACACACAAAATACACGTTAGCTAGAGGTGGGAAACACCTCAGCCACTGGGCCGCAATACCTAAAAGAAAAGAAGGGAAGAAAGTGCTACAGGTGCAAGTCAGCTGAGCTACCGGTAACGGATGAGCATAGTTCCCGTAGGCTATCTGCCGGCAACTATGCAGAATAAAAATAGTTTCATATTCAAACTTATATAATGTTAAATAATGACATCGTGGTTGGAGGGGAGTCTAGAGGGATGGGGTAGGACAAAGAAACTCACAGCAAGACCGTCAATGAGGACAGCTCCTTGCCATGCCAGCAAGTGTATCCAGCCAAACGTGTTCATCGTCTTTCGGACCCCAACCAGGGAGCTGAGACGCTCCAACCGAGGCCAGCTCAGAAGTGAGGGCCTTCATTCCTCTCGACCAAGTCATCGCTTGGTCACCTCTCCTCTTCTTCCATCCACACCCCAGGCGCGCAAACAACGCACGTCGCGGGAGTCGGTGGGCTGGTATGTGTAACACGTGGCCGAGCCATTGCAGCCTGCTACGTGAAATCACGGTGCTGAGTGGTTCATTGCCTTTTCTTGTGCCGTAAAAAAGGCGTCGAACACGCTCGCTGCTCACGCGGTGTTCCCACCAGATGTGAGCTAAATTGTGAAGGTACCGGTAGTTGAAGGTAACTAGCCTCTTTATGTCCGTTGATCTAAGGGGCCAGGTTTCACAACCGTACAGTAGGGTCGAACGTACGGCTGCATTGTACACTCTACCCTTCAGGGCAAGAGTGATGTCGCGCCAGCACCATAAGTGGCGAACGTTAGCAAAAGCGCCTCGTGCTTTTGCTATACGCTTCGTGATCTCATCTTCAATCCCACGGGCGCTGATACAACTTCCAAGGTAATCGCATTTTTGAACAACTTAGCTGATCCCCACCAACGGTCAGCGTAGGAGGCGGTCCAGGCCAACCTTGGAAGAACGCTTTGCACTTCGATGGTGCAAAGCAAACCCCGAAGCGGCTGACCGCCAGTGATAATCTGTCCTGCGCGGCTTGGCACGCCTGGGAGCTGTCACAGACGAGGGCGAAATTGTCAGCATACTCCAAGTCAAAAAGTCGTTCTTTTGGGAGCAGGTCCACACCTTCCAATTAGTGTCCTGTGAAGGCGATTTCCATGACTTCATCAATAGCGAAATTGAAGAGGAATGGTGATAGCAGGCATCCTTGTATCACACCGCTGAAGATATTCAACGGCGACGACAGCTAGCTGTAAGCCCTCATTCTGCCTGAGTTACGCGCATACAATTTTCGGATAATCTTTACATATTTCTCAGGTACACCTTTCATGAGTAGACAGTCCCAAAGTACCCGTCTATCCACCGAATCGAATGCACCTTTGATATCGAGGAACACGACAACGGTGGGCCACCAATATGTGTGACGGTGCTCCAACAACTTACACAAAGTGGAGATGTGGTCAATGCAGCCACGACCTCGACGAAACCCGGTTTGCTTTTCACGAATATGGCTTTCACAAGTGGCAGTCCGTCTACGAAGGATGAAAGAAGCAAGCAATTTGGAGGCGATGGTGATCAGACTGATTCCTCTATGGTTGCCGCATTCCGATCGTGAGCATCCGTTGAAAATTGGGACTATGACGGAGCGGCTCCATGCGGTTGGGACAATATCCTGCTCCCACTAGTAACTCGCATACTTCATCCAAAAGAGCAGGTCCCCCGAATTTGAAGTGAGCTGGATGTAGATCATGTGGTCCGGCGGCTTTATTTAACTTCAACAGTGCGATCTCACTTTCGACTTCCGAGCGAGAGAGTGGATCCAAAGGGACAGCCCATGGAGCGGAGTGATCAGTGGCCGGCGAGAAATCCGCCAATCCCGTGCGAGTAATTTGCCTTTCAAAGTGCTCAGCCGAACACTCCAAGCGTTTTGACAAGTTGTGAATAGGCTGTCCACTCTCGTCACGTATCCGTTCACTAACACCAGCTATTCTGCTGCCCGTTTCCCGTATCAGCCGGAATAACTTACGATGGTTACCAAGGGCAGCGGCCATTTCAATTTCTGATGCACGATGAGACCACCAGGATTCGCGGTCTCTCTTCAGGCTAGCACGGAGTTTTGCCCAGATTTCCTTGCGAGTTTCATTGTGTTTGCTTCCAGCCGGAATATGCCGGCGAGCGTCGATATGTTCCAGAGACTGCGAAGAGATCCAATGTCCATGTTGACGATTAGACTTACCACATGAGGATTTTCCTGCTGCTAGTAAGGACTGGTCAACATGAGACCAATGAGTTTCAACTGCATCCAGTGAGCGCTTACTCAACTCGCATAACAGCGTACTTTGATAGGCATTCATAACAGCTAGTTTCGCCAGTTGGCTGGTGTTAATTCGCTCACAACGTCGTCTTAGGCGTCTGCCAAAACGCATTCGCAGGTCAGCACATACAAGTGCATGATCGGTGTTCACACCTGCTCTCCAAATCGAGCGACAGTTCTGGATGCAGCCTCTCCATCGGTAACTTATCGCAATGTGCTCGATATGCGTCCAAGGCTGGTTCGAGACTGGTAGGCGCCAAGTCACCCTCCGTCGGGTGCAGTGTCGGACTTTAGTGCTCGCAAGAAACAACCGAGCATTTTTACACAACTGAAGTAACCGCGCACCGTTATCATTACGGGAGCCTACACCATGTTGATCGCCCAGAGGCAGTTCGTCATTTGATAATTTTCCAACTTGAGCGTTCTGATCTCCAGCCAGCACAACTGTGTCCGAGCTGCTTCTGTGGCAAAGGAGCATCTTCAATTGATGATAGAAATCGTCTTTTACCGAATCATCGCTACTCTTTGTGGGTGCATAGGCAGCGATGACGGATAGACACCTATTAGTCCCGTGAGACTTGGAAGCTTTGAACGAGCCAGCCAATCGGACAGCACACATCCGGCTACTGAATGGTATCCATTCAACCAGAGTAGCTTCAGCCAGGGGACTCAGGGCGATACTAACACCGGCTTGGCCAGTACTCGAAGCTGCATCGTCACCGGATGGGCGCAATGAGAAAGTGCTGCTGGTGTCAACTGAAGAGTTTCGCATAGTGAGCACAGAGCTCGGGGCTTGCATGCGGGTCTCTGATAAGCAGCAGATATCGATCGAGAGGGTCTCTAATGTTTGAGCGAGTGCTGCCTTTTAACCGATCTGTAGTAATGTGCCTAAATTGAGGCATGCCAAACTGAAGAATGATCGTTTGCCCCAAATGGAAATCGGTGAACTGCGCTTGGCCACTTGTTTGGACATGGGCTTGTCGCCAGGACAGGAATGACGCCTTGCGTTCACATGTGCGTTTAAACTAGAAGGTAAAAGCCTAGCAAAGCGTGGTGGGGAGGTCCAAGAATTGGGGGTTGAAAACAGTGGGATGAAAGTGAAGCTGGAACGGATCGTTAAGAGAGAAGATGAGTAAGAGAGGGAATAAGAAAATGGGAAGGTTTGAACAGCAGCATCCAAACCCCTATCCACCATGCTCGATGCAGCAGATAGGACACCGTTGATTATCCTCTGCGGTGACCAGCGCATCAAGAAACAGTTTGAAGTGTGATTCATTGTATTGCGTGGGCAGGATACTGTCAGGTTGCTAAGGCCTAGTTTGGAGAACGATTAGGGTTCTCAACCAAAGCCTTTGGTTTAAAAACTTACCGCAAGTTAGCTAGTTTGGCGTTGGTCTAGAAGGAGTCAGTTTCAAGAAATAAGGAGCCACCCTGATTGCAACCTCCAACCTGGAGGACCTGGAGGCTGAGTTTTTCTGGTCTCTAACCATTGACCAATCTGGTATGAGTGGCTCTGAAGGTGCAAAAAAGCACCATCCAGCATAGCTCAATGGATCGCGGAGACACACAAACCATCGCACCACGGTAGGTCTAGCCTCATTGCGATGGCTTGAGAGCAGCACCTGTAGAAAATATGGAAAAAAGTGAAATAGTTCAGCGAAATCACTCGCGATGTCACGTATTCTACTTCGGATGTAGAAGAATTAAACTTCAATTTTGGTGACCTGGATAGTATTCGAGTTCTTGACGTATCATCTGCTTAATTACAACTACCCTCAAATAACCCACATTCTGTGAAAGGCCTAGAAATCCACGGGGCATTATTTGGGTTACAAATGAATAAAGCAACTAGCGTTATCCTGTCGTTCGCAAGGAGTGTGCAGATTAACTGCCAGCCTTTCGTAGAATTGTACAAATTGTGCTTCAAGCATAACAAGTTAGCTGACAGTTGGTGTATTACTTGCATCACGTTAATGCTAAAGGAAGGGACCCGCAATAACCGGCCAATGGTCTGTACCTCGATTACTTCGAAAACATTTAAAAGACAATCCTGAAGGAATTATAATCCAGTCTCGTTTGGATGACCGTCATCAGTTTGCACATGGCATCGCAAGGCCTATGTTGTATGCGTTACTACGCCTGGTTAATACAGTGTTTTCATCACTGGATAATAAAAAATCTATCCGCATCTACTTTTAATTTTGACAGAGCTTCCTGTTGTGTAAACCGTGAAATGCGGTTGCGCGATCCAATAGATTTGGTTGTTCTTCTGCTGACAGACTGTTTTATCAGGCATTCACAGTTTATCAAGTTACTGGGGAAAATCACTTCTACACCCACCACAAATTCTGATGTTCCTCAGGGAGCCATTTTGTTCCCATTCTTAGGTTTCACTTGCGTTACCGCAAATCCGTCTCTGGGGAAGCCATCTTGCTGGATTATGCGTAAGACGTATTACTTGGCATCCATCATCCAAACTACAAATCCCCCAAGTTGACTTCACAACTTGGTCCAAATCTCGTTGCCTACCATCGAACAACACAAAAGGATACCCCATTTTAGCTGCCCAAAAGTAATCAATACCAGCTAATCCGAACGCGGTGCTTGCAACTGTACATGGATTGTGAAGGGTTTACCCCTTCCATCTCATTAAAATAACGGAGTGACACTGAGCAGTGGGCTTACATGGTTCCTTCCAGTGAACCAAATATTTACTAGGATTAGAATAATATCATTCTATGTTACACGTCTTAGGTATTCTTCCGTACTCCGATTTTTGCTCCACCGTTTTTTTCATTGCCGGTGTGCCACTCTATGGACCTATTGTTCTCCAGTGATCTTTCTTGCTCTAATGTGTAAAGACCTCAAGGTAACTACCAAATCAGTGAAGTATCTATCCCGGTGTAGTGGCATTTCAAGGTTGCAACTTGTTAACATCATTGTATCCACCCATACCAATTCATGTAATAAGCTTGGATCTGGGATACTCACTGCTAGCCACCTTCTCCACAGGGCATTGTCTAAATGTGTATCAGCGTTCTCTACCAGCCAGAGCTCTGAAACTATGCACACTGGCAGAAGAGCCTTTAGTACATCAGTAGTTCCCCGCCAGCCACGTTTTTCGCACGATAAAAAGCCATTCATACAAGAACTAGTTGGTAAAGTACTCCAGAGGCGTGCGTGTTACAGCAGAATAATCACCGTTAATGGGTGCATAAAGCGCATCCTTGACTTTACTTGAATGATGTTTAGCCGACATTATTTTCTTCTTTAAACTAGATAACCGAACGGATTACAACAACTACCTTTGAATCGGTCTCCGTTGTGTCGTATCCAGAGTGCTCTCTTCTCTGCTTTTGGGGAAGCTCAATTGAATACAAGAACAGCGCATATGCGCAGGGTATGCTGTTTTTCTCCCATGTCGGAGCCGTACCAATCACACATTTACGATCCTCCAGATACCTCAACATCGTTGAACCTTCAGTTGAACCACTATCGTTTTGTTCGTGAATATACCTACTACTGTAGTCTCAGTTGATACAGATGAACTCTGGAGTTGCTTACTGAGAAACGGTGTGACCGCAAACTTTATCAACATCCTTCACTTTCAGCCTCTCTATTACGAGGCCTAAAACAAAACTTAATGCTCCTCCACAATTTGTTGCACCAGAGAAAGTACTCTTGACTACATACCTTCGAGATAAAACACAATAACCATCACAGACTTTCTAACCAAAATTTTGCTTAACGAATACCAAGGGCTAGAACACCAGATACGCTGTCTAAAGGAATTGCCTATCATCCGCAATGAGAACATGTGAAAAGCCACTTCAAACTTGACAGATTCCTAAATTTATTATTGTTAGCATCCATGTTCTCATCTGACAACTCATTTGATGAAATATTCCAGGGTCTTCCAAAATATGTCTAAAGGGCTAAGAATTGGCGATAGCATGCACTCATGCAATAACATGAACAGTTCTCAACATACAGATCTGTTCCTAACTTAAGAACAGTTTCTCACATTTTCGATATATATATATATATATATATATATATATATATGACTCGGCTGCGGGTCTGATGTAAGCATACGGTTGTCATTCGCAATCAGTCGACATCCCAATTAGTGTGAGGCAGTAGCGGCCAGCATCACTCTTCTTGATCAACATTGTTGTGGATAACATCTTAGTGACTGCTTTGGATAACTGGAACTGGTGCTGTCCCTTTAGTCCCAAGTGACCATAACTGTTATCCAGAGTCTGCTAACGGTGTCGCCGTAACCTGTGGATCCCAGCAAACTGTCAGGACATGCTGCAAATGTTGATACCTGTCTCACGGTTCTGGACAACATGTGGTCCTTCGAAGTGCAGGGGTTTCTGCATGACTATTTATAAACTGCGTCTCACTTCACTCTCACCAGCTTATCTTTGATAGTAGTCAAAAGTTCATTTACTTTGAGGGTTGCGTCAGCGTGCACTCCTTAACGGATGAGACTAATTTGCGAACTTCCAAATTCGCAGCATGCTTCAGCAACCACGAAAAGCCATGTCGCAGCATTTTACTAAAAGGTCGAACCCACAGCACTACGGTACTAATTGTGCTCGCTAATGCTTGTGCAAGCTAGTTTGTTCGAGCGAGCAATGTGCAAAGACTGTCTGACTTCGATCAACGCTGCCTCCAGGGCATCGCTGTTTCATGCTGGCAGCATCGCACTGGTAATGACGATGTCCTCCGCCGGATTACTAAGTCAGACTGGCAACCGACCACTAAACATAATTATTTCTTTGCGTGCATTCCGGTGGAACGGACACATTCGCCGTTGCATGCTCAACGGTTGCTCCCCCTCGCATTGCTTCTATGTGTCATATATGGTTGGCGGAATTCGGTTTCGGATTTGCATGTCACTCTGGCCTGCCACAGGACGCCTGCGACTACAGTGGGATCGTGGATGGCTTGCGATACACCACCCACAGCTCCATCCACACACCCCATATCCAGTGTAAACCCGAAGGAATAAGATCGGGAAGCATGTGGATGGGAGCCAAATTTCATCAACTGAGCCGGCCCACACTCTTTCACAGACAAACGTAAGCACGCTGTATTTGGGGAATCAAGTGCACACAAGGCGGTGGCTGGACCGCAATCCGCTCCACACTGAGTGCATAGAGCCACTCTTCGAGCCTAGCACGACCACAAGGACCGTGTACCCGGTCCCCTCCAGCAACGACCAACTGTCTCCTGGAGCCAGTATGGACGAGATCGTGGGTAATAGGCAGGTAGGCACCTTGTCAACATGCACACCAAGCGCAACCACACCGGGGATATCAAACAACAGCCAATCACTTGAGAGAGAGAGAGGGGGAAAGAAAATAACTCGATTGATGCATAAGGAAACGGTGACATAAACCTTAAGTTAATGAGCATATGAAATAAGTTGTTTACAAACGAATCCTAGATAAGTTCACGAGGTGAGAAAGTATACTATACGGAAATGCCACGAACACAAAAATGTTATGGAAATCGAATACAATTGGCTTAAGCGAGGTGTGCAAGTTAATGGAATAGAGTACAGGTAGACATTTATATGAGAAAGAAAAGCATTAAGGCAAAATTGAAAACCCACCACCTGAAATAAAGAGACTTAGCATGCAAGCACGCGGTTAGTAAAAAGAATGCAGCGTATCTACAGACGCTGCGCCGGTTTTGAATACTTCTCTGCAGGACCCGTCGTCGCTTCTGTAGTGGTCCCGAGTGGCCTCGCTCATGGCTCACTAGACACTAGACATTTATAGGAGAAAGAAAGGCATTAGGACAAAACTGAAAACCCACCACCTGAAATAAAGAGACTTAGCATGCAAGCACGCGGTTAGTAAATCGAATGCAGCGTACCTACAAACGCTGCGCCGGTTCTGCATATGTTCTCTGCAGAACCCGTCGTCGCTTCGGTAGTTGTCCGGAGTGGCCTCCCTCAAGGCTCTCTAAGCCTGCCTACCTAAGGCACTCGCGACCGCATGTTCTACAGCACCATGCGCTCGATGTCGATGGAGTACAATTCATCGGTGCTTGCCGCTTCCGCACTTGCCGCTTCTTCTCTGCATGCATGAGGGCTTTCTCCCGCACTTCAGCAACTGCCTTCGTGATTAGATCGCGCCATGCACGCCGATCAACCACCTTCGATTCCCATGATCTGCAATCAAGATTAGAACGTGTGAGGCTCACTTTAATCATGTCCTGGTAACGTAACATTGGTTTCCCCACATGCCGCTTCCCAATACTCAGCTGACCGTATAAGAGTTGTTTCGGTATCCGCGTCGAATCCATACGGCTCACATGACCGAGCCATCTCAGTTGTCTCAATAAAAGTATGCAGTCCACTGCATACATCCCACTTCGGCGCAAAACTTCCGTGTCTGCAACTCTGTCGCCCCAGCCGATCCGCAAAATTCGTCGCAGACACTGCTGATGGAACCGCTCGAGATATCGCACATCCCGACGGTATATCGTCCATGTTTCACTGCCGTACAGAAGAACGGACAGTACCATGGATTTGTACACCATCAGCTTCGTGCCAATGGTAAGCTGATGGTTGTTCCACACTGGGTACTCAAGCTTCCCGAATGCTGCCGCTGCCTTCGACACGCGAATACGCAGCTCACTGTGTAGCTGCTGATCAGTCGACATTACATTCCCAAGGTAGCTGAAACGGGAGTTGGTTTCCAATGCTTCAGCACCAATGCTGATTCGCGAAAATATTGTAGATTGCTGAAAGAGACAGACAGTTTTGCTTGTGTTGATGGTGAGCCCGGATTTGGCCGCTGTCGAAGCCAGAGCACTAGTCATATGCTGCAACTAATGCGCGCTGTATGCAAACAAAGCACAGTCATCAGCAAACAGCAACATACGGATAGTTGTCGCACAGACTAGAGTTCTCACACCGAAACGACGGATGCTCGGAAACCCACCATCAATACGGTGCTCCACAAGAGCACCGTAAGCACAAGCCGCATCGAAAACATAATACATCATTGCACGAAGTTAACTATTAAACAAGACAGGAGCTAAGACACAGCCTTGCTTCACACCAGACACAGCTGCAAAGTCATCCGAGGTCTCTCCACTCAGCTTCACCCTCGCTCGCATACCATTGTGCAGACATTCAATTAAACTTACAAACTTACGCGGACCATCAAACTTACCCAACACCAGCCGCGATGCCTCGCGGTTCACCGTATCAAATTCGGATATCAAATTTGGATATCAACAAATCCGCAGTAATTGCAAGAAGTCATATAAAATATTTTCAGCAAAGGTGACAAACACAAAAATGTTGTTGTAATTAACAAACATAGTTTAAGAGCCGTGTGCAAGTTTATGGAAGATAGTTGAGGTTGATATTCATGTGAGATAAAAAAGCATTAGGACAATATAACAAAGCAGCACATGAAATACAAAGACCCATCATGTTAATCGAATGCAGTGTACCTACAAACGCTGCGCCGGTACTGACTACCTTCTCCGCACGACCCGTCGTTGTTTCGGTGTTGACCACGAGTGGCACCGCTCGTGGCTTACTAGACCTGCCTAACTTAGACAATCGCGACCACATGTGCTACAACGCCATGCGCACGACGTAGGTGGAGTACAACCCATCAGCGCCTGCTTTTGCGCAATTTCCGCTTCTTCTCTGTATACACGATGGCTTTCCCTTGCATCGCGACAACGGCCATCGTGATCAGATTGCGCCAGGAACTCCGATTAACCGCCTTCGTTTCCAATGACCTGCAATCAAGATTACAACTTGGTAGTCTCACTATGATTATGTCCGCCTAACGAAGCTTGGCATTCTCCACAGGCCGCTTCCCCAAACTCAGTTGATCATATAATAGCTGCATCGATATCCGCGTCGAATCCATACGCCACACATGACCGAGCAACCTCAGGTATCTCAGCAAAAGTATGGAGTCCACTGCATACATACCACTTTGGCGCAGATACTGTTGCTGGAACCGCTGGAAATATCGCATATCCCGACGGAACATCGTCCACGATTCGTTGCCGTATAGAAGAAAGGACAGCACCATGAATGTGTACACCATCAGCATCGTGATAACGGTACGCAGATGGTTGTTCCATACTCAGTACTCAAGCTTCCCGAATGCCGAGGCTGCCTTCGACACGCGGATACAAAGCTCAGTACGTATCTGCTGGTCAGTCGACACAACACTCCCAAGGTAGCAGAAGCGAGAGGTCGTTTCCAATACCTCATCGCCAATGCTGATTTGCGAAAATATTGTAGATTGCACTTTCGGTGAAGACTGAAAGAGACAGACAGTTTTGCTTGTGTTGATGGTGAGCCCGAATTTGGCCGCTGTCGAAGCCAGAGCACTAGTCATGTGCTGCAACTAATGCGCGCTGTGTGCAAACAAAGCACAGTCATCAGCAAACTGCAACATACGAATATTTGTCTTAAAGACTAGGGTTCTCACACCGAAACGACGGATGTTCAGCAAACCACCATCAATACGGAACGCCACACGAGCACCGTAAGCACAAGCCGCATCGAAAGCATAAGACATCATTGCACGAAGTTAACTATTAAACAAGACAGGAGCTAAGACACAGCCTTGCTTCACACCAGACAAAGCTGCAAAGTCATCCGAGGTCATTCCAGTCAGCTGCATCCTCGCCCGCGTAACACTATGCAGACACTCAAGTAACCTTACAAACTTACTCGGACAGCCAAACTTACCCAACACCAGCCACAACGCCTCGCGGTTCACCGTATCAAATGCATTGGTGAATTCAAAAAACAGCGAATACAGTGGCTGGTGTCCTTCTCTCCACTTCTCTTGCAACTGACGCGCCGCAAACACCATACCCATAGTGCTGCGACCCGAACGGAATCCACACTGATCTTCCTCCAGGTTCGGTTACACAACCTGACTGACGAGGCATTTGGGCAGGATTCGAGCAAGCACCTTGTCCACGTAACCCAGCAAGTTGATGCCATTAACATTTATTTTTGACATTTGCATGCATGGCTCGAGGGATGAGCTGTACAGCAATACGCCAAGAGAGGACGAATGTCCCGGCAGAATAGGAAACACTGATTGAAATAAAACTTCAAACAGTGGTCGGTTGTGCAACATTACTTGCTCCATTTGCCCCTGTACAATGGTAGCAAAAGGACATCCTTCAGCTCAGGAGGCACCTCCTCCTCAATCCACACGCGTTGCACCAAGTGGTGCAGCGCAGTCATAAACGCGGGTCCGTCGTGTTTAGATACTTAAGGCGGCATTCCGTCTGTTACACAGCTGTGCAAGAGCTCTCTGCGTCTCATCCAGTGTCCGCGTGCCTGCCAGACTCATCTTCACTTCGTGCTGCTTCAGGTCGTTAAAGGTAGGCCAGTCAACCGCCGAACGGTTGTTCCATTGACAGTCAAACTGATTTCGCCAAATTTGCAAAAGTTCTGCAGTCTGTGTGCAGGCAGCGCCTGAGCTACCATCGATCAGCGTCCTCGGCGGCTCTAACCACGGTCCGTACACCGCCTTAAAGGAGTCAAAGCATTCCTTATGTTGGCGAAATTCGAAGTAGTAGTTCATCTGCTTCGCCTTCTCCGTCCACCATACATTTTTTATGCGGCTGAGTTCTCGGGTCAGTCGCCACCGAAGGTTGCGAAACTGACTATTCCTCCCTAAGTCACTGGGGTCTGCCACATACGCAGCAAATACTGCATTCTTCTCAGACACCAATGCGCCAATCGTGGTATTGTTCTCATCAAACCAATCGGCCCACTTACAGTTCACGAGTCTGATGGTCTCTTCGGCAGTAGCTGTCTCTTGTTCGCGAATATAGTGCCACAGGTCGCCCACTGTGATTATACTTTCCACACCACACAGGCGTGCATCCATCGCCTACTCCAGCTCCATCCTCTTCTCTGCAGTATCTATGGAAAAAGTTATCTTCCCGCCGGTTCTCTGTGGCAGTGCAATACATACATTTACGAAAACAATTCGGTCCGCACCAACAGATGATCAGTGCCACAGTCTGCTCCACGCAATACACGTGACATGCGCATTTCACGCATGTCACGCTGACGCAAGATGACATGGTCGAGCAAGTGAGCGTGACCACTCCGTGGGTGCGTCCAAGTTGCTGTATCATTCGCACTCAGTGTAAACCGAGTGTTCGGGCTCAACAGGCCGTGATTGGCACACAGTGAGAGTAGCCTGTCACCGTTCGCATTCGCTGAACCAAGGCCATTCGGACCAATAACATCTGTTCACACGGATGCATTACGTCCAACGCGCGCGTTGTAATCACCCAGCAGAAATTGTCGGTCGCTCTTCGACACAGACCGTATCACGGAGGATAACTGATTGTAGGATTGATCACGCGTGTCATCGGGATAACACAAGGTCGAACGGTACGTGCTGATAAAAGTGGCAAACTTACCTCTTCCTAGTTGTAGGCGAACAGTCATCAGTAGCGTGCTGATGCCTGTTGGTTCACCCACCAGCTGGCCATTTAGACGATCTGATAATGCAAATCCGACCCACGTTCACGTGGTGCTGCGGTGGCCTTGCCCACCACGCAGAGCCAGCACCAGCTTCATGCAACTTACCTAGCTCAGTGAGCCGAGTCTCACTGAGAGTCTCAATATCGATGTTGTAGCAGGTAATAGCACCATCTAATAAAAAATACCGGCAGAAGAAATCCTGCATACTGTATTGGAAGCGAGTTCAATGAATTTATCCAGTGGAACAGGTTGTCACTTTCCAGACCTAAATTACATTTGGCCAGAATTTAATCACTGAAGTGCACCCGCTTGTCAAAACTAGGTGGGTGTTTCTAGGCGATCGAGTAGTATGAAGAACCGCACTCAAGTATGTGTGGCAAACATCATTTTTGGTGATGACAAACAGCCAATATACATAGCAAACGCGTTTCTTTGTTATTCCATGCAATCTTGAAGAAGCAAGGTAAGCAAGTTTATTGCGTTGATGCAAGTTAAGAGGATTTCAAAAGTCAATCATTTAGACAGCAAACTTGGCAATGTCGTCCTTAGCGTTTTCTAGAACAGTACATTTGAGTTGATACCGACCCACCATACTCAGTTTGCTAACGATGACTATGCGCAATTATGTCTGGGTGCTTTTCACCAGCCTCTGGTTTTGTGATTACATCAGATCAAAGATTGGGCATACACGCGCATTCCGTTAGAACTACGGTGTACTTGTCTATTCACCAAACAAGCGATATTTTAAAGTAGATTTAATACCTAATTAAAAACCGAAAAGAGCAGCATTACTAAAGTTAATTTAGCACGAATTTTCATCCAGGAAATAGGTAGTAAGTGAACGCACTTTTTGATAATGCAAACTTCACACCCCGCGTCCGTCGTCCAAATGCATGCTACATACGCAATCAAACTGCTTTCCGGTGCCTAGTTGCCTTTAGTTTTCAAAGTAGGTGAAGAAAATATGTTGATTAGAGGCAGTTGGCTTAGGGTTCTTCATCAACTCGTCACCATAAGCTGATTCATTCAATTCAACACTAGTTGTTTCAGCTTCATGGTTCTTTCGCTCTTCCCTTGTGGTTGAGAGCATTTGCTTAACTTTACGGCAAATTCGATTTTGTTCTTGCCCACATTTGTCGACATTCACAACAAATTTGTGAGAGGGAGAAGCAAATGCAGATCGCCTCACTGCTTTACTCACTAGTTGATCGGTACTAACAGGGGAATTGATTTCCGCTCATCATCAAAACTGCTTCTTCCTGCTTGAGGAACTGTGAGATGTTGCTTGAGTCTGGGCGAACTTGGTGGTGGCGCCAAATGTGGAAAAGGTGAATGGAGTAGTGGAGATGAACATAACATTTGAAGTTAGGGTAGAAAGCCGTACAGGTGTAGGTCAGCCGAAATTTGCTAATCCCCCCATGCGGGGATGGACGTAACGTGGAGCATAAAAACAGAAAAGCAAAATTCACTGATTGCACAACCGTACTTTTAGACACTATATGGTGTAGGAGAAAGCGCCTCGGGTTGGTTGAGTCCTTCAGTCAAGTGTGTAGTTTGCGGCTGTCGTTTGCGTATACGATACCCAGTTAATGTTGTAAGAAAGCAACTCGACGGAAGAGAGAAGAAAGCAGCCTGTATAATTGTGAGCTTTTCGTTTATGAATGAAGAAAATTGGCGAATCGATAAAATTTCTGATTTCTCTAACGTACAACCAAATCAACGTGCTCAGGATGTCGGTGTCATGTTGATTCCAACATGTACAACTAAAACCAACTCATCTGTTATCATTTCAATGTCCATCTACAGCATATATTGTTAGAATTTTTGAGACAGCGAGAGTAATTGTCTTTCTTAACCCCTGGGTTATCAAAATGCCACTGTGTTAGGCAAGAGACGCTGCGTTAAGTGATACATTGAACTGGCGGAATTATGGGCGAATTTAGATATGAAATCGCAGAGTATCCGATGTTTAAAATTAACCCAAATTGCGTTTGAGCTTCAAGACTACAGCTTTGTTTGAAAGTGGGGAGCGGCTGGATCAGAATAATTTAATGAGAAGTGAGGTAAGAGAGTGGGACACTGTAGGAAGAGAGAGAGAGTAAACTAGCAGGCACAGCTGGGTGGTCGAATTGGTTGAGGTGCGGGGAAACTAGCAGGGCGCTTACTCATCAGCTCAGAAACGCGTTTGTATAAGAATGTAGGAGAAATGAACAAGGGAGATAGGTAGTAAGCTTACAAGACTAACCGGATGTTACCAGATTAAGGCGCTTTCCAATAAGCCAGCAAATGCGCCTTCTCTTACTTTCTTGCAATAAACAGCAATAAAGGCTGAATGACATGGCTCGCTATCGTTACCCATGTAGATTACCAACGTGAACTTAGCCTCTGTCTATCTGCTGGGTTACCGATTCGTGAGCACGAATAAATGATGCCCTTTGTAAGAGATGAGGATGGCTTGTTGATAAGTGATGGTTATTGGTTACAAGTTTTCAGGTTTTATCGGGTGATAGCAGAGCCAAGCAGTTATTCGTTCGTGTAAACTTGCTTTTGCCCGAGGCGCCGCTTGGACCAGGTGGCAGCGGCATACCCTGTTGGTGGATTTGATGCGAAGTGTCGTTTTGCAGATTGATACTTGCGAACGCTGTTAGCGATTGGACATGCAATACGTCACTTTTATACGAAGCAATATCTTATGGAAAGTATGTGCCATGTGTTAGCCTAACTTTTTATCTCATAATAACAGGGACCGTAAATCACACAATGAAAATGTTTGGTCGGCTGTGGCTGTTCTCTGCGTAGCTCTGTCTCGCAATCATCAGCTCTTCGATATAGTGATCAGCAAGTGGTGGAGCTGAAAATGGATCCCTTTCCAGCTTTCTACTGTCCAATGATCGAATGATCAACTGGGAAACAACGTTTTCGCCTTATAATATTCTGTCCAGTACGCTGACTGCATGTGCATGATGAAGGTGTTCAGGCACTCTGCAAAGACTTTTCGCTAGTTGTAAGTTGCCAAGTGTGGATGGAATGGTTACCTAGAGAGAATCCATCGTTCTATGATGGTCTCTTCTCAGGTTTTTGAGTCTCTCTAGAAATTGCAGAGCATTCATTTAGCAGGGAAACGATCCGCGCTTTAGATGTTCGAGGAGGCTCCTCAAGTCCATTGCAAATTGTAAGCAAATGTGCTTGGAATGGAACGTTAAGTGGTAACTGGGTCCCATAGCTGTACAGGTTTGAAAGGCCATAGCATTTTTAATGTTTGAATCATGCGCCTTTAGTATAGTTCTTTCCTCTTCTGTGATTTCGTCAAAGTGTTGTCGCTTGTTCAATGAGCTGTTTAGTTGGTTTATCAACTGCGATGTTGGAAAGTAATGAATCCAAAGCTACGTTGTTATATCCTCCAGAAGCTGTTCCACTTTCTCAGTGTAACTAACTTTAACCAATGTTCCATGGTTCCCTTGTCCAAATATAGGCTATCGCCTAACTCATCGGATCTTGGAGCTTTTATTGCTTCTGGCCCTCGTCAAGACAGTGAATTTATTCGTTTGATTTACCTAACGGCAGGGACGATTGTCTATTGTAGTGGCTCCTGTATCTCCTCATGCAATCCATTTGATCATAGGATGTTTTAGTATCCACTATAAAACTTCTTGGTTATCGCGTCCATGGGGCTGCATTTCAAACATTTTTTTGTTTTTGTAGCTCTGGCTGACTGTGTGGTCGGTTAAAAACATCAATATACACATACTCAGCCAACGGCAAACAGACGTCCACATTCCACAAATAACAATGTAACGTCGGTTTGTAGTATCACTACGAATGACAAAGCGAAGTTCATGCGTGTTTTGCACCGCATCTATCCAAGAGTTCTTTGGTTCCTTGTCTTCTCCAAGTTTGGTAGAACGCCGGGCGAAAACAGACTGTACCTACGAGAGTCAAACATTACTCACGGCAACGAAAATCAGGCACCACTCAAAACTTTTGGTTAAGCAAATTGCACTAGACCTGGCGTCTAGCATTAACAAGGATGAAGCAGCCGAACACCAACCCTCCGTACCTGCAGCTCAAATGTCCGTTGTCGAGACAATGCCTCCAGAAAATCAGTCACATATGCAGACATTGCTGCAAAGGTCCACCGAGAGGCCACCGTTGCTGCCTCTTCCATTGTAAACACCGTTAACATTTACCGAGGGACAAACAGCAAACAAGTAACACGGGTCAGCAGTTCCGGACAAACGAGTACCTGACCTTGTAGATCAATGAAAAAGGGATCCAATAATAGTGCCCGGAATGTTGTATGCTCAAATATCCCTGAATCTACCGCTATCACATTGCGGGATAAGTTATCTGACGACCAAAACCAATGGAACTCATTGTGCTTGCAGATGAATACCAAAGCCAAGTCCATAAACTTATTACGAATTACTTGTCATCCGAACTCGCCACATTATGGAGAACCCAGAATTATTCGAGTAACACTAGAATCCTCCACCGACGTAGAATACGTTTCGCTCTCCGCAAGCGCGCTAAAACACGGATCCTGTGGGATACGAATCTATCCTGATGTCCCTTGGAGCGCGAGAAATTCAAAAAGAAACAAAGGAAAAGGACACAGCAAGCAAGACCGCCTAAACACAATCTTCATACATAGCGTGCCAGAACATTCTTCTAAAGATGTTCAAGAGACCGGAAAGCACGATCTAGAACAGTGGCGCTTCCTTCGTGAAAAACGTTCTTTGGATACTATTGTAGCGATATCGCTCACCACGATACCTCTCTTACCAAATTATAGAGGATGCGGCCCTAGGATCCTGAAACTTCTGGTGCAGTCAGAGCAACAAGCAACGGATGTTTTAGATCGATGGCATAGAAATCGGGAACATCTTCCTTCTGAACTTCGATTACAGTTCGCAGAAGCTGTGTAAAGCTCAAATATTAAAACAACTGAAGCAGCAGGCATACCGACGAATGTACAGAAGTGTAACTTGATTGCTGCTTTGATTTACTCTGACGTATGTCTAAACGAAAGTTAGGACGCACCTTGGCCGAATCAAGTTGCAAACGAGCCATCAGTATCTCATCAAAAAACGAGTAACTGCAGACCTCCCATCAGTCGGCATTCTGCCACACTTGACCTCTTCACCTCTCTGTGAGCTCCTAGGGACCGAGAAACTGGCTTGCTTGTATACGAATGCTCAGGGTCTTTTTAAGAAATTAGCCGAACTGAAAGAGCGTCAAGCCTCCGGATCATTAGTATCATGAACACATGGTTGCACAAGGGGATGACGGACGCTGAAGTGACGCTACCGGGCCTGTCGCTGATCCGGAACGACAGGCTCACAAAAGGAGGAGGGGCAATCCTGTATTACCGAAACGACTTACAGTGCGAAGCCGTGGCGGATGCAGACTCGCAGTTCCCTGACTCTCTTTGGTGCCAGTTGCAGTTAAAAGGCAGGTAAGCTTGCCTTATTTTCTTGGTGCACCGCGCCCCTAACTCTACACCCGAAACCGACTACCACCTAGTGGCTGCTTTAAGATGCAGTTTACAACAAAAGCACACTTACATACTTATCATGGGTGATTTCGACGTACATTGTGTAAAAAGTCCTGTAAAGATGGGAGAACAATTCAAACCCGATCTACAAGATCTCGCAACCACTATTCCTCTTTGCAATCAAATCACTTTGCCCACTGGGTTCAGAATGGGTAACAAGCCATCTGTGCTGGATCTTGTGCTTACCAACGAGGAGCATATGATTGAGATGTTGGTTGCAGACTGCCCGTTGTGTTACAGTAATCACGCAGTCATCAGTTTCAACTTCGTCCTCTATGCGGAATATCGAAATGAGAACGATGAGACTATGCGAACTATCACAAGCTACGATCCATTAGCTCAACTGATCAGCGTCACAACTTGGTCGTTCCTTGACGGAGAACCTCCGCAAGTCGCCTGGCTCGAGTTCGTCAAAAAAATTCAGTCAGCTGATTTGCAAAGGCTACAGCGATAAAGTTTGCAATAAGTGTACATCAGTTTCTTTCGTTAGAAGTAGAAACTAAAGTTGGATGACAGTACGCAACGCAGCATGGCGAGCGTACAGAGAAGCTCCAGCACCAGAAACTTGAGACAACTTCCTAGCCCAACGTAACGACTGCACTCAAATGCTAAGAGAAGGAAAAGCCGCCTATCAGCATAACATCGCATACACGTTCATTGCTAACCATAAAAAGCTTTACAAACGCCTCAATAGCCTATGATAGGTAAGACAAGAATTTCCTCCACTCAGGACGACTGATGGCTCAACGAGAACGGCTGTGGAAGCAGCAAACGTGCAACGGATACAATATGCCCCAACCTTTCAAAGGCTCTTGTCACCAAGCCATCAACCAAACTTTGTCGTCTCCTCGCTAGGGCTAACCCACATCACCTTTTCCGGGGAGGCTGTATTGCAAAAGCTGACGTGTCTACGCAAAGACAGCTCGCCTGGAGTTGACACCATTCGTCCAGAGGCATTGGAAGCAGCTGCATGCCAACTGGAATGACCATTAGCTCAGTTTTTCTAGCGCTGCTTAGACCAGAACCAAGTTCTCGCTATGTGGAAGCTTTGGATAACGATCCCGATTCTCAAAGACGGAAGCAGAACTGATCCCCCCAACTACCGCCCAGAATCCCTTCTTCCTATACTCTTTCAGTTCGTGGAATCCATGGCTGCCGATATACTGGTGTGCTATCTGGCAAACTGTAACATCATCACGCCTTAGCAGCACGGTTTCCGCCAACAGCGGTCATGTAAAACGAATTTACTAATTGCACGAAGTAGTTGGACCGAGGCAGCTGACGCTGGAGAAGGTGTTGATGTGATCTACCTAGATTTTTCCAAGGCTTCCAATCGTCTAGACCATCGGATACTACTCTTCAAGCTCCAGCATTACGGGATCGGCGATCCTCTTTTAAGCTGGATCGCCAACTTTCTACTGCAATGGCAATTAGTGGTCAGATTTAGGAGCTCTTTTTTAGACCCCATACAAGTCGAGTGTGATGTGCCGCAAGACTCAGTTCTAGGTCCACGTTTGTTTTTGTTGTTTGTTACTGACCTTGTACAGTGAATCGTTTCAAAGCTCCTAATGTTTGCCGATGATGTCAAGATCTGGCGCAAGATCCATGCGAAGTCCGACCAACATGTGCTTCAGAGTGATTTGGATACAGTGTATCAATAGTTAACCCAAAACTTACTGCATTTCAACGTCAGTAAATGCAAGGTGCTTTCTATCCGACATCAGAGCAGCTACACATACCGGCAAGGAACGAATATTCTGAAACAGTCAACAGTCGAACGTGACTTGGATGTCCTGGTTCAAGATGACTTGGGTTGCTCCAGTCAATCCGAAAAGGCATCGAAGACTGTGAACCAACACGTTGGGATGTTGAGACGGGTGTTTGGATAAATAAATTGCTCCATATTTCGACAAATGCTCAGTGCGTATGTTCGCCTCCATGTCGAATACGCAATTCAAGCCTGGCATCCATGGCTGAAATACGACCTTAATGTACTGTAGCAGCCACGACGTCGGGCGTCTAAGAACCTATTTGGAATGCACAATCTTTCATACCAGAAGAGGCTGCAACGAATGAGGGTATTCAGTGGAAGCTATCGCAGACTACTTTGCGACCTGATTATGACATACTTCATCCTGCGAGATCCACATTATGTGTGCCGCCCTTTACTACGACTCAGTAGCAATAGAAAGCTGAGGGGCCACTCATTTAAACTCGCAGCACACTACAGTCGTCTGGAGTGCCGCAGCAATTTCTTTTCATTCGCTTCTGTCATCGGTGAAATGCTCTCCCAGAATCGGTCGTCTCTGCACCGACACTAACAGTATGTAAAAGAAGGTTGGATACTGCACTCATCCACTTCCACTTTGTCACTTAACGCTACGTCTCCATCCTACAGCTGGAGTTTACCATGGGTTTATTTGATGTCAACTGTGGGTGCTGTTAATCTAAGCGGATTGCAGGACTACGGCGGGGCAAACGATAAGTCCTTATTTTAATATTTAAAGTACTAACTGTTTTACTATCATTATTATCATTATTGTTATGTCGATATCCCCACCAACTATTCAACGGGACTTATAAGGCAAGGCTTTTAAACCCGTATAAATTCATCGTTAATTGCTTATTATCAGGGTTGGAATGCAGCCGCAAAAAGATGTTAAGTATGTGATCGATAAAAATATCCATTAGGTATTCGCTTAAGTACGGGCCCTGTGTTTGAACTTACACACCCCTTGGCTGTGTTATGCTAACCACGATGTTCTGTTGCGTGAGGCTCGTGAATCCGGTATTGTTGTGCATAAATGCTGCAGCTGTTGGTAAAAACCACTTCAAACGTAACCAGTGCGCGCTAAATAGTGTTATTCAAAGGGCAAACATTCTGAAATAGGGTCATGATTCCGATGCCCTATGGAGTAGCTCACAACACTGTTTTAGAAATGGACACACTGATCACATTCCATTTCCTGATTGATGTCTATCATAGGGTGTCCTATCAGAGTGCACGTTTGAATCCAACAAAACAGTCTGGGTTCAAATAGGAGACGAAGCGGATAGATTTGATCCTTGGAAGCCGAACGGAGGATGTTCGTGTTCCCTACGGTAAGTTCGCCGTTTCTTTGACAGAGTCAGAGCAGCAAGAACATCGGTCCAAAGTGTTGGGGCCCAGGGAAATGCACCAACAATAAGTTTCGTGACGTTCGAGTTGTCAAGAAGAGTTCTGGAAGCCGGAGAGACTGAGAAACTGATGTCTTAAATGCATCAGAAATATTCTTGTTTGTTCAATCAACTCCGCTTTATAGGGTAACTCCAACAAGTTTCATACCAAGTGATTAACAAAAATCGATACAAACTAGAGTGAGCATATATTTCAGCATGAAGGACGAAATGATGAATCAAAAAAGAAACAAAGCAATGTTGGTTAGCCGAAGGTCTATGAACTTCACAATGGTATCAGAGGAAAATAAAGTTGATAAGGATTAATTAGTTTGCAAATACATAACAAGAGATTTAAACGTGCATGGGAAAAATACGTCAGAGTGGCAACGAGTGAAGGTCGCAAATTTTACGTATCCAAAACATTTTCACACTGATCTGCTAGGGTGGTCATCTTTTGGCCAAGTTTTGACAAGATGAATTTAACAGTCAGGCAAACACTGATAATCACTTTGAGCTGCGTATAGCTAATGCAATTTCTTATATTGGACGGAAATTTATTTCATCGTAAGCTATATTTCGCTGTTTTGAAATTGGATCGCCACCGCGAATTGCAACTAAGAGTATTTCAAACGACTAGCACGTTTTTAAAGATTTATATTGAGGTTTACATATTACAATTGACAAAAAAGGACTAATATGGGATTGCTAAACACGATTAATCAAAAGGATAAATTATCTATTAAACGAACCTATTTTCTTACATCACGCAAGTAAATCTCGTGGCAAAGATAAATGAAATATTATCTGGGTAACTTCACTCTTTAACTAAACTATCCACAGTAACTAGCTTGCTTTCCTCGAACAACCCTCAACAAATACCGGCAGCATGCTTACAGGTCAATAGGAAATAAGAAATTTACATCCAGCCATTCAAAACCATAGGGTTGGGAGTCAAAGCGAAAGTAAAAGCTACGACAATTGGAAATAAATAATCATTGGTGAAGGGATGCGAAGAAGATCTATTTTTGGTCTGTTTATTCACGTTCAATTTTTCTCTGTATGTTTTTAAGAACCAGTGCTCTTAAAATCGGAGGTTCAAGCAAGCTTTCATGAAGTACTTCCATTATATCTGCATTTGTTCTAATGAAACGAATGTTTTAAGCCACCGGGTAAACATTCGATGTCACGCATAGCTAAGCGAGATGTCAGTGATTACATGCTCCGTCTCCAAGTGGTAGGCAGACCTCCATGCGGCCTCTTCCAAAATGCCACTGTGAGCGTAAATAGAGCGAGGCGTAGTAAACGCTCGTTAGGTATAAATGAAATTTTGCCAAGCAATCTCATCTGTCGTAATCAAACAGGCATACAGAAGGGGAGACCCATCCTACCTTGGGGGAATCGCGTCCTTTTGGAGACGGTGACGGAACTCTCGGTTCAAACGGCATTTGTTGCGTGAGTTACAAAACCGGGGCCAAATCTACTCACAGTGATAGCATTCAGCTGTTGGCTCAGTAGATACAAATACCATGGAACCTTCATGCCATCAACTTCCAACAATTGTCGTCGGCTTATACAGCGTCACCTTTACCCCAGCAGCCGTTGTAAACAAAATTCTGTCTCTCGGGAGAAACCGTACCCTTTAAATCGAAAATAGCTGCCCAAAAGTACTTTAAACCCTTATACTCACCAAAGCAGTGCCACTTGCATTCTTTTTCAAGGGTCTGCTTGACTCCAATACATTCTTATCTGAGTGGAAAAACGGAATATTCATTCCAATATACAAATGAGGTAATCGATCGGATCCTGCTAACTACCGACCTATTTCTCTCAATCATGCTTATCAAAAGTGATGGAATAGGTAATCGCAGACGAAATGACGCGATACTTTGAAAGTCTACGAATAATTGTCATTGCCAAAAATGGTTTCAGTCGCAGACCATCTTGTCTCACCTATTTGCTGCTTACTCGGTAATCACAGACCCGGGCGGCTGTTGAAGTGGTCCCCATATATGTATTTGATTTAGTTTTATCTGGAGCTTTCGATAGGGTCAGTCACTTAGTTCTCCTCCAAAAGCTTGTTGCCTACGGAATCAGCTGTTCCCTGTTCAACTGGTTGAAAGACTACTCACACGACAGAGCAATCAAGGTAAGCGTAGCCGACGCTTACTCTGAAAGCCTGTGCGTATCCAGTAGTGTACCGCAAAGATCCGTTATCGGCCCACTACTGTTTTTAGTCAACGTCACTGATATTGCAGCAAACGTACTGTCTTCGGAGCAAATATTTGCAGACGATGCTAAAATAAGGAGAGCAAATCTCTTAGCATCCATCCTTGTCTATCTCCAGAACTATCTGGCTCGGATTAACGAATGGGCAGAAAGGACCACAGGACCCTGAAATGTGCCACTTGCTGACGGTGCGTGGTGGCTAAATCAACACATACCTCCCGCAACACGTGACTAGTGGAAGCAACATAGGCGTAGGCCTGCAAGGAAGTCTTCGTAATTCTCTCCAATCTTCGAAAGCAGGAAATGTTTTGAAGTTGAACTTGAGGTTTTGGAGACGAGCTCTCGGCACGGTTGTGCGACTGCTAGTACCATTGCTGATTAACTCGTGTATTCGTCTTCACGTTAAATATACAATTCAGGCCTGATGTGTATGGTTAAAAATAAGACTTTCGCCAATTGGAGCAACCCCAAAGAAGAGCTACAAAGGCGAAGCGTGGACTAGCCGGTCTCAGTTACGAACTGCGTCTTCGTATACTCAGTGTGTTATCCTCAGCATACCGACGGCTTCGCGGAGATCTCTTTCTCACATACGGGATACTAACTGTGCATGAGTACCCATGAACATCACTGCTGACCCTAGGCTCTTGCAAACAATGCCGAGGCTACCACCTGAAACTAATGACGCAACACCCGTTTGAATTGTAGAAAGCATTTTTACTCACTTAGAATCTGTTCACACTGGAATGCATTAGCGACCAAATTTAGTGAACACACCAGACATCACGACATTCGAAAGACAATTAGATTGTTATCTTAGTGGTAAACGTTACACCACAGTGTGATAGAGTGCAATGGCTTATCCGCTGATAATTCGTGTTCCTAGTTGGGACATATTGATTTTAATTTTATTTTGCATATCCAGCATATGGGTCTTGTAAATTTTTGCTTTTAATCCCATCATACACTATTGAACTGGTGAACTACTGAAATGGTGCCTAGTTTGTTGGAAGTAATTGGCTCTACCTTTTAGTATAGGGCGTCATTACAGTTTCAACGATTTGACCTACTCATGGGTGCTTGTTTCTACCTGGAAAACATTTACATTCTTATGTGACCAGCGCCAATCTTTGCGCCATGTCTTGTCGAGTGTCACTAAATTTGGCAGCATACATGCAAAGAAAAAGCTATGATTTTCGCAGTAACATTGAAATAATATGAATTTCAAATGATTTAACTGGAATGCAGATTGGTTGGAACCTATGTAAACATATCCTGTGATGACCTAATGAATTCCACATAGGGACTTTGACTTCAAATATTAGCTTATAGAAGTCACTGAGTATGTGAATAATTAGGTTCCTGATGTGCACCAACATTGGTCAACGTAAGTGACGAAGCCTCCACCCTGAAACTGGTTTTCTAGGTCGGTCAAACCTAATTGGAAAACAGCTGTCGAGTTAAATCTAACTTCAACATAGTATACAATCTATTTTCAGGCAAAGGGTAGATACCCGTATTTATTGACTTGGTTGGCTCAACCATGCGCTAAGTATGATCTTCACAGTGGCAGCGCAATTCTACACTGCGACAGTTCAGAACTCCTTACCCTTTGTTCAGCTGCTTCAACAAGGCCCTCGCTTCAGGTTGATGATCCGCAGATGACGCATGTTAGTTTAAATTTGTCGGTCCGTCAGCAGTGCAGTAATTGATTCCGATCCTACGATAATGCTGTCACGCATACCGCTACCTATTCCTGACCAGGTGAAGTGCCCAAATTTGAGACTTTTAATTGTCATCTGAACACATTCGGTGATTTAGCGAGACGGGAGTTAACTTACTTGTTACCTATCACTCCTCTGCCTTGTCCGCAGTAGTTAGGTCCCGTATGTTTGCTATGCTGTGTAATGTGGAAAACAGTAGATGAGCATCAAGTCATCAGAATTACAGAAGTGAGTAATCCTAAAAAGAGGATACAGAGGCTAAAACTTAAAACATGGGGAAGTTGGACATACCGTGGCCGCTACGGACGTCTCTACTTATATTTATGGAGAACTAAGAGTACACACAGCTTGCTTTACCTGTAAACTGATTATATTTTCCAAGAAAAATCTATAACGATTAGCACTTCATCATAGTTAGTGTTTTGTAAATGATGCTTTGGCAATTTTTAAGGACTTAACTTGCGAAGGCATGGAGTGGATGAGTTTTTGTGTTGTTCAGTCATGATTTCAGTGCGTGCCTAAGTTGCTATACTTTCTTCATGAGCTGTTACTTATTTACAACAATTTTTTCTTCTCGCGGACTTTAGAATTGCCTATAAGTTCTCCATTGCGTTGCTTTCAATGCTATTACCAGACTATGGTAACACTGCAATACAACGATCTATAAGAAAACAGGTTACTTCACGCCCCTTGTGACATAGAGCACTGTCATGCATGAGATTGAAGTCTCCTGTCCCTGTAAATCCTTTTTTTCTTTGCCCATTCACACAGCTGAGGAGTCAGTTAGTGCACTAGTAGTCTTTTGTACTGATGCTGGTTCATGTTACCATGAACGATGTAGAGCCGACCAGTTCGGTAAATGCTCAAAACGCTCTATACCGTGAACTGAGTATGATGCTTGACTAATTGAACGTTACAGTATTCCCTCATTTGTTCTCCATTTAATCGACGGACATATAGAGATTGCTGGTCAGAGCACCGGATACTAAACTCATCGCTGAAAACGTATAAAGAAACACAGCAAAGTGGTTGGAAACGCCCAAGCGAAGCAGGCACAATTCCATTTGAAAATATTTATAAAGATAAAGCTCCTGCTTCTTACCCGATTCCAGTCTACTTTTGATCATTTTCAAGCTGTTTTTCCCATTCCTGTCGCTTTACTTTCATTTGTTTGGTCAACTTTGGCTTCCTCAGAGGTTTGCAAGCTCGAAGTTTAGAATCCAAAAGTCATCTTGTTACAGTTTTGAAATTCAATGCACCATACTACTCTAACATCCCTTGTAGCTGTTTGTTAGATGCTTTGCGATTTTTTCGACATTCCGTAAGCAGAAGTGAGTCTCCTCGAGCTGTTGTTGCTCTTTTGCGAACACATTCACCTGAACGTTTAGAGGAAAGGTGTAAACCCTTTGGCCGTTTCTTTCGAAATTGGCATACAAACATTGGGCTAACACCAATTTTGTTAGCAAGTTATAATTCAATATATTTTCAAATTTTGAACGCTTTCGAGGGTTTAGGTCACATAATTTGCTCCTTACTAAGCTAATACCATGTAACATTGACCAATTTTCATCATTTGCAGATCTCATTCATTCCATGCCTTTGCATGTTAGCTATGAAAATAGTCAAAGCATCATTTGCAAACTACTACTATTGATCAATTTCTAATCAGTATATGTCTTCCTTTTAACATTCAATTAGATTGCTGCATAGTCCGTTGATTTTTACCAGAAATGTGATAAATATAAAAACAGTTTGCACAGTTCAATAAATTTTGATCGCTAAAAGGTAAGGATTACACAGCGTAGGTAGGCCAACTAAATAAGTGGCTTTGAATAATGACAAGGCGATGCAAAGCGAATAAATAAAATTCAAAAGAAATTTGCAAGTCAATGCATTCCAGGAGAGCAAGAATTCCGGCGAAATTTTAACCATGTTGCGTGACACAGCCTATTTGATGGTTTCTTTAAACTATCATGGTTATCGGCATCCGGTTTCGGATTTGCATGTCACTCTGGTCTGCCACAGGACACCTACCCCTACAGAGGAATCATGGGTGGCTTGCGCTGCCTTACCCACAGCTCCAACCACACACTCCATATCCAGTGTAAACGGGAAGGAATAAGACCAGGAGGCATGTGGATGAGAGCCACGTTTCATCAATGGAGCCGGCCCACACTCCTTCACAAACAAACACAAGCACGCTGTATTTTGGAATAAATCGCACACAAGACGTTGGCTGGACCGTGGTACGTTCCACATTTAGTGCATAAACTCACTCTACGAGTCTAGCACGGCCACAAGGACCGTGCACCCGGTCCCCTCCAGCAACGACCAATTGTCTCCTGGAGGCAGTATAGACGAGGTACTGCGTGGTAGACAGGTAGGCACCTTGTCAACATGCACATCAAGCGCAGCCACGCCGGGGATGTCAAACCACATCCAAGCACTTGAAATAACAATATCAAATAAAATATATCTGTTAAAGCATACGCCTGTGCTGACATAAATCTTCGCTTAATTAGCACATGAATTACATTGGTTAGCAACGAAACTGCGATAAGTACAACATGTTACACAAGTTACCCAAAAATGCTAAAAAACGGAAGAAAAGTAACGAAGAAAGCCACCATAAGCATAAGCAACGTAAGAAAGTTAATAGAAGATTATTAAGTTAGGCAGAACAAACCAAACAAAGTGAAATGAAATTTATCCAGCTTAAATGGTGGGAGTGTACTTATCAGCGAAATCCTATCGCTGTTCACGAAAGTTTGGACTGAGGAGAAGGTTCCGATCTCATGGGGAGAATCGGTCATTGTCCCGATTCACAAGAAGGGTTCCCGCGCCGATTGCTGCAACTACCGTGGAATCTCCCTAATCTCTGTCTCATCCAAAATCTTCGTGTCGGTCCTACTTGGCAGGCTTTCAACGACTAGAGAGGAGTTTTCCCGAGAAGAGCAAGCTGGATTTCGTCCAGGCCGCGGCTGCATCGACCAAATCTTCACGCTTCGGCAAGTTCTCGAACTTCGTCACATCCACCGGCGGCCAACAATCGTAGTGTTTTTGGACATCCGAGCGGCATTTGATTCAGTAGATAGATCTGCGTTGTGGAACTGTTTACTGAAGAAAGGTGTGCCCGACAAGTTTGTAACCATCCTGAAAGTACTTTACAGTCACACGTCGGGCAAAGTTAGGGCTTACGGCACGCACTCCTCTTCATTCGCTGTGACCAGCGGTGTTCGCCAAGGTTGCCCTATTTCACCTTTCCTCTTCAATTTCGCCATCGAAGATGTTCTCCAAAGAGCACTGGAAGGGGTCCAGGACTGCGGTGTTGAGCTTCTCCCTGGAGACAGACTCACGGACTTGGACTACGCCGATGATATCGCCTTGCTGGGGGACGACCCACAATCCGTCCAGAACGCTCTGGACCGCTTGGCGATGGAGGCGTCTAAGTACGGCCTGTGCTTCACTCCGGGAAAATGTAAAACGCTGCTCCAGGATTGGCAGGTGCCTGAACCCGCGCTCACCATTGCTGGACATGTTCTGGAGCAAGTCCCTTGCTTCACTTACCTAGGGAGTTGCATCACGGCTGGTGGCGGTGTTGGAGATGAAGTCTCACAACGGATTGCAAAGGCCCGCCTTGCATTCATCAAACTGAGACATTTTGGCGTCGTCGTGATGTCAGTCTCAAGCTCAAGGGCAGGATGTACAATGCTTCCGTCCGTGCAGTACTCTTGTACGGCTGTGAGACTTGGCCTATTCGCTCGGAAGATATGAAGCGGCTATCAGTCTTTGATAATCGCTGTCTACGAAGGATTGCTAGGGTGTGGTGGCAACACCACGTAAGTAACGCAGAGGTGAGAGACCGCGTGCTTGGGGCGAATAGTGTCAGTCTTCAAGACGTTATTCTCCGACATCGCATGCGCTGGCTCGGGCATGTTCTGCGCATGCCAGCCCATCGCCTTCCACGTCGAGCGCTATTTGCACTCCCAGGGAGCGATTGGAAAAAGTGCCGCGGTGGACAGCCGATGACGTGGAGAAGGAGATTGAAGAAGGCGACCTCAAGTTTGGCAGCAGTCGGACCAGTCCGCCTTCCAGGTTGGGGACCACGAGATGCTGAATTGCAGTGGTTGGAAACATTGGACGTCATGGCCCGCAACAGACATCAGTGGCGGCAATGTTGTTCCGCAATTCCACCATCCCTTTGATACACACAAAAACTCACAAAACAAAAAAATACAAAATGGCGTGTGTAAAACCAAGAAAAATTCGTTTCCCATATTGTTTAATCGCATTAGTGTCCCCATCTTCTTTACCTTTTTCTTCTGCCATGGTTCTGATGGCACAATGTCTGTTAACAGACTGTGAATATATATATATATATATATATCCAGCTTAAAAAGACCTAGTTTAAGTGTTAGTTGGTTTAGCCCAACTGCCGGGATGAAGCATCATGAATACAACATCAACTGCAGCATGCGGCACCTTAAATAATCATACATCCATACTTTCAGCATGCCTCTGCAAATAAGATTCCTACTGTTCCGTGTGTGACTATGGAGATGCTTCTGGATGTCACTGTATGTGCTGATCAGCCCTAGAACCTTCACTATGGGTTACTATGAGAGTAGCAATAAACCCTTAAATTTTTCAGTCAAGCTTCTTTGTGGAGTCCTTAGTGCGCTGAGCTGTAGCAACTAATCTTTTCACATATCTTTCACTACCGGACAAGACCTACAGTAGATCTGAGGTAGGTAATGGGAATTAAAATGTTCAATTACTACTGGTTCGCTACATATCTCTGGTGTGTTTGTCTTCAGGTTTGATAGCTTTTCAGCGTGCATTGAACAGCTGACATCGCCATGATCACCATACTTAGGACCCTCTGCAGGATACTGCTCCCAACCCACATCTGCCGGACTGCCCAGAATGCCTTTAGATCCCACCGTCACTATTCTAAACATTACTGCCATGAATGAAGTCGTTTACAATTGGCATAACAAGATTTGTCCGAAAATGCTATCACATCCATTACAGAATTAACAGTGGGATGTTGGTAGTTGAGTGAGAGATGAAGGCTGGGAGAATTTTTAACAATTTAATTTTTCCAGTTATTCATAACTGCACGAATTCAAATCAATTCTACATACTTTACACGGAATGTAAGCCCTATGGTAGTGTTCGGACTGTCGCAGTTTGCTGTTCGTTATAGCGGCCTATTATTTGCTGAGCGCGAAGGGCATAACCGCTTACTTCATAAAATTAGAGTATTTGGTGCAGTCAACATGAGAGTAGGAATTTGTTTCCCTTGTAAATGAAAGAACGACATAGAATCAACAGTTCAGACGGCCATTGAAACATCTGAACATCATTCTCCGTCTTGGATACCTGAAAAAGAAGAGATTTATTTGAAATGGGGAACCAGAGTGGACCAAGGATGATGAGTCAAAACATATTGCATGATAATAAGCCTTCGGTCGGTTGATTGAAATTAGCATCATTCAAAGACACGCAACTGCACGATGTGACTGCATTCCATTTGCTATCTAGTGGCTTAAGCAATTCTCAACTTTTTCAACCCTTTGCATCGCACAGAGCTTAACTGGTCGAATTGCACGGAGAAAATATCATCATGACCTCAACTCCACCAGTTTGCATCAGATTCGACAGTGTTTAATGCGCTGAATCACGAAGACTCACCCTGGCGTTTTAGCATCTAAACAACGTAAAAGTTATCGAAGCAGGGTTAGAAAATCATTTCAGTCTTCCCATCATGATGTATACATAACCAAACACTATGAAACCTTGGTATAGAGTGTCGTTTCCTGATGAACATAAGATAGTCTATGAAGTTCTACTATTCTATCCAAAGTGATATTATGAACACCGGTAATTGGTCCGTCCACCTAACGGCCGTTTGTTTGCTTAAGCGCATTCCGCGAGTTACACTGGTAACAGGAAACGCGGTCAACTGAAGCACATAAAATTCGGCGGACCATTCATGTCAGTTAAGCAGGGAATATGAAACTAGTACATACTGCGGCACCTGTATGGTCGTCCATGGCTTAAGATCGTCAGATTCTAAAATTCTAGCGTAACTGGGACGAATGACTATTGAGTTTGCAAAGCTGGGAACTGCTTATGTTCTTATGCCGTAAGTTTGCCTTGATTTCTGAGGAGGAAGATGAAAGTTACGAACACAGTTACCTTCCTGCACCAGCTTGTGTGAAAGCTTACAACAAGTAAACAATTATAGTACTGCGCTTAAAGCGAACATCTAGATAGATCGACCAAAGAGGTTTTGCATGAGTTAACGCCACACAGCTAGAAACATTAACCCTGTCCAACTCCATGGATTTTAAGATGCACTATAGTTTACATAAAGTTAATTTGTTGTCATATATTTTAGCTCATTTATTGGAAAGGGACACATAAAATGCTGGAAAAATATTCACGCCATATGTTACACAGTCTGCGGGATTTTTAATAATTTTGCATGATAATTTGGGTTTACACTGGAGGTCGGGCAGGAAAGTTGTCTTCAACGCAGCGACCTTAGTATTTGAATTGACATCTATGGCTTGGATGGTGTGAAAACAAATCTTCTCTAATAGGTTCACAGCCTCAAGACACAGGTGCATGGTGGTGGAAACCTTGTTCACTCATATCCCGTAAATTGGTAATAGGGCTTGTCTAACTGGAAAATCGCCACCACAATGTCAGCGTGAATTGAAAACAGCATGTTATATCAAGAAGCAGAATCGATTGCGTCCGTCTACAGAAAAGGTGATAAGTACCAAAAGTAGAAGCCCATGTTGAATGTTCATTTGAGTTTAAAGGAACTTTCAATAGAATCAACTAGACACGAAATTCTGCCAACGATTATCTTAAGCTAAATTGGTAAAAATGAGAGTGATGCAATTTCAGTTGGACTAACAGCTACCAAGCGTGGTTAGAGGCGAGTACATCCTTCTAGGGTTTAAATAAATAAATAAATAAATAAATTGTGTATTCCTCGACGATGCGAGAAGCTGTTCCCTAATAGGGACAGATCAAATAATGGTACAATGTTGCCAGGACATTTCATTAATACATTTTCAGAGATAAACATGGGCGCAGTCGCAAATTAGGTAACCGAGTAAGCAGAATCGTTCTGCTATTTTTCTGCCATTGAATCAGGTTTCTTTACAAGCATATGACAGATATTTGGTCCGAGAAGAAAAAGAAATGTAATGAAAGGGGCTGTTTCCGAATTGTTATGTGTATGTGTTTCGGAAATTTATTCAGGCACCATGCATACCGTTTTCGAATGCGTTATCTAGGGACTGTGATGTCCCGAACATCTTAATCACGTTTTGGACGGCTAAATGCTTACTAATCACAAGCTTACAATTGCGAAGTGGATAGCATGTTCTGATATCACTTGGAAGTTTGTTCCATATCTTTGAGTATTGGGTTAAGAAGAAACGTTTTCTGATGCTTGTAGTAAATTTTGGCATCTTGACGTTTAACTCTTTGGTATGTATTGGATATCTGCTGTTTAAACTTATGTGAGTACCGTTTTCAAGACTGCGAATTTGACAATTTATGATTCTGTAGAAAACATAGGTTCAGCTTCATTATCCGAAGCCAAACTGGGTCAAATCCAAGTTCATCACATCGCTCTCTCTATGTCAAGTTTGAAGAATATCCACATTGCTTTTCGTGAAGCGACTCTGGACCCTCTCAAGAGCGTGCTGCTCAGACTTCCGCAGATTAGGCTGTACCAATGAACAGTATTCCATACACAGCAATACATATGTTTTGTAAAGCGATATGCGTGATTCCGTGAGGTAAAAATGATGGCAGATATACCCGATGGTCTTTATGGCTTTCGAAAGTTGAAAGTCACAGTGTTCAGAAAAGTTGAACGTAACTGAATATCGCACGCCCAAGTCGCCAACTGTCCTGCATTGCGAGATATATGCTCCATGTAGTAATAAACTGTCTGGCGGTACTTGGCATTTGTACGACATAATATTACACTTGTCCACGGCAAATGACATCTGCCACAGTTGACATCAGGAGTCAAGAGCAGATAGGTTATCCTGTATGAGACATACGGCTTCCTGAGTATTTGCACGTAGTTGTGATTAGACAACTTTAATGTCATCAGCAAAGATAAATGCAACACCATTTCTTATTCCCTGGAATGTATCGTTAATATAAATTAGAAAAAGAAGTGGACCAAGAACAATCCCTTGAATCACTCCGCTAGTGATTGCTTTTGGTTTAGAGTAATGGTCGCCTATGCGCACCACCTGCTGTCTACCAAGTAGATATGAAGACAGCCAAGAGAACATCAGTTCTCCGATGTCTATAGCCTTCAGTTTGTTTAGTAACATTCAATGAGGCACTCTATCAAAGGCTTTTTGCATATCCAGGAACAGGATTACGACACTGTTTCCGTTGTCAATGGCAGCCGTTGTATGGTTTAAAAGGTCAGTCTGGCATGTTGCGCAGGATCGACCTTGCATGAGCCCGTGTTGCGAATTGCTGATAACGTTAGCGTGGTTCTAGAACATAAATGCACGTGCATTGACGGCATGCACGGAAAAATTGCTGATGGTCTGCGTCGGATTGACCGTATCAGATAGTTTCTATTTTTGTTGTGTGATTCCAGTTTTCGCTTCTTACCATTGCGACCAATTGGATGAAGTCAGCTTATTGTGTTCACCTAAAATTTTCTGGCCATTATGCTGCGCCGGATTAAGTGTCACTTAGCAGCGTATTCATAGTTTGAAATGTTGAATGCTTTATTTCACCAAATCTCAGGTTCGAATTATTGTGGTGCTTGTTATAAAAACAACTGGAAATGAGTTGGCTTACCGGGATTGTTTGGCTCTTATTTAGCATACAGAGAGGAAATGGCTGTTTTAACTGTCTGATATTATCCGTTTGCAAATTGCAGTGTGCATAGTAGTGTCAGTATACTCGGCGATAGTATCATTAACAACTGAGGAACCGGATGAAAACCGTCCACTATCATTTGGAATGGACAGGGATATACCTATTCAGCTTGGCGCGTGTATATACCAGTTAAGTATCTGAAGTGTCGATTGATTCAAGTGAAGCACACATTGATCCGAAGGGCTATCTACTTAGGATTGTCCGCAATAATTTGAGGGACTTGTGATCAGTAGCCAGCTGGCCGTCATTTTAGTTGACTGGTTGTTTGTTACTTGGTGCTCTCATCCAGAGTGGATGTCTTCCCTTGAATATTCCACCACGAATAACCAAAACTCCGTGTAAAATGTTTTATTGTTTAAACCGATCAAACGCGGAAGCAGGATATGGAGCAGACCACCCTTGGGTGGAATCGCTGTGTCCAAAAATACCAACTAACTATTGTTTATCCGTTCAACAGTGGCGCAATCCCACAGCTGCAGACAAGATGATGAGTGATGAGTTGGCACGGGCCATAAAGCGAGTGCTTAACAAGTCCCGTATCTAGTTAAAGTGTGAACGGTAATTACTCGTGCACAAATACAACTGTGAATCGTTTATCTACTAAAAGAGGAAAGTCGTAATGCAATACGAGGCTGGAATTGCGATAACTGCAAAGAGAACAATTAACGGGATCGCTAGATTTGGCGTATATCATGGTGACCCCTGAATTCTACTCATCGAAATGCTAACGACGGCGGGTGAGCAGGCTTTGTTGATGCAGAAACACTGCTTCCGGCCATGCGTCTCCATTTCGGATCTAGAAGATGCATGTGGTTAAGGAAATTCATGCTCTGATGGACGTAGTGTTTCAACTCACATGTATGTATGCAATCATCGTTTGGCCGCTTTTTCTAACGAATATCGAACCATGCGCATGGCGGGCGATGATTTTTGTGGCCAATGCGCCCACACTAGAATGATCGTTTTAACACAAGGAAATACTTGTATTACTCGAAAGAGTGACTCTACTTTGACTGTAGTGCACGTAGTTCTAGTGAAATGACGCTTCTCAACGTGGTGGTTTCAACCAAACATCCGACTGCTTCACAAACTGCATTAAATTTGTAACCATCTTCCATCGGCGTACTTCTTATCTTACTTGGCTGTAACTCGGAAATATTGTTGAACCTGATAGTATGATAGCATGATAATTTTTCCTGGAGACTAGTGGGTTGTGATCAACTACTGATAGCGTTTTGGGCATTTCGCTATGCAGCGACGCCCGTGGCTGTGCACGTTATGAAACACAACTTATGGTCAGTTAGGTATTCTGACCTAACTTTGTGCCTTCCGGCTTTAACATGGAGATAGTTGAGATGTTTACTACAGTGCTACTCTTTCCGCTGGGTGTATTTGGCTCAGATCTATCCGAATGATGATCGATTTAAAGCAATCTGTTCCCTGGATCTAGGCTGTGTTCCATAATGCGCAACTGACAGGACCGCTAGATGGGTTGGGTTGTGACGTCGTAATTTAACCGAACTGCATATTCCAGGGTGATCTGCTGTATCATTAGCGCGAGGTGCACCACTTGAATAATACGAAGTGGGTTAAAGCCAAACAAACTCCTACTTGATTGTCTATATATATGTGTTCCTGCTGACCAGTAGAATGACGAACAGACCAGTTGGTGCCAAGTTGAACCACTAATCAATTGTAAACGCGTAGCTATCTACTACGTACAAGAGCCTCACCCAAGCGAGTACCCGTAATTAACTACCTTTGTTTCACTTGGCGCTGCAATCCTCTACTTTGTTAACAAGCAAATAGAAAGTGCTAACTAATCCAGAAATGGTTCCTTTGATATGGTAAGAAACGTTTCCCACAATATGCTGACTATTGGTTGGCTTCCGCACCTATCATAATTGTCCTAGGTTAAGACATGTCCAGCTGCCTAAGCTGCTTTTTCCGGTTTAACTTTCATCCTGCGCTAATTTCGAACATGCCTGTTAGTTCAGATTTCCCTGCTCTGCCCGCATTCAATTCCTTGTTCATCAGCTCTTTTCACTCCGTCGATGGGGCCATGAAGCGAGTCGATGGTGGTGGGCTACCGCGTCGTGTGCAAAGGAAACGTGTTTGGAACGAACAATACAGGCATTTCTGCCATTTTGTTCTACTTATATCCGAACAGAACCCGATTTTTAGCTAAATGTATCGTGCGGAAAGAATCTGTCTGAACAACACGTTCTCTGAGGAACAACAGTGCGTACGCTTGACCCTGAAATAAAATGGGTACCCGGATAGCTACATTAAGGTCAACATGAAGCAAAGGAGAAAACCTCTTGTAACTCTCACAGCCGGAATGAAACCCATTTTTCTACAATTAGCGTGCGAAGGTGCAATCTTTACCGGACTTCCAAGTCGTCGGATTTCTCGCGCTCTCAGATACACCTTCCTAGCAGCTAAAATGAAGATTCACTTCACCAGTAGCCGGATAGTGAAAACTAATCCAAAAGACAAAAGGACTGTCCACACCAATTCTTCGTGTGTTTACTCAATAAACTGTTCTTGTGGTTCAGGTTATCTTGACCGTACGACCAGGCGCCTTTCTGACAGGGTGAGAGAACACATCCGGCCTGGTTTGCGACTGGATGCCAAAATGGGTATGGTAATCATTTGAATTTGGCGAAGTCAACGAAGGATTCAATACAAATTAAACTGAATCTGTGTCGGTCGCAAAAATTCGTCGGTTGTTTCATTAACGCAGTGGTTCCTAACCTAAGGTCATTACCGCCAAATGAGTAAAGTGAGATTTTATATGGGTAAAAATATGTGTGAAGATTTGTTCATTAATCTGTCGTCAATCAAACTAGAGGACAAAATCATCCGCATCAAAATATGTAACTAACTTCCTAATCACTATCAAACAACCATCAATGACTAATCAGTATGGTGCGATCAGTGAATTTGACGACAATTTTTATTACTTAAATTAAGAATACAAGACTGAAATGCATTGCAGCTAGACTGGTTTTTATCCGTTTGCGCGCTGTTCTTTAGAGTCAGGCAGTCCTTCGCCAGGTCAAAGTACGGATTTGAGTAAACACTAAGTTGGGAGTATAGCTCAGCCGATATGGGAAGGGAGCGACCGAAGGTAGGATTTCTAAAACAGGCGATTAGTGATCAGGATGTATCGATACAGAGTGATGGTGGGAAGCTGTCATTCAGGGCGTAATTGGAAGGGATGGTTAAAACAAGTGAGAAGCCACTCACATTCCATGTTTGACGAGGGATTACACACAAAAGCAAGGAACCGAATGAACTTGAAGCACGACTTATTACGTGCATTGACGGAAACCGTACGAAAAATGTCATAACTAGTTAGAACTACGTAATATCAACCGACTCGTTAACGTACGTCACCACTTGATTTAGTAAAAAGCTGCTCACAAATAGGTGTTTTCCTCGTTTGGATGACAAAAAGGTAGACATCTTATTCAGTTTCCATAATTTGATGCAAAAAACGAAATAATCTTTCGCACTAACACTTTTAGGGTGATTGTCTTTAGTGAACCCTTTTTGTAGATAACTACTTCAAAATCTTTGTGAACCACTACGCTGGAGAATTAAAAATCCATGCAGCGATGAAGCTGTGCGCAGATCGGCAACATGGGTTGAAGTGGCGTTGAGTAGAACTGTGTCCAGTCTATCAGAGCGTCAAGCGAATGATAAGTGTGCAGGCAAGTAAAATTGAAATGAAGTTACCAGCGGAGAGAAATTCAATTGAACTAAGTTCAAATAAGTAATTTGTTAATAGTTCTACTGAGACATGATAGCAGTGGAGTCCAGTCAACTATCGCAAACTAGGATGGTCTTGAGCGAAGAAATCAAAGCCTGGAGGTCCGACCCACTGACGAACCATTGGGTCTACTAATCCGCTTCAGGAGTTTGGCGTTAACTGATGTCCCAACGCAGCACAAGCTATTTTTTCCACTCACTGGCTAACTTCAGAAGATCTAAACTGTACGATTCGGTCCAATATGAGAGCTATAGCGTCCAGTGAGGGCCAGGGTAACAACATCTTCATTATAAGATGGGTTTTTCCGGTCTAAAATGTAGCACCGACCACGCTGAAGAATCGAAAACCTGGTCCTGGACTGAAACACTGATTCACAGCTGACTTAATGAAGATTGCGAATTTGAAAAGACTAGTGTGATCTATGGATGCATTCAGTAAGATCTAGGATTATTTTACTAATGGCACTAAAACAACTACACAGCTGAGTGAACCAAGCAATCACTTCTAGTGTATATAAAACCGATGCCATATCAGCCCATATGCCGAAGCCAGTGGTGCTATGCGTGATTCTATTCAGAGGTCGAATCTGCCCTCTCCAGGTGTGCCGCCTGTTCCCCGGCAAATCTCCCTGCATCCAAATAGGATTGTGGTTATACTGTCACCGGTAATTATCTCTGTCCAAGAATTGAAAGGGAGTGACGAAAATAACTGCCCTGGGTCACACCACACGTGGTGGAAACTCAGGATACCAATTCCCGGTAACCCTTGCCCAGCTTCAAGCAACTTGATGGAAAGATTTCGGAATCAAATTTCCATGAGATGCCACTCAACACTGAGTGACGTCATAACGGGATTGAATGATGCAAGATTAAACATGATGGGACTGTTCTATCAGAGTCAACGGATGGATGAAACGAGCAAGCTAGCTAACCGGTGAGAGGCGAATATAACGGATTCGATCACTGGATACGCATTGGCCAACGTTCGTGTGGGTCACTCACCGTTTGTTTAACTCACAGCGGAACAAAGGTTTATAGAGATAAAAAAGCACAGGCTTGACACGTCCCGTAGGTTGGTAATAGAAAAATTGAAATTTAACCATTACATAAATGGATCGATTGGTTCTTATCCCCCGTCAACTGTTTCGGTCTAGTTGTCACATGCTACCAGAAAATTCGTGGTACGTGATCGATGTTGACGAAAGTCGTGCAGCTGCGGCGCAATGATGCCGTAGCTTTCCAGGTAGCCCATAAGTGCGTCCGCGAAGATCGAATCCATGACTGGCGGACACAGGGAGAAGCGTCACTGGACGGTGAATAGCAGGATCAAATCAACTTCAACTCTTAAGAATGGTATTAATAATATCTCGTTTCCTTGTTGAGGGAACCATGTTTCCGTCTAGATAACGCTGAAATGATCTGGTAGGTAGTTCGGCCTGGTGTCTGGCTCCTAACAGCAAGCAGTCGAAGGAAGAAGCTTATCGGATCATAAGGGTTGTTAATAATGGAAATGAACGGAAAACTCATATCGAGGAGTTTAGCCAAACGTACTGCAATTTTCAATGAGCTGACTTCGCCTAGTCAATGGTTGTCCCTGAAGGACTGAATTCTGTAACAGGTCGTCTATATGCAGCTCACTGTTACAGTATGTGCTCAAAGAAAACTTCGACCATGACGGTTTAAATTCCTCGTGGATCAGAGGCTGGCCAGTGTAAGCAGCTATTGAGAAGTGTCAAGAAAATGATGACATCGTGAATTAGTTGTAGGACGTAGCGAACAAGCTTGTTTTCAGTGAATCGTCATCAGGCTAGTACAAGCACAATTGTGTAGGTCCAAAATGAACACATGAATTACAGACGTCAATAAATCGAATATATCATCAATAAGGCCCGACCTGTGTGGAGTCGGCGGGAATGGCGTGATGTGTTTGCTTAGTTGTGTTAGTCTTGGTCCACGGTAGACAGAGCGTCGGCACAAAATACTTCTGTGTGCATAACTCCGGGTTATGGAGCCGAATTGCGATTTCCTCTGCTGTCGACAGCAGACGGCGTCTGACAGCTCTTGTGTGGCGTCCTGGAACACATTAGATCGGTTGGAATGGATCTTTTGAGTATATTTTGTGGTTGGTATCAACTAAATGTGACAATACTGCGCTCGTCACATTCTTCCTCGCACCACTGGATAGCAAAACGGGACAATGCTCTGGAGCTCTTACGGACAGTCGCCTGGTTTTTTCCCGACGGTTCATGCATGACTTCCTGTGACTGTCGTGAGGGAGATGACAGTCCACAATCGCCAGTCTGAGAGAATGTCTCCCATTAAAGATACCGTAGAGCAGCAAGATTAACAAATACTTCAGTCTTATTTTTCTTTATCGGCAGTGAAGTATGATCGTCGCGCCCAAGTGCCTTACATGCTCTAAACGAGTCACTACACTTCACCTTACACGGTTTACTTGTAAAAATAGTCGCCCTATCCGGAGTACTATCCAGATTTCTCAAATCACCGACAAA
>OX104065.1:84501726-84600717 GCA_944474145.2 Dicrocoelium dendriticum | reverse complement strand
GCCGGGATGAAGCATCATGAATACGACATCAACTGCAGCATGGGGCACCTTAAATAATCATACATCCATACTTTCAGCACGCCGCTGCAAATATGATTCCTACTGTTCCGTATATGACTATGGAGATGCTTCTGGATGTCACTGTATGTGCTGATCAGTCCTAGAACCTTCACTATGGGTTACTATGAGAGTAGCAATGAACCCTTAAAGTTTTCAGTCAGGATTCTGTGTGAAGTCCTTAGTGCGCTGAGCTGTAGCAACTAATCTTTTGACATATCTGTCACTACCGGAAAAGGCCTAAAGTAGATCTGAGGTAGGTAATGGGAATTAAAATGTTCAATTACTGCTGGTACACTACATGTCATCGGTGTGTTTGTCTTCAGATTTGATAGCTTTTCAGCGTGCATCGAACAGGTGACATCGCCATGATCACCATGCTTAGGACCCTCCGCAAGATACTGCTCCCAACGCGCATCTGCCGGACGGCCTAGAAGGCCTTTAAATCCCACCGTCACTACTTTAATCATGACTGACATGAATGAAGTCGTTTACAATTGGCATAACAAGATTTATCCGAAAATGCTATCACATTCATTACAAAATTAATGGTGGGACGTTGGCATTTGAGTGAGAGATGAAGGCTGGGAGAATCTTTAACAATTTAATTTTTCCAGTTATTCACAACTGCACGAATTCAAGTTGATTCTACATAATTCACAGGAAATGTAATCCCTATGGTAGTGTTCGGGCTGTCGCAGTTTGCTATTTGTTGCAGCGACCTATTATTTGCTGTCTGCAAAGGACAAAATTGCTTGCTTCTTAAAGTTGGAGTGTTTGGTGCAGTCAACATGAAAGTATGAGTTCGCTTCCTCTGTACATGAAAGAGTGACATAGAATCAAGAGTTCAGACGGCCATTGAATCATCTGAACATCATTCTCCGTCTTGGATACCTGAACAGGAAGAGATCAATTTGAAATGTTAAATGGGTAAACAAAATCAAACAAAATCAATGGCCAATAAAATGAGATAGATCCCTAACGATCAGTGAGATAGCAGATAATGCCATATATTTCCTCCGCAGAAAAATAAAGACAGTCAGCAAGAAATGGTGGCAGATATGCGGAAAGAACATTGCAGACGACTGGTACATCCGAATGAGGAACCAGAGTGAACCAAGGACGATGCGTCAAAGCATATTGCATGACAATAAGCCTTCGGTCGGTTGATTGAAATTAGCATCATTCAAAGACACGCAACTGCACGACGTGACTTCATTCCATTTGCTATCTCCAGTGGCTTAAGCAATTCGCAACTTTTTCAACCCTTTGCATCGCACAGAGCTTGAATTGGTCGAATTGCATGGAGAAAATATCATCATGACCTCAACTCTACCAGTTCGCATCAGTTTCGACAGTGATTCATGCGCTGAATCGCAAGGATCTACCCCGGCGTTTTAGCATATAAACAACGTAAAAGTTATCAAAGCAGGGCTAGAAAATCATTTCAGTCTTCCCATGATGATGTATACATAAACAAAACACTACGAAACCTTGTTATGGAGTGTCGTTTTCTGATGAACATAAGATGGTCTATTAAGTTCTACTATTCTATCCAAAGTGATATTATGAACACCGGTTGTTGGTCCGTCCACCTAACGGCGGTTTGTTTGCTTAAGCTTGTTCCTCGAGTTACACTGGTAACAGGAAACGCGGTCAACTGAAGCACCTAAAAGTCGGCGGACCATTCATGTAAATTAAGCAGGGAATATAAAACTAGTACATATTGAAGCACCTGTATGGTCGTCCATGGCTTAAGATCGTCAGATTCTAACTTTCTAGCGTAACTGGGACGAGTGACTATTGAGTCTGCAAAGCGGGGTACTGCTTACGTTCTTATGCCGTAGGGTTGCCTTGATTTATGAGGAGGAAGATGAAAAGTTACGAACGCAGTTACATTCCTGCACCAGCTTGTGTGAAAGCTTACAAAAGGTAAACACTTATATTACTGCGCTTAAAGCGGACATCTAGATAGATCGACCAAAGAGGTTTTGCATGAGTTAACGCCACACAGCTAGAAGCATTAACACTGTCCAACTCCATGGATTTTAAGATGCACTATAGTTTACATAAAGTTAAGTTGTTGTCAAAGATTTTAGCTCATTTATTGGAAAGGGACACATAAAATGCTGGAAAAATCTTCACGCCATATGTTACACAGTCTGCGGGATTTTTAATAATTTTTCATGATAATTTGGGTTTACACTGGAGGTCGGGCAGGAAAGTTGGCTTCAACGTAGCTACATTCTTAGTATTTGCAGTGACACCTATGGCTTGGATGGTGTGAAAACAAATCTGCTCTATTAGGTTCACAGCCTCAAGACACAGGTGCATGGTGGTGGAAACCTTGTTCACTCATATCCCGTAAATTGGTAATAGGGCTTGTCTAACTGGAAAATCGCCACCACAATGTCAGCGTAAACTGAAAACAGCATGTTATATCAAGAAGCAGAATCGATTGCGTACGTCTACAGAAAAAGTGATAAGTACCAAAAGTAAAAGGCCATGTTGAATGTTCATTTGATTTTAAAGGGACTTTCAATAGAATCAACTAGACAAGAAATTCTGCCAACGATTATGTTTAAGTTGAATTGGTAAAAATGAGAGAGTGATGCAATTGCACTTGGACTGAGAGCTACCAAGCGTGGTTAGGGGCGAGCACATCCTTCCAGGGTTTAGATAAATAAATAAACAAATTGTATATTCCTCGACGATGCGAGAAGCTGTACCCTAATAGAGACAGATCAAATAATGGTACAAGTTTTCCAGGACATTTCATCAACACATTTTCATAGATAATCATAGGCGCAATTGCAAATTAGGTAACAGGGTAATCAGAATCGTTCTGCTATTTTTCCTGTCATTGAATCAGGATACTTCACAATCACATGACAGATCTTTGGGCCGAGAAGAAAAAGAAAAGTAATGAAAGGGGCTGTTGTCCGAATTGTTATGTGTACGTGTTTCGGAACTTTATTCGAGCACCATGGATACCGTTTTCGAATGCGTTATTTAGGGACTGTGATATCCCGAACATCTTAATCACGTTTTCGACGGTTAAGTGCTTACTAATGGCATGCTTAAATTTGCGAAGTGTATAGCATCTTCTGATATCACTTGGAAGTTTGTTCCAAATCTTTGAGTATTGGCTTAGAAAGAAACGTTCTCTGATTCTTGCAGTAAATTTTGGAATCATGACATTTACCTCTTTGTTACGTATTGGATTTCTGTTGTTTAAACTTATGTGAACTTCGTTTTCAAGACTACGAATTTGACAATTTATGATTCTGTAAAGAAAACTTATGTTCAGCTTCATTATCCGTAGCCAAACTAGGTCAAATCCAAGTTTATCACATCGCTTTCTGTATGTCCAGTTTGAGGAATATCCACATAGCTTTTTCGTGAAGAGATTATGGACCATCTCAAAAGCATGCTGGTCAGATTCCCCCAGATTAGACTGTACCATTGAACAGTATTCCATATGCGGCAATACATATGTTTTGTAAAGCGATATCCGAGATTCCGTAAGGTAAAAATGTTGGCAGATGTAACCGATGGTTTTCATGGCTTTCGGACCTTGGAAGTTACAATGTTCAGAAAAGTTATACGTGACTGAATATCGCACGCCCAAGTCGCGAACTGTCTTACATTGCAAGATATATGCGCCTTGTAGTAATAAACTGTCTGGCGATACTTGGCCTTTGTACGACAGAATATTACACTTGCCAACGGCAAATAACATCTGCCACAGTTAGCACTAGGAGTCAAGGGTAGATAGGTCATCCTGAGTGAGACGTACGGCTTCCTGAGTATTTGCACGTGGTTTGAGTAGACAACTTTAATGTCATTAGCAAAGATAAATGTAACACCATTTCTTATTCTCTGGAATATATCACTAATATAAATTCGAAAAGGAAGTGGACCAAGAACACTCCCTTGAATCCCTCCACTAGTGATTGCTTCTGGTTCAGAGTAATGGTCGCCTTTGCGCACCACCTGTTATCTACCAATTAGATATGAAGACAGCCAAGAGAACATCGGTTCTCCAATGCCTATAGCCTTCAGTTTGTTTAGTAACCTGTGATGCACTCTATCGAACGCAATTTGCATATCCAGGAACGGGATTACTACACTGTTTCTGTTGTCAATGGCAGACGTTGTTTGGTTTAAAAGTCAGTCTGGCATGTTGCGCAGGATCAACCTTGCATGAAGCCGTGTTGCGAATTGCTAATAACTTTAGCGTAGTTCAAGAATATAAATACATGTGCATTGATGGCATTCACAGAAGAAATGTTGACGGTCTGAGTCGGATTGACCATACCAGATAGTTTCTGTTTTATCCAAGTCCAACTTTGCATTCGTCTCCGCTGGGCCAAGCGTTGCTCACGGATCTCAGTAGCATAGTGCTTATGGCGTAAACCGTGAGCCACTAGGGTGTGAGTTCCAGCCCAACTCAGGCTATCTCCAACTGATGAGTCCCAACCAGGACGAAACCGCGGTCTTGGGGTGCCAGTGTTGGGATGAGCAACACTATAATGTTTCCAGTTTCTATTTTTGTTGTGTCATTCCAGTTTTCGCTTCTTACCATCGCGACCAATTGGATGAATTCAGCTTATTGTGTTCACCTAAAATTTTAGGGCCATTATGCTGCGCCGGATTTAGTGTCACTTGGCAGCGTATTCAAAGTTTGAAATGTTGATTGCTTTATTTCACCAAATATCAAGTTCGAGTTATTGTGGGGCTTGTTATAAAAACAACTGGAAATGAGTCGACTTACCGGGATTGTTTGGCTCTTATTTAGCATAAAGAGAGGAAATGGCTGTTTTAACTGTCTGATATTATCCGTTTGCAAATTGCAGTGTGCATAGTAGTGTCAGTATACTCGGCGATAGTATCATTAACAACTGAGGAACCGGATGAAAACCGTCCACTATCATTTGGAATGGACAACGATATACCTATCCAGCTTGGCGCGTGTATATACCAGTTAAGTATCTGAAGTCTCGATTGATTCAAGGGAAGCACACATTGATCCGAAGGGCTATCTACTTAGGATTGTCTACAATAATCTGAGGGACTTCTGATCAGTAGCCAGCTGGCCGTCATTTTAGTTGACTGGTTGTTTGTTACTTGGTGCTCTCATCCAGAGTGGATGTCTTCCCTTGAATATTCCACCACGAATATCCAAAACTCCGTGTAAAATGTTTTATTGTTTGAACCGATCAAACGCGGAAGCAGGATATGGAGTAGACCACCCTTGGGTGGAATCGCTGTGTCCAAAAATATCAACTAACTATTGTTTATCCGTTCAACAGAGGCGCAATCCCACAGCTGCAGACAAGATGATGAGTGATGAGTTGGCACGGGCCATAAAGCGAGTGCTTAACAAGTCCCGTATCTAGTTAAAGTGTGAACGGTAATTACTCGTGCACAAATGCAACTGTGAATCGTATATCTACTAAAAGAGAAAAGCCGTAATGCAAATACGAGGCTGGGAGTGCGATAACTGCAAAGAGAACAATTAACGGGATCGCTAGAGTTAGCGTCTATCATGGTGATCCCGGAATTTTACACTTCGAAATGCTAACGACAGCGGGTGAGCAGGCTTTGTTGACGCAACAACAATGCTTCCGGCCATGCGTTTGCATTTCGGACCTAGAAGATGCATGTGGTGAAGGAAATTCATGCTATGATGGACGTGGTGTTTCAACTCACATGTATGTATGCAACCATCGTTTGGGCGATTTTTCTAACGAATATCGAACTATGCACATGGCGGGTGATGATTTTTGAGGCCAATGCGCCCACACTAGAATGATCGTTGTCACACAAGGAAATACTTGTATCACTCGAAAGAGTGACTCTACTTTGACTGTAACGCACGCAGTTCTAGTGAAATATGACGCTTCTCAACGTGGTGGTTTCAACCAAACCTCCGACTGCTTCACAAACTGCTTTAAATTTGTAACCATCTTCCATTGTCGTACTTCTTATCTTACTTGGCTGTAACTCGGAAATATTGTTGAACATGATAGTTAGGGCATGATAATTTTTCCTGGAGACTAATGGGTTGCGATCAATTACTGATAGCCTTTTGGGCTTTTCGCTAGGCAGCGACGCCTGTGGCTGTGCATGTTGTGAAGCATAACTTATGGTCAGTTAGGTATTCTGACCAAACTTTGTGCCTTCCGGCTTTAGCATGGAGACAGTTGAGGTGTTTACTACATTGCTACTCTTTCCGCTGGGTGTATTTGGCTCAGATCTATCCGAATGATGATCGATTTAAAGCAATCTGTTCCCTGGATCTAGGCTGTGTTCCATAATGCGGAACTGACAGGACCGCTAGATGGGTTGGGTTGTGACGTCGTAATTTAACCGAACTGCATATTCCAGGGTGATCTGCTGTATCATTAGCGCGAGTCGCACCACTTGACTAATACGAAGTGGGTTAAAGCCAAACAAACTCCTACTTGCTTGTCTATATATGTGTTCCTGCTGACCAGTATAATGACGAACAGACCAGTTGGTGCCACGTTGAACCACTAATCAATTGTAAACGCATAGATATCTACTAGGTACAAGAGCCTCACCCAAGCGAGTACCCGTAATTAACTACCTTTGTTTCACTTGGCGCTGCAATCCTCTACTTTGTTAACAAGCAAATAGAAAGTGTTAACTAATCCAGAAATGGTTCCTTTGATATGGTAAGAAACCTTTCCCATAATATGCTCACTATTGGTTGGCTTCCGCACCAATCATAATTGTCCTAGGTTAAGTAATGTCCAGCTGCCTAAGCTGCTTTTTGCGGTTTAACTTTAATCCTGTACTCATTTCGAACATGCCTTTTAGTTCAGTTTTTCATGCTCTGCCCACATTCAATTCCTTGTTCATCAGCGCTTTTCACTCCGTCGATAGGGTCATGAAACGAGTCGATTGTGGTGCGCTACCGCGTCGTGTGTAAAGAAAACCTGTTTGGAACGAACAATACAGGCATTTCTGCCATTTTGTTCTACTTATATACGAACAGAACCCGATATTTAGTTAAATGTGTCGCGCGGAAAGAATTTGCCCGAACAACATGTTTTGTGAAGAACAGCAGTGTGTACGCTTGACCCTGAAATAAAATGGGTACCCGGATAGCTATATTAAGGTCAACATGAAGCAAAGGAGAAAAGCTCTTGTAACTCTCACAGCCGGAATGAAACCCATTTTGCTAAAATTAGCGTGCGAAGGTGCGATCTTAACCGGACTTCCAAGTCGTCGTATTTCTCGCGCTCTCAGATACACCTTCCCAGCAGCTAAAATGAAGATTCACTTCACCAGTAGCCGGATAGTGAAAACTAATCCAAAAGACAAAAGGACTGTCCACACCAATTCTACGTGTGTTTACTCAATAAACTGTTCTTGTGGTTCAGGTTATCTTGACCGTACGACTAGGCGCCTTTCTGACAGGGTGAGAGAACACATCCGGCCTGGTTTGCGACTGGGTGCCAAAAGCTAGCCAAAATGGGTATGGTAATCATTTGAATTTGGAGAAGTCAACGAAGGATTCAATACAAATTAAACTGGGTCTGAGTGTCGGTCACAAAAATTCGTCGGTTGTTTCATTAACGCAGTGGTTCCTAACCTAAGGTTATTACCGCCAAATGAGTAAAATGAAATTTTACATGGGTAAAGATATGTGCGAAGATTTGGTCATGAATCTGTCGTCAATCAAACTAGAGGACAAAATCATCCGCATCAAAATATGTAACTAACTACCTAATCACTATTAAACAACCATCAATGACTAATCAGTATGGTGCGGTCAGTGAATTAGACGACAATTTTATTACTTAAATTAAGAATACAAGCCTGAAATGCAATGCAGCTAGACTGGTTTTTATCCGTTTGCGCGCTGTTCTTTAGAGTCAGGCAGTCCTTCGCCAGGTCAAAGTACAGATTTGAGTAAACACTAAGTTGGGAGTATAGCTCAGCCGATATGGTAAGGGAGCGACCGAAGGTAGGATTTCTAAAACAGGCGATTGGTGATCAGGACGTCTCGATACAGAGTGATGGTGGGAAGCTGTCATTCAGGGCGTAATTGGAAGGGATGATTGAAACAAGTGAGAAGCCAATCACATTTCATGTTTGACAAAGGATTACACACAGAAGCAAGGAACCGAATGAACTTGAAGCACGACTTATTATGTGCATTGACAGAAACCGTACGAAAAATGTCATAAAATGTTAGAACTACGCAATATCAACCGACTCGTTAACGTACGTCACCACTTGATTTAGTAAAAAGCTGCTCACAAATAGGTGTTTTCCTCGTTTGGATGACAAAAAGGTAATTAGACATATTATTCAGTTTCCGTAATTTGATGCAAAAAATGAAATAATCTTTCGCACTAACATTTTTAGGGTAATTGTCTTAAGTGATCCCTTTTTGTAGATAACTACTTCAAAATATTTGTGAACCACTGCGCTGGAGAATTAAAAATCCATGCAAAGATGAAGCTGTGCGCAGATCGGCAACGTGGGTTGAAGTGGCGTTGAGTGGAACTGTGTCCAGTCTATCAGAGCGTCAAGCGAATGATAAGTGTGCAGGCAAGTAAAATTGAAATGAAGTTACGAGCGGAGAGAAATTTACTTGAACTAAGTTCAGATAACTAATTTGTTAATAGTTCTACTGAGACATGATAGCAGTGGAGTCCAGTCAACTATTGCAAACTAGGATGGTCTTGAGCGAAGAAATCAAAGCCTGGAGGTCCGACCCACTGACGAACCATTGGGTCTACTAATCCGCTTCAGGAGTTTGGCGTTAACTGATGTTCCAACGCAGCACAAGCTATTTTTTCCACTCACTGGCTAACTTCAGAAGATCTAAACTGTACGATTCGGTCAAATATGAGAGCTATAGCGTCCAGTGAGGACCAGGGTAACAACATCTTCATTATAAGATGGGTTTTTCCGGTCTAAAAGTAGCACCGACCACGCTGAAGAATCAAAATCCTGGTCCTGGACTGAAACACTGATTCACAGCTGACTTAATGAAGATTGCGAATTTGAAAACACTAGTGTGATCTATGGATGCATTCAGTAAGATCTAGGATTATTTTACTAATGGCACTGAAACAACTACACAGCTGAGTGAACCAAGCAATCACTTCTAGTGTATATAAAACCGATGCCATATCAGCCCATATGCCGAAGCCAGTGGTGCTATGCGTGATTCTATTCAGAGGTCGAATCTGCCCTCTCCAAGTGTGTCGCCTGTTCCCCGGCAAATCTCCCTGCATCCAAATAGGATTGTGGTTACACTGTTACCGGTAATCATCTGTCCAAGAATTGAAAGGGAGTGACGAAAATAACTGCCCTGGGTCACCACACACGTGGTGCAAACTCAGGATACTAATTCCCGGTAACCCTTGCCCAGCTTCAGGTAACTTGATGGAAAGATTTCGGAATCAAATTTCCATGAGATGCCACTCAACAATAAGTGACATCATAACGGGATTGAATGATGCAAGATTAAACACGATGGGACTGTTCTATCAGAGTCAACGGATGGATGAAACGAGCAAGCTAGATAACCGGTGAGAGGCGAATATAACGGATTCGATCACTGGATACGCATTGGCCAACGTTCGTGTGGGTTACTCACCGTTTGTTTAACTCACAACGGAACAAAGGTTTATAGAGATAAAAAAGCACAGGCTTAACATGTCCCGTAGGTTGGTAACAGAAAAATTGAAATTTAACTATTACATAAATGGATCGATTGGTTCTTATCCCCCGTCAACTGTTTCGGTCCAGTTGTCACATGCTACCAGAAAATTCGTGGTACGTGATCGATGTTGACGAAAGTCGTGCAGCTGCGGCGCAATGATGCCGTAGCTTTCCAGGTAGCCCATAAGTGCGTCCGCGAAGATCGAATCCATGACTGGCGGACACAGGGAGAAGCGTCACTGGACGGTGAATAGCAGGATCAAATCAACTTCAACTCTTAAGAATGTTATTTATAATATCTCGTTTCCTTGTTGAGAGAACTATGTTTCCGTCTAGATAACGCTGAAATGATCTGGTAGGTAGTTCGGCCAGGTGTCTGGCTCCTAACAGCAAGCAGTCGAGGGAAGAAGCTTATCGGATCATAAGGGTTGTTAATAATGGAAATGAACGGAAAACTCATATCGAGGAGTTTGGTCAAACGTACTGCAATTTTCAATGAGCTGACTTCGCCTAGTCAATGGTTGTCCCTGAAGGACTGAATTCTGTAACAGGTCGTCTATATGCAGCTCAACGTTACAGTATGTGCTCAAAGAAAACTTCGACCATGACGGTTTAAATTCCTCGTGGATCAGAGGCTGGCCAGTGTAAGCAGCTTTTGAGAAGTGTCAAGAAAATGATGACATCGTGAATTAGTTGTAGGACGTAGCGAACAAGCTTGTTTCAGTGAATCGTCATCAGGCTAGTACAAGCACAATTGTGTAGGTCCAAAATGAACACATGAATTACAGACGTCAATAAATCGAATATATCATCAATAAGGCCCGACCTGTGTGGAGTCGGTGGGAATGGCGTGATATGTTTGCTTAGTTGTGTTAGTCTTGGGCCAGGGTAGACAGAGCGTCGGCACAAAATTCTTCTGTGTGCATAACTCCGGGTTATAGAGCCGAATTGCGATTTCCTCTGCTGTCGACAGCAGACGGCATCTGACAGCTCTTGTGTGGCGTCCTGGCACACATTAGATCGTTTGGAATGGATCTTTTGAGTTTATTTTGTGGTTGGTATCAACTAAATGTGACAATACTGCGCTCGTCACATTCTTCCTCGCACCACTGGATAGCCAAGCGGGACAATGCTCTGGAGCTCTTACGGACAGTCGCCTGGTTTTTTTCCCGATGGTTCATGCATGACGTCCTGTGACTGTCGTGATGGAGATGACAGTCCACAATCGCCAGTCTGAGAGAATGTCTCCCATTAAAGATACCGTAGAGCAGCAAGATTAACAAATACTTCAGTCTTATTTTTCTTTATCGGCAGTGAAGTATGATCGTCGCGCCCAAGTGCCTTACATGCTCCAAAAGAGTCACTACACTTCACCTTGCACGGTTTACTTGTAAAAATAGTCGCCCTATCTAGATTTCTCAAATCACCGACAAAGTTACTGTGTGGATCGACAGCACCTGTTGACTTTTCTAAGACTTAGACATCCTTGGGGACGATGGGGATTTTACTTATCTGTTATTAGCAAAGTGTACTTCCTCATATTACCGCTTTAGATGACGTGTCAATCGAAGGTATGACCGTAAACTGACTGCCTATTTGACCACCGGTTTTAGCTTAGTAATTTCTTTTATCCGGTAAGATTACCAAGGGAATAAATCTGGATTCCTATAGTTGGTGCCTAGAAACATGTATGGAGTTGCACTGGATAACCTGTTGAACCGAACCAAGGGTATTATTGGGACTTATCCTGCTCATGTCCGCCAATCACCTAACCGGCCGTAACCTGCCTGTCGTTGTTCCAGGTAGTTGTTCAAAACCTTCAGTTGACCGGTGCATGTAAGAACCGGCGCAAATGTTTTGGTCATTCCAATCCTTAAATTGCCCTCCGCCAGGCCTCAGGATCGGCTGCATTCATTGGTTTGGTATCTTACAAAGTATGAATCGGTCCCGGTACAACGTTGCTCCTGCCTCCGGTCCCTGGTACTTGGTCGGTTCACTATTAATTGTCTATATTCCACATCCGTTCTCTGTCGTGTCTCTTAAGTTTTTACGGCTAGTTACCCCACCCTAATCCCCTTCATGGTGCCTATCATGGCAAATGGATTCACCGCAGTTAACCGCATGGATCGTGGTTAATTAACCGAATTACGCTGATTCCTATCTTATCCTAAGTGCTTCTCTTACTAGAAGTCCAATTGCAGCAATACCACTTGTTGTATCACGCATCCTATTTTTCCATGCAATTGCAAGAATAGTCGAAGCATTCTCAGCTAGTTTGCGTGTCAATCTATGGAGCTATTGCAAAGCTCTTGGGGTTCTAATTTGTGAGTAGCATAGATGTAGGCGTTAAATGATTTTCCCCACTTGATTTATTCTACCTTTGCTACCTTCTACCAGCTTTACTTAATTGTACTTGTCCTCTCTCGTTCCCCACGTTATAAATAAAGACTCAAGTAAACTGTTGTCCTTGTGACTTATAGCTTAGCTGTTCCTTCCGATTTTCAACTGTTTTCACGTATTGGACATTATTCCGTAAGCAGCTGCAACAATTTAGTTTCTGTGAAATTGCTTTTCACCTTTTCGATGAGTTTCGATGACTGGTTCCCTGAACTTCTCTACAGCCGATAAAATAGTGCCTTTTTTATTTGCGCGGCGGCTTATAGTGGGATGAATGGTTTCATCGGTGAGATAAACATAAGAGATATGGTGCATGGATTCAATTCTTTCATATCACCGCGCCCGACTGAAGCCTGCTTATTCCCAGCTAAATAATGTTATCCTCGATGTGTTCCTTTCGCTTACTTCCTCCGGTTCAACGTTTATGTTATCAATACAAGCAGGCGCTGCTGTCCTAAGGCGTTAGCACTTGCTAAGTTTCGTGAAACCAGATTGGTACGACCTTCCTATCCGGGGCTATATGTTGATGACGGAACGCTCGATGGATAGGACTAGCTAGAAGCAGCTCAATTTGTTAGAATGCAATTGAATTTATGCTTTGTTTTACATGATGACTGCGTTTGTGTGATGTCACTCGGCATTTTGTTTGCCTGTCTGTCGCTGTTCATGTTTGATCGCACTGCATTCCCTATCGCCTTGGTGATCCCTGGTTGCGTGTATACTTTAATCTTGAGAACAAATCCCTGTTTTCTTAGCTGAATTGAAGTTGATAGTGGGGCATGAACCAAGTTAAGACATGGCTGCTTGTATTCCCCTTGCATTCATTCTCTCTGTCCCTCTCACCGGAACTTGGATATTCACTGTTAATGGTATGAGAAGTATAAAACCCAAACGGAATGGGCGAGTCTTCTACGGCACTGAAAGCATCCATACCGAACTTGCAGACTATAGTCGGTGTTTGGAGCAGGGCTAGACGCTGATAGACAGGTTGACTTGATCATCGCTCCTCCTCTAGCCTAACCTCCTAATTCTCACCATGCTTGTTTCCTGATGGGTAATCAAGGGAGTACTTTTATCCTTTACCCGGATGTTTCACTCGGATCTACGTGGATCCGCTAATACCATATTTACTATGTTTTCAACTCATTATATAGATCGCATTTCATTTGCCTCGAGAAATATCATGTTTTCTAGCAGATATGTGGGTCGTTCAACAAAGCCATTTGTTTAAATCGTCTACACAACTATTTTTTCAAAATGAGATACCGGGCCTTCCTCGTACTTTTTCATCTAGTTTCCTACGACATAATACCATTGCTGTGGAAGTTCTATGCTTTCTCCTGTAGCAAGAGGGCATTACTTGCCAAGTCCCGTAGGATGACCGGAATGGGGATTATAAAATGATGGTTAAAATTGACAGCAAAAATAGAAGTTCTGGTCTAAGGTGACTCACCGAGTTAGTAACATTCTCCACTGTGTCGCGGAGACGACTCGTGAACATACTGCGTTAATTCGTCTTACGATGGAAATAGACTATGTCGCGTAGTCTAAAAGGGGTAGAGTGTTGCCCAGTCTTTTCTTAAAACGTGTTCATGTGGGGCGGAAATAACGTGGGAAAGAACGTTCCAGGTTCTGGATAGGGAAGGAAGCAAATGAATTGTCGGCTATCGTGCCGACTGTTGTATGTGGCCAGTTTGAGCTCGGGGCCTCCCGGGTTGACACTGTGGCTGACTTGCAACAGATGGTAACAGGCGCGAGGGGGTTAGTCAGGATTTAGCACACATTAATAAGGTTTCATAGCAGGCGCCGATATTCGATGCTGTACAAGCGTAGCCCTTGCACTGTGCATTGATAGGGGAGGTGAAACAGTTCTCTAACAACTTTCGTCTTCATACGTTGTGGAGCTTTGAGCGCAGCAGCATCGTGTCTGCACCATGGTCGCCAGGCCTGGATCGCCTGGGGCCTCACGCACACGTTCAGTGTTTGTGAAAAGGTGGATAGCTCGGACGTACCGAACGCCTTTTGCAGGAGACCAAGGTGCTACAAGGCTCTTCTCGATGTTCTTTCGGTCGATCTCAAGCATCCACAGTAGTCTTACACCAATACTCGGAGATCGCTTTCCTGCATATCATATTGCAGTAGCTGGTCCTCCAGTCGGTATTCATGAGTACTTGGATGCAGCGTGTTCAGAATTTTGTATTTCGTCAGGTTAAACTGGATCCTGTTTTCGAAGAACCATATGTAAGCTCATTCGAGAACTATTTGTAGTGCAGTGTGGTCGCCCATGGTCTTATCTATGCTAGATCTTGACGTCGTCAGCAAATGGCAATTAGTCGGACTCGAGCATTCAAGTGAGATCCTTGATGATTACTAGGAACTGACGTGGTCCCAGTACCGATCCTTGGGGCACACCTCACTGGAGTTCATTTGGGTCGGAGATGGATCTGCGGACTCTCGCATTCAGCTGAAGAGGAATGAGGAAGTTGCTTATCCAAATTAGCACAGGGTCATTGATTCCACAGCTTCGAATCTTGTGCAGACGAATTCGCTGGTCAAGAGGATCGAATGCCCAGGTATGGGATGTCATCCCCTTATCTAGCATCGCCTGACTTTGTCCAGCTTGCTCGGGCTAACAATAAGTGTATGGTACATTACCGATTTCGGCAGCTTTGGAGCCGCTCGGACACTATGATGTGGTTTATCTTAAGGTATCTCATAAGCGCCACTTCGATTATTGCTTCCGTAAGTTTGGATAACACTGGGATGAGGGTTATTGGACAGTGGTTGGAAAGTTCCGCACAATTGCAACACTTGAAAATAAGATTAACTTTTCCGTGTTTTAATATAGTCGGAACGCACAGTTCATCATGGCTTCACTGGAACAACCAGGCCAACGTTTCAGCAAGTTGCATGGCTATTGTTTGTATGCCTTCGTTGTTATGTTGTACACACCATGAGAGCTGTGCAAGGGCAACGACAGTAGATTTTTTAACATAATTACATCAGTGGCGATTACGTGGCTTAACCATGGGGGCGGAATGAGCTGTGTCATGAACGGGGAACCTGGCGATTCAATTTGTAAAGTGAGAGAAAACTGTTCCCCACGCGAGTTGTCCACATCTTGTGTAGTGAGCGCCAGATTATCTCCTGCAGGTAGAACTGGGACCTGCGCTGCACTCTGCAGAGCTTGTTTACTTGCATGTATAGCATTTTAGGATTAGTACTGTATTATGTCGTTAAGTCCTGTTGGTGTTTGAGTTGGACTTCGCAGAGTAATTTGACTCCGTGCTTTCTCTGAGTTATTTAGGTATGTTCGGGACCGCTTATATTTACCGCAGCTACAACTTGCAATTATTCCACACTTGGCACTGGTGGCTGTTTTCGCGTGCGTGCTTCTCCCGTGCCTACTACATGATCCTGCTCTTACTTTCGATTTGCTCACATGGTAGAATTTCCTCCTTTTTCTTCCACCTTTTCGTTTCGCATCGTTCATCACTTCGTCAATACCGAATGTACCACATTAGTGTATCCTGCAGATGCTGCCACACTGATGTGCATGGAGAAGATTTAGCTTCCCTTAAGCTGATAAGGTGCTCATCATTTAGCGGCTGAATGTGTGACCTATGGCACATGCGCTTCATTTGCTTCATGGAGGTTTTACATTGAATATATCGAAGTGTTCCGCAATTTTCGTTGGGTTACTTATGCAGTTTGTCTGAGTTCACCCGCATCGTGACGCAAATAGGTTTATATTAGGTTTGTTGCTATTTCGATGATTGGTGCATAGCCATTGTTGGGCGCTACACCCTCGCATGCGTGTTCGACGAAACGGTTACGTCACTTATGACACCTGAACGAGAGAAATTCATCGCAGCCAGGAGCAAATGTATACATCTGCTTAACTTTCAGGATGACAACTTGTGCCCGTCTCAGAATGCTGGCATTCTAACTGTTTTTCTGCTGGTTTGAAATTGGATACAGTTGGCTTTCTCATCTCAGTGATTGCAGTGGATTGTCAATGATGGATGAGATTATCTTGGGCGGAGAATTTCATACACTCCAATACACTTGACTGTGAGCAACCCTAGCGACACTGTACTGTGCAGTTGCCTTCATTAGCGGTATAACGAACCCCTGTGTTTCGCTTCTACAGCCTTGTTAAAGCAGTTTCCAAATCGTAGGGTCATTATGGAGTCTCTTCAGTTGAGCACTTGAAATTACGCCAATTATTTGCCACCAGAACATTGTCGATTCGATCCGTTACGCCACCTGAACACGTTTAGTTGGACTCGCTTGCTGATATGGGGAAGAGCTGGCCCCAGTGGCGTTTATACTGTGAGTTTCTTTGTCCATCCTTCTCCGTTTAAGATTCCCCCTCCAAGTCCGATCTCATATGAATTACATAATATAATTTTTAACATTATCTTGCCTGCCTTTGAATTGTTTTGTAGTGTAACATTTTGTATCAAACCTTTTTGTACTGCAGCACATTAGATAAGGTTTGTTTCTCACCCTCAACCACAGTGGATTGATGATGATGAGGATGATGTTATGCCACCTGTGTGAAGCTACTAAACTACTGGTATTGGCCAGTCCAAAGCACTGTTCCCCGTAAAGTGAGTGGGTAATGCTTGCATTTAACCGGTTGCAATTTAACGAAAGAGGCCGAGTTCACTGCAGTTTGTACTCGAGCAGTGGTTAATTGACTGAATTTCGACTTTGCGTGTGTTCCATATTTTCTCCTTTTCCTCGGTACGGCAACCCATATATTACATGTCGTCGAATGACATGCTTCTGAACACAGATAGCCCTTCTGTTATTTTCCCTTATGTCAGCGTTGCCTAGATAGGTAACATACAGGGGTAGAGCGTATGACAGATATCTTTCTTGCATCGTAGCCCTACATCTAATCGTACACCGGCAGGCTTACTTGAAATGTCCGGCATCACATCCAACTTAATCAGCAAGATCTGGACCGCTTTCAACAGCCCCTCATTCATCATTGGTGACCTGGACAACGATGCATGTTGTAGGAGCTATTGCTCCACTTCTACAGCTTTTATCTGAGTTGAGTTAAACGTCGTTGGATCTCCGTGGTGACTTTAACTTCCTAGACTATTAGTTATGACGATATGCAGTTAATTCTACTGCTAACAAGAGGAGGATTTTGGATTCTGGCAACCACCTCAGTGTCCAAGATAAAACTTCGACACAGCAAGTCGAGAGAAATTGGGAAATGAAGTACCATGGGGATTATGGTTAAAAGACTATATGCTCTTTTGACTGGCTTTGGTTGTTTCCAGTTGCACCACCTCTATTTACCAAAGCATAGAGACTGTTTCTGGCACACCTGCTTAACAGTCACTTATATCACCACATGTTTTGCATATTAAAACAGCCGAAGTCGCGTCGCCTTCTATGAACCGCTAGTTTTAATGGTGTTTGTCAGCCATTAGCTCAAGGTCGGAGAGAAAAATGCTAACAGATAACGGAACCACAAAGTATCTTTTTCTTGGACAAAAGGATTCCATTTAAAATGAATTCGAAAACTGGTAGCTCGGGTTGATAATTCAGTTACTCATTTGTTCGCCGAGCTGCGAAATTGGTTTGCAAACGTTTCACCGTCATGCGAGACAGCATCATCAGTGCGTCGAGATGTGGAGTGTAATCTCGCTGATTGAATTGTCGACCCGTGATCGGCGTGCAGGTGACATTTCGAAAGTGACGGCTTCCATCTGTGTCCCGTGATCTCTACCCAATTCCCCGTGGCGGAGGTCGTCGCTTGGGTTGTTCCTATTTAAGCGGCGTCTCATAATTTCTCTAAGTTCTCTCCGTCGGAGGGGTTGGTAAACTGGGTCAATCTCGATATGCATGTTGATCGAGTCTTTTGTTGAGAACCACGCTTCCAGGAATTCCCTTGCTCTTCTTGTTTCACCTCGTGCCAGGACTTCTGTTTTGGCCCAATCAAAGCAGTGTTCTTTCTCATCCACGTGTGCTGAGACTAGCGAAGATGCAGTGTCTTTTGCATGCTCTTTTGTGCTCTTGTAATCGTGTTGTTAATTTTCTGCCTGTTTGGCCAACATAGTCTTTTTCGCAATTTCTACAAAGTAGTCTATATGCAACATTGCTTTTCTCATGAGCTTTCAGTTTCTCTTTCGGTTTCGATAGAGTTTTTCTCAGTGTAGCAGTTGGTTTGTGTGCTACGATGAAGTGATGTTGTTTGAATAGTCTTGCTGCCATTTCGGATATATTCTTCATATAAGGTAAAACAACGCGTCTCTCCGTCGTTGGTGTAGACTGTCGGTTTGGTTTGTTGTGGTTCAGACAACTTTGGATGAAGCTTCGTGGATATCCGTTGAGTTGGAAACATTTAAATAGATGCTTCTCTTATTGTTGCTTTGCCTCCGTGGTACTGCAGTGTGTTTGCACTCTATCAAATAGTGTCCGCACACAGCCTACTTTGTAGTATTTCGGATGGTTACTGTTAAAATTCGGAATTTGGTCCGTATGTGTCCATTTTCTGTATACTGATGTTTGCAGCCTCCCTTCCATGGTTCTGGTTACCAAGACATCCAGGAAAGGAGGTTGGTTTTCCTTCTCCATTTCCATTGTAAACTTGATATCCTCAATGGCGTTGTTCAATAGCTGCTGTGCGACTGTAACTTGATTGCGTTTGATGATCACAAAGGTGTCGTCAACATATCGGACCCACAGTTTTGGATTAATGAGTGGGAGTACATCTCCCTCCAATTTCTGCATTACCATCTCCGCGATGAGTCCCGATATAGGTGATCCCATTGGCGCGCCTTTCAGTTGCTCGTAATTCTTGCCGACGGAGAGAACTTAGAGAAATTATGAGACGCCGCTTAAATAGGAACAACCCAAGCGACGACCTCCGCCACGGGGAATTGGGTAGAGATCACGGGACACAGAATGAAGCCGTCACTTTCGAAATGTCACCTGCACGCCGATCACGGTTCGACAATTCAATCAGCGAGATTACACTCCACATCTCGACGCTCTGATGATGCCGTCTCGCATGACGGTGAAACGTTTGCAAACCAATTTCGCAGCTCGGCGAACAGATCAGTAACTGAATTATCCACCCGAGCTACCAGTTTTCCAAAACATTTTAACTAATCACGGGCGTTCAACGCTCCACACTGCTCGCCGTTGGGAAGATTACGCTTGCAGACAAGCTTCTACAAGGCAACAGCTCTTCTTCCTTCATGAATGCCTGAGGAGGGACATTGTTCCTCGCAGTGTTAACTACAAACCGCCGATTAATCATCCACAATTGTGGGAAGCCGCTCGGCAATTTGGCAGGCGTATGCTACGGCTGATGATCACCGACGCTCACAATCGACTCAAAAAATATGAACGATGTCTGGACGAACATCGGTCTACCTGTCTTCAAATTATTGGAGAACAACTAACAGAACAAATTGACGCTGCAATAGAACGTCAGGCAACAAACACTAGGACAAAGAAACATACTGCGCTTCTCGATAAGTTAACAAAACTGACCTGTGCTAAAGACAGAACTACTGGTGATAGCTGGATCAGAAATTTGTCTAAACGACAAATTAACGAAGCGGAAGAGCAAGTCCTCATCAAGGGACTAAACTATAACTTCAAAGATGCAGCAACTTCAGATTTTTGGCAGCATTCGAAGGCGCTCTACAATGCGATAGAATTGAGGAAGAGTCACGAAAGCAAATAAGACATACTATTTTTCCAGCTGTAATGCGCAACAGGCAGTACAATACCCTAAGCAGACAAGAAAAGCAGGCAATAAAATCCTTGAAGTCTGACGAAACGATCATCATCCTGCCGGCAGACAAAGGACGTATTACTGTTATGATGGATAAAGAGGATTACACCGAGAAAGCTTTACGTCTCTTGAACGACACAACGACCTACAAGTGCACTGACAACGATCCAACCCCACAGCTGGCAAACAAGTTAAACAAAATGTTGAAACAACTTCAAGGAAAGAATCAAATCACGAAGGAGGAGAGCGAACGAATGAGAGCCCGTGACACGAGAATCGCGCAATTCTATGGACTTCCAAAGGTACACAAAGATGATGTACCATTACGACCGATCGTGTCACTACCAGGAACACACACCTACAACTTGGCGAAAGAAATGTGGAGACGCCTCAAACATCTGACCTGTGGATCGCAATATTCCATTAATAATGCCCAGCAATTTCTACAAAAGCTCAAAAACCTGCGAATAGATGATGACGAAACAATTATATCTTTCGACATGACTGCCCTCTTTACGTCTGTAAACTTACAAATGGCAACAACAGTCATCACAGAACGCCTGAACAGTAGTGAACAACCAATCGGGAACCTAACGACCGAAAACGTATGCAAACTACTGCAGTTGTGCCCATCAACCTACTTCTCTTTCAACGGGAAGATCTACGAGCAATTGAAAGGCGCGCCAATGGGATCACCTATATCGGGACTCATCGCGGAGATGGTAATGCAGAAATTGGAGGGAGATGTACTCCCACTCATTAATCCAAAACTGTGGGTCCGATATGTTGACGACACCTTTGTGATCATCAAACGCAATCAAGTTACAGTCGCACAGCAGCTATTGAACAACGCCATTGAGGATATCAAGTTTACAATGGAAATGGAGAAGGAAAACCAACCTCCTTTCCTGGATGTCTTGGTAACCAGAACCATGGAAGGGAGGCTGCAAACATCAGTATACAGAAAATGGACACATACGGACCAAATTCCGAATTTTAACAGTAACCATCCGAAATACTACAAAGTAGGCTGTGTGCGGACACTATTTGATAGAGTGCAAACACACTGCAGTACCACGGAGGCAAAGCAACAATAAGAGAAGCATCTATTTAAATGTTTCCAACTCAACGGATATCCACGAAGCTTCATCCAAAGTTGTCTGAACCACAACAAACCAAACCGACAGTCTACACTAATGACGGAGAGACGCGTTGTTTTACCTTATATGAAGAATATATCCGAAATGGCAGCAAGACTATTCAAACAACATCACTTCATCGTAGCACACAAACCAACTGCTACACTGAGAAAAACTATCGAAACCGAAAGAGAAACTGAAAGCTCATGAGAAAAGCAATGTTGCATATAGACTACTTTGTAGAAATTGCGAAAAAGACTATGTTGGCCAAACAGGCAGAAAATTAACAACACGATTACCAGAGCACAAAAGAGCATGCAAAAGACACTGCATCTTCGCTAGTCTCAGCACACGTGGATGAGAAAGAACACTGCTTTGATTGGGCCAAAACAGAAGTCCTGGCACGAGGTGAAACAAGAAGAGCAAGGGAATTCCTGGAAGCGTGGTTCTCAACAAAAGACTCGATCAACATGCATATCGAGATTGACCCAGTTTACCGACCCCTCCGACGGAGAGAACTTAGAGAAATTATGAGACGCCGCTTAAATAGGAACAACCCAAGCGACGACCTCCGCCACGGGGAATTGGGTAGAGATCACGGGACACAGAATGAAGCCGTCACTTTCGAAATGTCACCTGCACGCCGATCACGGTTCGACAATTCAATCAGCGAGATTACACTCCACATCTCGACGCACTGATGATGCTGTCTCGCATGACGGTGAAACGTTTGCAAACCAATTTCGCAGCTCGGCGAACAAGTGAGCAACTGGATATTTTTCCATATGTATTTGCTGTTGAGACCCGCAACTGGCCCACATTGCATTCTCTATAGTTAAATATGGCTAGATCACCAAATTTTGGTATGAAATTTTTATTCCAAAAAGCCAATTTCGCTTTTGTGTTACCTCCCTTCGTGAGTCGACTTTCTGTCCACGGTGGTCCCCATAAATTTTTGCAAACTCTCCAGGACATGTCACTTGCTTTGCTTGCGCATAAAACCGGTTTGTGTGCATTTTTTGCCTACTCCCTCAGCCTTGAACGACTGGCGACAAAAGACTAAGTGTGTCTCCGTACATGACGATTTCATGTTAGAGAACTGCAACTGATTTGGGGTTCCCACTTTCCTTTCTTAAGTGTGATCGCCATGGTTATTTCTCTTTTGGCGAACAGGATCACACGGCGCTCCGCTTGTTAGCAACCCTTACTGTCAGCATCGCGACTTCTCCGCACACTCTGCTTTCGCGTATATTGCGTGGTATTCGAATGCTTTTTGCTAATAAAAGGCTTTATTTACACCCTGACTGTTGTCATCCAGGCGATCCGGAGTTGGTTTGCTTTTGCGTTCACGTTGTCGTGTCAACCACCTTTCAAATCGATCCCATATATGTGTGAACTGTTTGTGGAGTTTATCGCTTACGTGCGCGGCTTTGTATCCTATGTGGTGATCCGTCTGGGGCAGACTTCATCTTTCTTAATGTAAACATCTAGCCCCCTTTTCGTTCCCGTTACTCTAGCTGGGTTATCGCACCGCCTGATGGGCTTTGTCGGCCCAATACTAGTTCCCGTGTGTCTGCGTGCGCACCTGTGCAGTCGTTCGCGTTCCCCGCACTCCAAACATAATTACCCTTGACTGCATACATACAAACTGTCGCTTATGTTGCCAGACTATTTGATCTTGTTTATGTTTAGCAGCTATCAATCTATGGTATGGGGGGTATGGGGTCCTACACACGCTATCAGAGCGTTTGGAGTGCGCTGACCGCCTCTACTATCTTTGACTTATCGAAACTGTCACTCATTCTGCTTCGCTTGGAGTGCAACTTCGTTCTCCGGTAGCAGTAAGAAATCTAAATGTAGAATATTCTGTCCATTTTCTTGTGTTCTACTTGACCTACCAGTTGAACCTGCTGTTTGTTTTGACTAGGCACTCCGTGTTTAGTCATTGAGCATGAGTCCAAGCACTCGCTTCCGGCCATTGAGTGCTCCTTTTCTAACACTAAGTAACCAGCAGGAACCGTCTAATCGCAGTCCAAGCGGGTCCAGTCTGATACATGTGGCGCATCTTGGTACCTCAACTGCTGCGTACAGCACGCACATCATCTGTGTCAACTCTGATAACCGCGTCTCCGCCGAAGAATGTGTATGCAGTGAGTGGTAGCTATTTCCTCTTTCCGACAAGTTAGCACACGGAATCCCGGCAACATTGGGCCCATAACCTTTTGCAGAGTGAAGCATGAGCCATCTAATAGCGAAACTTATTCCGGTGTCCTCATGGGAAAGGAATGCCCCTACCGTATGTCCGAAGACATGTTCTCACTGTGCTAAAGGTGAAAGTTGTGGTAGCGCAAATCAGTCGGTCCCAATACTTCTATTATTTCGTCATGAGTTCACCATTCCAAAGCAATACTCAATCCATCCTTTGACATTTTATGTTTTATTAAGCGGTATTTCGTTTCATGCTTATATGACTCTGACCTCGTGTGACATGGTGTAAAACCATCTAATTCATGTAGACATATTTATTGCTATTTATGCTCAAGTAACAAGCTGCTCTCAGCAGATTGATCATTAGCTGAAACCCATGCAACCTCAGGCGTCATGTTCTTAGAATTTGAGGTTCTAGCAATGAAGAGTAGTTGCCTCTGTGACGAGGATTCAGCTTGTGGGCCATACCCAAGTGTTGTTATCTTGTGGTGGAGCCTTCTTATCGAAGGCTAGTAAACTAGCCTTCGTGTTTATATTACGTTTCCTTGGATGCCTTGTCAAGTTCCAAGCCGTCAACTAGCCGCCATTACCGTGTCACACTTCAGCCCCGTTTTGCATCCGCTGTCGTGCAGTTTCCGAGCGGCTCACAGCAACTCGGTCGAGCAAAATTGGTACATCACCGATAACATCTTAAGTTTTCCACCTGTTCAATTTTTACCTCTCCAGCTCCCTTCAATGTTAAACCGCACCAATGCAGGCAGACAGAATAGCGCTACAGCACGTCATCCATAACAATAATGTGTCCAATTTACTCTTGCAATGCTACGGTGTCCGGTGTTAATTGCACTCAGCATCCATATTCCGCGACACACCACCCAGTATTATGCATTCGCCAGCAAAATGAATCCACCAGATTGTAAATTATGTCAAATCTACGAATACAAAATACACTGTTTATGCGTTTGACGAAATAACTATGTATATTTTGTCCACTACCTAGTGAGTGCGAATGTCTGGCCATGTGGACACAGCAGGCATAACTCCACCTGGGACTGCGCTTTCTTATTGGTCTGAAGACTGATTCCACAGGAACACTCCTCTATGTACACGGAGCAATGCTAGACCTTTCTTGCTCGTAGGTGCTGCTGAGCTCTAGGTTTTCGGTAAGGCCATCCTATAATCAAACTGAATCAGGACTGCAATCAGAATCCGTTTAATGCCAAAGCAACGAATTAGTTATATTGCACACTATGCTCCGATGAGCGCGCTTTAGTTGGCCTCTGTTGATGGCAGTGCCAGTGGTGTAAAGCATAACATGTTCATTCATCTAGCTGACTGACCGTGCGGCTTCACAAAGTGATTATCACTAACGCTTGTAAGAGTTGCTACTCAGCTAGCGACAAGCAGTAGATCACAATAGGCCCCTTTCCTGGCTTTCTGATCTTTGGGCCAATACAAACAGATATAACCACGCTAGGTGCCTGCAAAATGATCCTTCCAAAGGTGCATTTTGTTACATTTAGCGCAGTAGGAAAATATTAATCCAACGCCTACAGTTAGGTCTAGACAACCAGTTGTATCAAGCCTTGCGACATGCTCCAACGCAATCTCATTCCAGAGCGAATAAAACCGCGCAAATGTATCCTGCATATACTCAGAACGTTGGTCAACTTGACCGCTTCTCAACTCTTCATTTGGCACGGAGTATCCTGAAAAGTCATTATTCCGTACTAGGACACGTCTTGCTGTTTGCACATCCGGCTTTCAGCAATCCTCCGACGGGAGGGAACGGGGGGTTCTCCGAGCAGGCTGATTTGACTGCAAACGTTTCATCGTCAGGCTAGACGACATCATCAGTGCGATTTATGCCGGTCACTTACAGATCCAAGTGATTATTGATCACTTGATTCGAACATCAGGAGTCTAGTCGTCCATGTGAGCTAACCGTGTAGTCAGATCTCGCGTACAGTTGGCTATAGTACGCCTCAATGACCTTCCTTTGTCCTGTTGATCTGGGGCGGAGTATGGCTTTGACCCTCAGTGCTTCATACAAAGTATCAAGCGTCGGTTGATTGAGTTCTTCCCTGAGTACCAAGCCTCGATGAACACACGTGCTTTACAAATGTTTGCCCTGCCTATGATCCTGACATTCTCCAAATCAAACTGATGATTCTCGGCGTTCATATGTACCGACATCAGGGAATTCTGGTCATGTCGGCGGATGGCTAGGCTATGCTCATGTAGCCTAGTGCCGAGTTTTCTTCCTGTCTGGCCCACATAGTATTTGTTATAATTGTTGCAGTGGATTTTGTAAATCACACCACTTGTTTCTTCTTTGACAAGCCGGTGCTTACCATTGAAGAGCTTGTCCCGGATGGTTTCTGTCGGCTTGTGAGCAAATCTGATTCCGAAACGTAGTAGCAGTCTCGCCGCCATCTCAGAGACGCCGTTTATGTATGGTAGAATGATTGTCCTTTTATCCATTTCTGATGTTTGTTAATGCGTCGGTCGTTTTATTGATGTTAAACAACGTAGAATGAAATTCCTAAGATACCCATTCCGTGTAAACATTTCGAATAGATGATCTTCCTCCGCTTTCCTCAGCTGCGGAGTGCTGCAATGTGTTTTCGCTCTTTTAAATAGAGTTGTTACGCAGCTGCGCTTGTAGACTGGTGGATGATTGCTGCGATAAATCAGGATTTGGTCTGTATGCGTCGCTTTCCGATACAATGTTGTCTCCAGTTGTCCAGCAGCATGTCTTTTTACTAGCACATCTAAGAATCGTAGCTGACCATTGCTCTCCACTTCTTTAGTGAAACGGATACCAGAAAACGTGTTGTTTATTAGTTGATGTGTTTCTTCCAGTTTCGAGCGCTTTAGGATGACAAAAGTATCGTCCACGTAGCGTAGCCAGAGTTTAGGTTTTGCGACCGGGAGTGCGGTTTCCTCCAATGCTTGCATCACCGCTTCGGCCACTAGTCCAGATATCGGTGAACCCATTGGCGTGCCTGTTATTTGTTCGTAGGTTTGGCCGTTGCAACTGAAGTGTGTCGTGAGGCATAAATTCAACAACTCCATCATGTGGATGGATTCTACTTTATTGTTCGTGTCTGAGGATCCGCGTTGGTCTAGTAGTGTTGCCATCGTTTGCTTCGCCAGCTTGGTGTTGATTGAAGTGAACAAAGCTGTTACATCAAAAGGAAACCATGATTTCGTCCTTTTCTATTACTGTTTACTTGAGCTTAGCCAGGAATGGTTCTGCAGATTGAATGGAATGTTCCGGACCAGAGATCAGGGGCTTCAATCTCTTCCAGAGTTCCTTGGAATGTTTGTAATTCGGAGCTCCAGGTAACGACACGATAGGGCGGAGGGGGACTCCACTTTCGTGAACTTTTGGCAGGCCGTAAATCGCGGTAGCACCGAATCCTCTGGTTTCATCTTGCTGTGTTCTAATTTTGTAATCTGTCCCATTTGCTCCAGATTTTGTAGGGTGCGTTTGATTTGCTTTCCAATCGTTTTGCAGGATCTTCGTTTACCGGTTGTTATGTGTTCACATCTTGGAGGAGTTCTTGCGCTTTCTTCATATAATCAGCTTTCTCCATTACAACAGTAAGACGTCCTTTACCAGCCGGTAACATAATGATATCTTTAGCTTTCCTAAGGTTTCTTAACGCTTTTTGTTCAGTTGTGTTGAATATGTTGGTTTCACACTTGTGCCTCAGTGCTGAAATGATACTGTGTCTGATCGTGTGCTGGGCGTCAGCTGTGATGTTACATGAGTTCAGTGTTGTCTCAAGCTCTGTGAGGAAATTGATGGGATTGGAGTCTTTGTAGTTGAATTGCATGCCACGAACAACTACTGCTTTTTCTACATCCGACAGGGTTCTTTTGGATAAATTCTTAAGCCATGCATCATCTTGATTCACTTCTTTAGGTTTTGAAATTCTCTCTAGTTTCTTTTCCAGTTTCTGCTTTGTGTGGAGTTTGGTGTTGCGATTTTTGATGGATATTGTCTTTTCAAGCTCTTTAGTAATTTCTGTAAGGAGATTGGATAAGCATAACTCCTTTTGGAAGTAAATCGTTCGGAGATGCTTTTGCATTCGGTTTTGTGCGTCGGTGATCAGCATACGTATACACAGCAAGATGAAACCAGAGGATTCGGTGCTACCGCGATTTACGGCCTGCCAAAAGTTCACAAAAGTGGAGTCCCCCTCCGCCCTATCGGGTCATTACCTGGAGCTCCGAATTACAAACATTCCAAGGAACTCTGGAAGAGATTGAAGCACCTGATCTCTGGTCCGGAACATTCCATACAATCTGCAGAACAATTCCTGGCTAAGCTCAGGGAATCAGTAATAGAAGAGGACGAAATCATGGTTTCCTTTGACGTAACAGCTTTGTTCACTTCAATCAACACCAAGCTGCCGAAGCAAACGATGGCAACACAACTAGACCAACGCGGATCCTCAGACACGAACAATAAAATAGAATCCATCCACATGATGGAGTTGCTGAATTTATGCCTCACGACACACTTCAGTTGCAACGGCCAAACCTACGAACAAATAACAGTCACGCCAATGGGTTCACCGATATCTGGACTAGTGGCCGAAGCGGTGATGCAAGCATTGGAGGAAACCGCACTCTCGGTCGCAAAACCTAAACTCTGGCTACGCTACGTGGACGATACTTTTGTCATCCTAAAGCGCTCGAAACTGGAAGAAACACATCAACTAATAAACAACACGTTTGCTGGTATCCGTTTCACTAAAGAAGTGGAGAGCAATGGTCAGCTACCATTCTTAGATGTGTTAGTAAAAAGACATGCTGCTGGACAACTGGAGACAACATTGTATCGGAAAGCGACGCATACAGACCAAATCCTGATTTATCGAAGCAATCATCCACCAGTCTACAAGCGCAGCTGCGTAACAACTCTATTTAAAAAAGCGAAAACACATTGCAGCACACCGCAGCTGAGGAAAGCGGAGGAAGATCATCTATTCGAAATGTTTACACGGAATGGGTATCTTAGGAATTTCATTCTACGTTGTTTAACATCAAGAAAAAGACCGACGCATTAACAAACATCAGAAATGGATAAAAAGACAATCATTCTACCATACATAAACGGCGTCTCTGAGATGACGGCGAGACTGCTACTACGTTTCGGAATCAGATTTGCTCACAAGCCGACAGAAATCATCCGGGACAAGCTCTTCAATGGTAAGGACCGGCTTGTCAAAGAAGAAACAAGTGGTGTGATTTACAAAATCCACTGCAACAATTATAACAAATACTATGTGGGCCAGACAGGAAGAAAACTCGGCACTAGGCTACATGAGCATAGCCTAGCCATCCGCCGACATGACCAGAACTCCCTGATGTCGATCGATATGGACGCCGAGAATCATCAGTTTGATTTGGAGAATGTCAGGATCATAGGCAGGGCAAAATGTTGAAAAGCACGTGAGTTCATCGAGGCTTGGTACTCAGGGAAGAACTCAATCAACCGACGCTTAGGTCTTGATACTGCATATGAAGCACTGAGGGTCAAAACCATACTCCGCCCCAGATCAACAGGACAAAGGAACGTCATTGAGGCGGACTCTAGCCAACAGTACGCAAGAGCTGACTACACGGTTAGCTCACATGGACCACTAGACTCCTGAGGTTCGAGTCAAGTGATCAATAATCACTTGGATCTGTAAGTGACCGGCATAAATCGCACTGATGATGTCGTCTAGCCTGACGATGAAACGTTTGCAGTCAAATCAGCCTGCTGGGAGAACACCCGCTACCCTCATGCGGATCGCGAGCTACAAATATTTTCACGAATTTCATCCGATTTGTTTTTGGTATCACTAGGATTCGCTTTTTTATCACTTGATTGAAGGCTTCACACTACTCTGTGGATATCGCCGATGATTGCACTCTGACTGATGTTCCAGTATTTTTGCAGTTTTACTATAGGTGAGGTTAACATTTGCGTTATTTATTATTCTCTTAAGACGTACTGGTTTCCGAATCGTATGCACTTTTTAACGATTACACTTCGCTCTTTAGGCACTACTGTGTAGTACGTCTATCTAACGTTTAGTTTTAGCATCCGGTATCACATTTTGTCCATCCAAGCACCACACGAGTTGAATTGGATGGAATATTCTCTCTGAATTTCCATTTTTGGACATTAGTCTCCGTTTGTTTCAAAGTGCGTCGATCATCGCCTGTAGCTACACACCATCGCCCTTAGGCACGATGATCGTCAATGTTGCATTTTTTATCTTCCGGGAGCAGGCCAACAATTGGTTCTACTTGGTGTAGTTCCATCTTTACCCAAGCTATAATCAATTTGTGATGGACCAAACCCACCTCAGGAACACTCGCATAATGTTTACATCTGCTTGCCTTGGGGTAATCCAATTTCGGTGGGATAGTACTTCTGCTATCAAATAGGGTGTTAGAGCTTCTCGGTGCAAGATTAGCAGTCATCACGACACTGGAGGCTTTAAAGGAATCCTAAAGACAATGCTGTTCAACCTCATGCACGTTACAACTAGGTAGACTGTAAGCGTGATCGGAATGCATTTGAACGAGAGGATGTAGGATCTATTTGTATAAAGCTCGGGTTATTTCGGCCAACTCACTTCATTGCACACACAAGTTTTTAGTAGTGTGACAATCAGGGAGAGCAACTTCTCTCTCATTCGCAAAGAGAAGCATCATCTTTCTAGTCTAGTGGACCCAAACCTGTTTGTGAGACAGCGTTGGCCGAAATTTTGGATCGTGTCGGAGTTCCGAATCCCTGAAAACAACCTTAATGAACAGCTGAAGAACATCATCAACCACTTTGAATCGGTCATCAAATTAATTTTCTTTCCTTCCTGTATTCAGCCCCTTAGCACCAACACTTACTCACCCCCCTGTCAGATGATTTCTCGGGGAGACAAGGCCATACTTAAGTGTAATATGCTATTCCACATTTGTCTGTTCAACATTCAATCAGTGTCAGACTGATCGAAAGACAAGACTGGAACCTGAGCCTTTATGTTTTGGAGATCGCGTATGATGTTACACTGTAAGAGATACTCAACGAATCCTGTGCTATTTCCAACTCTGAAAAATGAATATTTTTCTCACATTACTGGTGATGTCATGGTGGTGACACAAGAAAACCTTAGCGTTGCCCGGGTAGCCTTAAGCTGAAATCTTGAAGGCAATTTAGTAGAATAAAGACCGCATAGTTATTGCATCGCATCCAATTGGGTATGCGGTCGGAAGGTGTGGTAAATTTTGGTGGGCAAAATAGACCCCTGCATATCCCGTGAATCGGTCTCATCTGTATAGGGAAACATACGGATCTCGTGATGTCTGTGGGGAAATAAGTATTCGATGCAGAAGTTTGATGTATTCCGGACAGCGCTTAGATGATATCTCTTAAAGCAGCTCTTTCCCGCAACTTCCTGAACACGCATTGCATTGATCTTGTCAACTGCATCCTTTGCTAGATCCTTTCGACCTGACCGCGCTTAGTAGCAGGTAAGCGAATCTAACTGTTCTTCCCCTCTTGATAATCGTTTTTGACCAGTGCTTCTGTTCCATCTCAATATTCTGTGTACCTGCTTTGAATCGCAATTTTTCATCAAACAGACAACCGGTCATTTGCTATCGGACAAAACAGTGCCATCAGAAGCAACGCTTCAGCTGTTTGCCACCTGTTACGACGTTAGTATTTTCAACCCCCTGCCTGGCGCTAAAGTTGAACGTGGGACCGAGGACACATTTGATGCAATACTCAATCTGACTTCAACTTTCAGCTACAGCACTTTCCAACGAATCTGTTGTGGGACGCGACAACAGCTTCATCATCCATTTCCCACAACCTTCTCGACTTTCTCGTTTGGTCGCAGGACTGTTCGTCGTACAGCTTGGTAGACCCGACAGACACGCACCTCATTCATTATTTATTGTGTTTCATTCTGCCTCAGTGCGCATGCGGAAGGCATTTGATCGTCAATGTTAGACGCCAGAAGTGGTGTTTGTCTGTGTCAAATGATAATTTGCTTCAAGACCTTTTCGATGATAAAGTCAGAATACTTGGGATGGAAGTTTAGTGAATGTGCTACCCAACTGTATCCTCACAATGACTTAAGTTCACTTGATGAAGGTGTTCATTGGCACTAGCTTCCACCTTCTCTCCATCGCAAGTCAGTTAAAAGTACATCATCCGGCATAAATGCTTAGTGGGTGCATAAGGTTTTTAAGAGCAGTAGCACGTATTTCATCTCCACCCCTACCTCCCACACATGGATGAAAGCAATCAGTTAACTTCTTCAGTGGCACCAACTTAATTCTGTCCTGTATGGCAGTCAGTCCTTGCAATCTTTTCGTACAAAGCGTCTTGGCGCCATGCGTCTCTCAAAGTTTGCAACGGTTGTGTATCCTTATCAGGCTTCGGTATCACGTCGTGATTGGGGCTGCGTTGAAGTAAATTTTCAGGCTCCGCGCACTGAAAAACACGACATTTCCGTATCGGCTACTCAAAACTATTTCTTCGTCTCGGAGCGATGTCGCCAAAGCGCGCCCCAGCTGTGTGACTCATCGATGAGCATCCGGTTTTGAACAAATGTGTGCACCGGGTCTGTACGTTTTCAACAGTACACCGCCTCCATGGGAGACTAACGGATTGTTTGTTAGTTGGGAAGTAGAAAGGTATTTCCAACAAAACAGCTACAAATTAGGAGGAAACACAAACGTTTCGGAACTCTAATTATTGGATGTCTCTCTTCTCTACCCGTTCCCTAAGAACGGTAGCTATGTAAGCCACCCTGTTAAAGTCTTTGTGCACCTGCCACCTTTGCGTAGAAAGTAGGGGGCAGTACATTGCTTTTTTGGGTGCTTCGACTCACACGCTCTGGTTCTCTGCCTACATTGTCAAGGGAATAGTGAAGAATCTGATATACACAGCGCTGCCGCCTAGGTGGGATGTTCTTGTAGCTAAGTGAACTTTAGATAACTGAGGTTTGTCACAGCCAGCTTCAAATCAGATAGTTGTCTACATGCCCGGAAAAGCACTAGACTGCAGTTTCAGCCTCTTGGACATCATCAGTAGTACGCATCCAGTGGATCCATCAAGATTAGAACCTATGACCAACAGCAGCTTGCACCACAAGTTAACAGGTTACGCCACTGGGCCACGGAGGAAAACTTTGGACCGTCATGATTTAAAGCTAACTGACATAGCGCATCTTATCCTACACCGCCATGCAAGTTACGAAAGTTGCAGCTTCAGGTTCAGTTACAGTTTCTAAATTTTGTCGTACATTGCTACTGTTAGTGGCCGTCCTATCTTTCGAAGCCAACTCGGTCCTATGCAACGTACGTAACTTGCATGGCAATGGAGGATAAGACGAGCTATATCACAGTTATCTTGCAAATCATGGAAGTCCGAAGCTGTCCTCCGTGGCGCAGTGACATAATCTGCTAACTGGCGGTGCAAGCCGCTGTTGGTCATGGGTTCGAATCCTGAAGGATCCCATGGGTGCGCACTACTGAGGATACCCAACAAGCTGAAACTGCAGTCTAGTGCTTTTCCGGGTATGTAGACAAACATCAGATTTGGAAGCTGGCTGTGACGAAACTCAGTTATCTATATCAAAATGCCATAATCATGCAAACGTTAAGTGAGGTTTAATAAACCACTTTTGGAAATCGCACTCACACAAGACATGAAACATTGCTTACTTAAACCGATGTACTGCAGATATTTACCTTTATCCTCTCATTAAATTGTATCAGTCGGGTAGACAAAAGCAAAATGGTAGTTATGAGAACTGACTGATTATGATCAAACGACACCTATCCATCGCCCAGTTTGGTGGGCATAGAATACTTGTGCTCTGCAGTAAAAATTTTAAATCGTGGACAAATTTCTTTAACCTGGGATCGGAAAGTACTAAGTACGTGCTCGTATGAATAGTTGTCTTTCTCTTCACCCCATTTGAGAAACTGTGAATTGTAGTCAACTTAATATCCATAAAACTTAACCGCATTGCACAGTTCGTTACTTAAAACCGTATACTGAGTCCAACGCCAAATTCCTTTTTGTCTCCCGAGAATGCACACATTTAAGATGTGGCACAAATTCAAGTCTCAATATTTTCCGCATTGCTTTAAACGCATATAAGCTTTTCTGTACAGTGGTAATATCGGATTTGGACACCGGACCCACTAGATATATAAGCTTCTCATCGAGTTTCATGATAATTCATTTATCGTTGTAAGTAAACTGACCAATAAGCAATGAACAATGATTTATGCCGGGTAAAAGGCAGTTGTACAGGTCTGACGAAGAATTCATCGAAAACAATTGTTTACCTTCGGTTCCTTGTTCTTGAAAAAGCAGTTGCTTGACAAATCCCGCAGGATGTTAGGGGTAGAACTACAAGATGAAAAGATATGTGAGTTGTTTGTTTGAGCATCTATCGAGGAGATACGCCGCGGAATAATAGTAGTGTAAATGGGACTGGAAGGCGAATGACGAGGCAACATAGAGACAGTTATGTTTGATGTACTCCGTGAGCAAAAGTAACAACCAGGATACTCAATTCTGTACCGACTCCTCAGGTTTATGCAACATATTAATCCGGTTTGAAGGCATGGTTACCGTATTCCAAAGTAACACAGCTTAGGCGACGAAGTAATGGGGACCGACTGCGACGTCAAATCGTTTTCTGAAAATATCCAGCATGGGGGAAGAAACAACTGAGTTCGGCAGAGAGTCCCAAGGTTGGAAAATTCGAAGAGAAAAATAATCCCGTCGACATTCTAGACGGCTAAGCTGTTCATTTAGTTTCATACACTTATCTTAGAGATTGGTGTTATGGGTGCGTTTCAACAAGTGACGACACATGTAATTAGAGTCATACAATATTTGGTGCACTATTATGAGATCGTCGCGTAGCCCTCGGTAGCGTCCAATAAAATTTCCCAATGACTTCAAAGTTTGATAACAAGACGGATTGCGTAAACCTTTGACGTTTTTTTATAGCCCTGTTTTGTGATTGCTCCAGCACCTGCAGGTCATGCTTCAACCATGGTTGCCAAAATTGGATGGCGTATTCCATGTGAGGGCGAACGTAAGAGTTGTGCATTATCGGGAAGATGAATGGACCAGAGCTTCCGAATGCCATCCGCAACTCTCTGACAAGCTGGTTGCCTCTTTGTACAGCTGCTTCAAACGGTCTTGAACAGTTACTTTCACTTTGAAGGAGCACAGTAAGGTCGCGTTCCTGGGAAACGGTTTACAATATTTGTGACCCAAAGGCAGTCATGCCGATGGCGTAATTGAACAGCGCGACACTTTTCCACCTTGAAGGGTGGAGTATTTTAAAATTACCGGTTCCAAATAGTGTTTAGGTTAAGCTAGAGCACTTCATGGTCTTCCGGTTACATTATCGTTCGCCATATCTTGATATCCTCCGCAAACAGTAGGAACTCGAAAGTAATTGCCCCGCCAGATCGCATATTAAAACCAAGAGTATGCGTGGCCCTAACACCTAACCTTAGTGTACACAGCACTCTAACTGAATTATGTCGGACGTGGATCCTCCTACTCTCACCTCCAACCGACTTTCGTGCAGGAAATTGCCTATATTTGGCAGCTACCGTGAGCCGCCGTATTCGCCCAGCTAACAGACTAACAGCCAAGAGAGTACACCCGAAGAACTAATGTCTGTTCATGCACCTTTCAAAATCCATGCCTCTGTTGCTTTTTTGTGGTGTGCATGTAAATCCAGCTGTGCTCCCACATTCACTTCGCTTTTCAACATTGGGGTTTTTAACCAAATTAAAAAATTAATTTGGTCATTACCGACAACGGCATACAACATCTAGGTGAGTGAGATAATTTGTAAGACTTAACAAAAATTTCAGGTTATGAAAATCCTCACTGATCGGCGGTCTGCCTGCTTACAGTGCAGTAATTCAGTAGGAAAGTTTGTAAGATTGTTTTCTAATGTTTTTCGTAGCGCAGCTTTGCAGTAGTCAAAAGTAGGGTGGGGGAGAGTACGCAGCGCGCACACACGTATAATTGCAGGTATAATGACTAAGGAAGATTAAATTGGCTGTGGGTTTCTGGCCGTTCATATTTTGTTAAGCCACATTTCGTAAAGTTTTGCTGGAGATTGCTGTTATCCAAGTGGCTTTAACGCATTCAGTATAGCAGGAAACACTAGAGCCTTTAACTTTACAGATTAGCATATTACAATAAGAATGCGCACCACTGACGAGTCCCAATAGGAGGAAAAGCGTCTGGTGACATACCGGACTAGGTTGGGCCATGTAGCTTGTGAGCAGCTGGGATGAAAACATTACAATTACAAATTTAAAAGTCCTCCTGTTCGTTAGTAATATAAGATCTAGCCTCTCCTGGTTTAAAATTCTATGGACTTGGCGTCTAGTGAGAGGAAGTCATTACCTTCGGAGGCTGGCCAGTGTCCCCTGCTAAGGTAGTAACCTGTGTGGCAGTGGAAGGTAAGTCGTGCTATATCCCGGTTAGCTTGCAAATGGTATAGACCAGCCGACGTCCCCCGTGGCTCAGTGGTTTAAGTTGCCGGCTACTTGGCATCTGCCTCTAGTGGTCATGGCTTCGGTCCTCAGGAGGGGACCGACGGAATGCGCGCCACTGACGAGCTCCAATAGCTCGAAACGCGACTGGTGCTTTTCCGGTCTAGGCTGTGCTATGTAGCTTGTGAGCAGCTGGGACAAAAACCACAGCTCATAACCTTGGATAGTCCCTAAAACGGACGGGAAGGCTGTAATCGGTAAGTTCGCAATTTGCAGTTGTTCACTATTTCCTATTACCATTTTTGCTTTATTTTGTTCACCCATAACCGACATCCGGCGGGACATGTCAAGCTTCCGCTTTTTATCCGCAATGTACCATTGACAATTGACCATTACTAGTATCATATGAACATGTTGCTCGGATTTGTGACCTGCAGGTTTTGAGGGTGAGAGTTAACCACCATTAGGACCTTAAACCGATAGCGGTTTTCCGCTATTCACTCTTGGTATTATAGCTGAAGATTAACTATTTATAATGGGATGAAAAGAATGATATCATTCTTCAAATGTCTCAGACACAGGAGATCCAATCGGAGTTGGCGACAACGGGTACAATAACTCAGGGTTTAGGAACGCCCCATGGCCGTCTAAATTAATGATCGTTTGACTTTCTCTAGAACTATTCTGTTCTCCTTTGTTTAGCTGTAAAATATAGTGCAATTCACCGGAGTATATCATACGCTAATTTTGAGTAGCTCAAGTCTTCTTTCAAAAACGGTGAAAAATCTGGTGATATAACCGGATAGCTGTCTGGCTTTCGTGACTTCGTAGAGGACACGTCCAGAGAAATTGAAGCAGTAAGAATACCTAATTCCTAAGTCCCAAACGGAACCAGAGGATGACATCACCTTGTCGGTAAGTATGAGAGAACCTTCACGGATGGGGTATCTGTACCCACGTACTTGGGAGTATCTTCCGAAGCTCTTTGTTGACAAATGTGCACTGGAGACCTTCAGTGCGGATACATTTTTATCTGTTTTCCAGGCACACTTGTAAATGGTCTGTTCATTTTGACGCCCTCTGCTAGTAGAAATGCACGTCCGTGTTTTGTGGGATCGGATATGTTGTTAATGTAAATTAGAAAGTGTACTGATCTTAGCATACTTCCCTGGAAGACACCACTAGTTATTCCTTTTGGCGCAGAGTATTGCTGACCTATTCTGATTCTTTGGATTCGATGGTTTAGCAATGAGTCGAAACAGTTTTGTACAGGTCTTCCTCTCATCTGACACTAGTACAAAAACAATGGCTTGTGTGGCACGCGGTCCTGCACCTTTCGTCTGTCAAAGAGCAATATTATGACTGCCATTCGTCTGCCAATGGTAGTCGCAACATGATCGAACAATTAAAGCCAACAGGCGGTGCATAAAGGCCTTGAAAGGAAGCCATTTTGGGTGTCATTGATCAGGTCTAATCGTGTAATAGATTAGACCACGCTATTCTTGACTGTTCGTTTTATGGCTTTAGAAACAACATAGGTCATGATTGGAAGGGTAGTAGCTTGACATTTCATTTTGCGGACTGCCTTTTTATTTTGGCATCCTGATACAGTGCTTTCACTGAGGTCAGAAGCAGCCGGTAATTAGTGACCGTGTGCGGATGTTTAGTTGGAAAAGAAATAATTTAACCAATGAGTCTTATGACAGCTGGGGAAGCCATCTTGGCGCAGATGCGTTAGCGGCTTGCTAAATTTTATGGCGTAGACCGCCCCCAAGAGAATCTTTGCATACGTGAAGCGACGCCTGAAGCCAGCAGGTGATGTGCCAGTGCTGGATGGCACGGATGGACAGCCCCTAACCTCCAGCACTGAGCGTGCGTCCGTGTTGGCGGCGCACTCCGCTTCTGTATTTGCGAATAACCAGGTGTCTGTTCCGAGTTCGACGTGTACCGCTTTTACCGAACTCGATAGTCTGCATTGCGGCGTTGAAGAGGAAGCTCAACTACTCGCCAACCTTGACGGCACCAAACCTGCCGGACCTGATGGGCTTCACCCACTGGTTTTCAAGTCACGCTCAACCATCCTCTCTTCTGTCGTGACTGACCTTTTCAACAGGTCGCTGTCCGAAGGTTCGTTGCCGGTTGACTGGAAATGTGCGGTGATGAAGCCTATTCCGAAAGGCGACGACCCTAGCAAAGTAGACAATTACAGGCCAATTTGTCTGACACCTATTTTGGCAAAGGTTGCTGAGAAAATCGTGAAGAAGAGATTGCTGCAGTTGCTACAGTCAAACGAGGTCCTGACGCCCGCACAGCACGGTTTTATGCAAGGTCGCTCATGCATTACGAACCTGCTTGTGACGAGGCATGAGTGATTGAAGGCAATAAACAAAGGGAAATCCGTCGACGTGATATGCATCGATTTCAGTAAAGCGTTCGACAATGTCAGTCATGAGGTTCTCCTTCACAAACTCAGCATGTGTGGCGTCGGTGGTTCACCGCACCCGTGGATCCGCGACTTTCTTGTTGGACGAAAGTGGAGAGTACAGGTCGACGATCATCTAACTGACTGGTACCCCTCTACAAGTGGCGTGCATCAAGGCACTGTGATGGGCCCACTCTGTTCCTGATCCACATCAACGATCTACCGCAGCGTCTCCGGTCGCCGTATGCCTTGTTTGCGGACGACATGAAGATTTGGAGAGAAATCGACGCTTTCGATGACTGTGGCCTACTTCAGCAAGATCTCAACCGCTTATCCACATGGTCTGCAGAAGTTCTTCTCCCGGTCAACCCAGCCAAGTCTGTATTTATGAGCCTGGGGAAGAATGCTAACGGCCGAACCTACACTCTTGACGGCCAAACGCTATATCCCACACCCTCCGTGAAGGGCCTAGGTATACTCTCACGCTACGATTTGAAGTCCGTGGACAACACAAACAGGCTATATCGGAACGGACTGCGCATGCTTTGGGCGCTCAAACGTAGCTTCGGCACATGGTCTGAAGGGGTTGCCACTCGCCTCTTCTCTTCTATCATTAGATCAATGCTAGAGTACGGTTCGCCCGTTTACTTTCCGATTACCCGAGGCGAGGCACAAAAGATCGAACCGGTCCAACACGTTGCTACCAGGCTCATCCCGAGTTTACCTGGCTTTGGGTATGAAGACCGGTGCGAGAAACTAGGACTCTACACCTTGTTATACCGTCGGGTGCGTGTCGACTTCATTAAGACCTACCGAATTCTACATCTCGGTGAGTTCCCCATGCTAAGGCCAATACTGCACTTACGAGGGCCATGCAGCACACGCGGACACAGATACAAACTTGTCGTGCCGGATGTGAAATGTGTTCCCCACCCACTGTGCTTCGAACGGAGAGTGGTAAACATTTGGAACAGTTTTACCGAACATGTGATTGAGGCAACATCTGTGAAACAGTTCAAAACGTTGTTGGCTTTGTATTTTGCCTTTATTCGATTCAGAGAACGACTGCACACTTACGATGACATATCACATTTGTGAATCCTGAAATATCGTAAGTCGAATATTTTAAATATTACATGAGAACGACGATGATATCCACGGTTGACAACTTTTATAACGTTTTTCGCCATATTTCGAAAGAGTTGTACAGAATCCAATTCTACTTGCTCTACAATACAGTATTCAGTATTCAGTATTCTCTCTATGTCACATGGATATTGGGAAGTAGCTCATTGGTTCTTCTTTGGAGTGGTGGAAGGTGATACATTTGATTGTCCATGACTGGTTGGAGTTAACAGCTTGAGTATATAGGTGATGTCGCGCTCTAGGAAACCATGGTCTAACGACAGAATTTCCATCTCATGATGAGATATGGGGCTAGTCCGTTTAAGTAATTACTTTTACATGCATACCTTTTCGCGATTTTGAATTGTCCGACTTGCTTCGATGATTTTTGGCTATTTGTACGAAAGATAGCAGCAGAAGTCTCATGTGCATGTTGTGATGTTATGAAGCTGGTGGCATTGCGATCCAGAGCTTTGCAGTTGCTCGGGTTGATTGTGGTTTTGTTGATAAGCGTGCGTTGACCTCTATGCCTACAGATATTGATCCTTTCGACGGGCGCCAAAACACGCACATATGACAGCTACACTTTAACGATGGCTTGAGGACGATGGGTATCAGTATGGAATACCGATAACTTCAATAAATGCATTCCTATTAGCTTGAGGAAAGTTGCAAATGGGTATCATCGTACTATCTGATGGCTCTGTTGATTCAATACTCACGTTGCAATGTACCGTGTTGTGGACAGCACCTGGTAGTTGATTATCGACGAATATATCTATGGAATGGATCCGGAGGTTAAAATGCTCAATGTAGTGTATAAGTAGGGCTAGTGGGTTCTCTAATTTGCTTGGCCCCGTCATTGAAATGCATATAGGTGATTATTTCCTCAAGCCTCGCGGTGGCCCCTAGGGGTAGGTAACAGTCAGTTACTATGTGGTAAGTTAAATTGTCCGCACATGAAATTGGATTCATAGGCGCTACTGGAGGGACTTTGTGAGTAGATAGTGTGTCTGCCTTATTCGTATCCGGAACTAAACAAATAAATTGTTTGTTCTCAATGTGCACCAGAGGAGTCTGAGTAGAAATAAATGGTTAGTTCCTGAATTTTTGATGGGCTTAAATTTCGCAGTAAGTGTTTATCAGTCAGTCAGCTAGCCTACTGATAAACGATAGTGGTGTCCATTCTATCCTGCTTAGAATAGCCGGAAACACATTACAGGTGATTTGAGCAGTAGGAATGTATCCTCAAGATGGTGCATCAAAAACAGCGTTGAACTGCCCACAAGCAATTGGGCGTCGTAGGAACAAGTTCATCCACTCGATTGGTGGCATGTTTACAATGAAACCAGCAGTGGAACAGAATCGTCATCTGATTGATCTACAACTCTTCGCAAAAAGGTCGGCAAAATCCTGTCCAAATCGTAGTCACGTAACGCTGACTACTTGGTCATAAACATGGATTGGTTATCCTCCAATTTTGACAGTAAAGTAATCATACAAGTCCAATTGAAATTTCCAACCAGATATAATGTAAAGGACAATTTTCATCCTCCGATTACAAGCAAGAAGAACTTGCTTAGCATCATCTTGGTAATGCCAAGGAAATAGTATGAGAAAGTGCTCTTGTGGCAGTGAGAAACACGGAGAATAATCGTTTAGGTCACGAAGCAAAATAAAATTTTATTGCAAGATGGCAAAATGATAATCTTACGGGTACGGTAAATGATAGTATCCGCATTAATAGCAGTCGTCCATAGCCAAGCAAATGAAAGATTACGTATGAGTGCAAAGGTTAACATTCAGATTAATTCAAACTCATGCTTAATGTCATCGAGCTAGTTGCCCATAAGTAGTAGGTTTTTGTTCTTGTAGCGAGTAGGAGCGAAACTAGTGGTTCAAGCCTCATAGAAGAACAGAGCTTTGGTCTAAGATAGCAACCTGGCACTCCTCCTGTTACGGTATGGTAAAACGATAAAAATAAAAAGATGATCGGTCCTTCATGGAAAGTTGAATGGTTTGTGCACTTGGAATGTGTAAGGGCTTGCTTTTGCTGGCGAATGTTGGTGTTGGGTCAACCAGTAGTGTAGGACCATGCAGCGGTGTCAGCACGACATCTGTTCAAGTACCTTAGCAAGATAGACAAAGAACAATAAGCAAACCAAATTAAGTGCATTTGATACACACTTAACTAAATGAAAGGCTTACAATTGTATTAGTAGTGTCTTATGTTGCTGAACCCATCGAGGTTGACGATGGTGATATTCTTGATCTTGATATAAAAGACAACAATGATAGGAACAATGGAACAATGGTATATTAGGGGCCAAGAGAAGCGGATGCTTAGCAATTCCCGCAGGATGGCCAAAAAGAGAACCACATCACAGTGAATAAAAGACAAAGGGATAAAATGAAAATGGTTTTGGTGGACTCACCATAGTGTTAAGAGGTCCGTAGAAAGAGCCAACTACAGTTGTGCACATTAATTCTGGTTGTGCAACGTTCGTTGTATTATATATTTTGTCGAGAGACACAGGCTATATCTTATAGTGTGGGTGGATTAAGGCAACTTCAGGGCGTATTTTAAACATTGGGGCGGAAGCAACATAATTTGGGAGGGCGTTCCAAGCCTGACACACAGGAAGAGAGTGAAAGTTCTGTCGACATTCTAGCCTGCTGTATGGAGTGCTAACTTGGACTGGTGACCCCTCCAATTCCTGTTGTGGCTCAGTTGCAGTAGGTGACGACAGACGTGGTTGGGGTTCCTTAGAATCTGGTGGACCATAATAAGGTCGCCAAGTAGGCGCCGGTACCGGTCACTGTATAATTTTAGGATAGTCAGTCTAAGTTGGTAAGGAAGGTTGAACAACTCTTTGATGTGCTTCCTGACTCGCCGCTGTGGAGTCTCGAGCGCTGAAATGTCTTGTTTGTGACAAGGCTGTCACAATTGGATCGCGTATTTCAGTGCACCGACGAGATGCAAATTTAGGCCTCTACAACATTACCGACGTACTCTTATCGTGGCGCCAAAAGGTACAACGTTCAACGTCCAATGAGTCAGCCTTGACTATGCAATCGTTGCTCCCTTTTGCGACTACAAATTCTCTTACAAGTGAATGGCTATTAGGTGCTGTTTTATTTACGTTAGGCAAATGTTCTTCAAGCGCACTTGATAGCTTCCTTTCAAGGAAGGACACTTTACTGTTTCTCTTTGAAGTCACGAGGATTCTGTAATGTATGCTGAATCAAACGCACTTCATTTTGATAAGCCCTATTTTCTTATCGTGCATGTTTGTTCAGCGGCACTAGTGGAATCGTGAACCCGATGTTAATGCCTACAAACGCTGCAACGTCCGGTGCAGCGATTAAAAGCTTTTCCACTGTGATTCCTTCATCCGTATGTATTAACCAACCATCAGCACATAACCGCGAGTGTGCCTAGTGGCAATTTTACTGACGTCATCTCCTTGCAACAGAGAATAGGCTCATCCACCTAGTTCTAACTGCGCCTCCTTTTATATCTATTTCGTTTATGTCCACTTGTGGGTGAAATCTTGGTAAGTTTTTCATTTTCATATAAACCTAGTCACAGCTAGAATAGATCAGCAGTAATTATCGTCAGGAGACTGACGGACGCTAGTGACTTCATTACCAACTTGGATTGTGATCAGCCGCCTTAGCGAGCAAAGTGAAGGTAGCTCCCGTTTTTGATAAAGTAATCGCTCCTTTCCTTGATCTAAGCTTCCAGCTACCGTTAGATATGACAATTTCCACATCATAGGGTACTCCTGTGGTGAGGCGAATCCTGAAATATATACGCTAGTGTCCGCGCCCAAACTTTCACAGTTAATGACCGCAAGTCAGAGTATACCTTCGCAGACGCAACGCAGAAGGATTCCAATAAGTGATCGAACTATTCTTTGCATTCTGAGTGTAACAGAATTTTTGCATTTCCGACAGTTCTTCAGATATGTCCGCAATATTATCTTTGATAAGGAATCTGTGTAACTGCACGGTTTATGCGGGAATCATGCATGACTCCAAGTACTCATTCACACCAGGATCCGATAAATTACCACACCAAGTGATGTTGTGGCCTAGACAGATCGCTTCTTATCACAACGCAATGCACCATGGCATTTGGAACTTGAATTCCATGTCAAATCCTCCAGCTCATGCCCCACCTTACTTGATGCACGTACTTTATTTCTCGATGTACGAGCTATGTGCACAGAACATAACCACAAAGTGCATAGATTAGTACGAAATCATGGGTACGTTTGCAAAACAAATAGTTTTGGCCACGAATTCACAACGAACGCCAGTCTCGCGCAATCAACAAGAAGGGAAACGCAGGCTAGGTCATCGAGTCTATGCAAATGGAGCAGTTAGTTGGAAATCTTTTTATTCCACCGCCGACAGTTCCCACGAAATCAAAATCCACCGCCGTTCTTATTACAACAGCTGGAGAGACACGTGAGGGATTAGATACCAGCATGTTCACTACATGGCATTTCATGTGCTTCGTCAGTTCGCTGTGTCAGTGAACCGCTTCGTTTAGCTGCGCCTTAATCGTACTTGCATCACAATTTCCGATGGTGAGCTTCCGAATGATGATGTGATCCTTGTCCCCGGTTTTCCATTCAAGAGCATTTGAATAGCTTGGTGGACATACTGCTTATCACCTTAGACAACGCATGTCAGTAGAGAGTATAGGCAGTCAGACATTCCACTATTCATCGTAGGCTGGTGGTGATATTCTTTTACATCCCAAATCATATGAGACCTGTATTTAATTGACGAACTAACAGGCTGCGCGAATACATGAGAAGCTGTGAATTTTCTGCTGTTGCACAAATTAAACATTTTCAAGATTTTCCAAAATCATGAGTTCTACGTTGGTGCGTGTGCTTCAAGTTTTGCCTTAAATAACTTGTTAACACAAATGTTACAGCTCCAGAAGCGAAGTAGAATTTTGTTGCGTCAAGTAAGTATAGTAGGGGCGGTTAGTTGCCAAGCATTAGTTGCGTTCTATCGATTTACATAACCTGATGAATAAATCCTCTTGGCGGGAGACTTGAGTCTATTGTGTGTGATCACAACATTGCACGGGAATGGCCGATCGGTTGGCGAATGGCTGTAAAATCTGACCTCCAAGAAGTGATACAAACCTATTGATAAACTTGATTTCACTTATCTGAGGCAGCTCATCTTTCACTGGATAGCTTCACAGTCAACTAAACAGTCAAACAAACTTTACCCATCATGACCCGGTAGCCAAAGTGGTAGAGGTTTCGGATACTATTCCAATTGTCGCAGGATCGAGGCCTGCTCTCTTCACTTTATGAGATGAAATTACATCGAAGTGCATCGCGGTTGTGTAGTGTTTTCGGGTGGGCAACACCCAATTTGCATATGCTTTGAGTACGGTCCCAGTGATGGCCGTGGCTTAGGTTCACTTCAATGTGAACCACAGTCCGTTACATTGAGATTGCGCGTCGTAATCCAATCACACAACGTGTAGTCCAAACCTGACCCTCCAATTAATCATTTACCCTTGTACCAAACGTTGCTCACCATGACCCGGTAGCCAAAGGGGTAGAAGTTTCGGCTACTATTCTAATGGTCGCGGGATCGAGGCCTGCTCCCTCCACTTGATGGGATGAAATTACATCGAAACGCGACGTGGTTGTGCAGTGTTTTCGGGTTGGCGACACCCAATTTCCATACACACGTTATCGTTCATGTACCATTGTCACTAATTGGACTCAAACGAAAGTTAGGTGAGAGATATATGATCATGTTCATCGGATGTCATTTAGTTCCGAAGCAGGAGGAAAACTTTACTCTTCTGCAAAACAAACAGGTGACACACAGTTTTCAACGCCGAAAGCAAACCCTTTGTTATTTAGACCAAGAAGCAAAGGGTTACTTATGCACTGATCATCACTAACGAATTAGGAATGTCTGTCAGTGTATTTGGGATCGAAATAGAAAGTCTCAGTAACAGCATCATTGCCGCACCTCCGAGACAGTCCCATATAACCTTAGTACAATTATATCACATATGTCCTCTTTATGTTTATTTCATGAGAAATAGTCGGCATCTACGATTTTTCAATGGATCTCCTCCTAGTTGGTTTCGTCAACTAACTGGCCGTCTGAAAATTACTGAAAGTCAGCAGCTGGGTACACGAGTCTACCTACTGGTTGTACAGTTGTTGATTTAAATGCAAGAAAATAAAACAGATTTAGTAAAATAAGTTTGGTGATGGTGGAGGTAAAGACATTTAACAAAAAGCTCCGATAATTCCCCCTGCAGTGTGCAGTGTCCGAAAATGAAAGTTAGACTTGCATGTTAGTTTAGCGCAGTAAGTTTGAAGGGATGCACCATTGGATTCGATCGAAATGGTGTTCTCGTGTTTCACCACCAGGCGGACCGCTATTTAAAATTGCCAATTGTAAATCAGAGTTGGAAATGTTCAGTTTGATCCAGTGCTTCAATATTTAATGAAACTATGTCCGGAGTGTATGTACGTGAAAAAGAAAATGCTATAACGAGCCTTGGAATACCATTTTTGGTAGAATGAATGAATAAGGCCTATTTCTTAACGGCTCGCCATTGGGTTTATTTAAGTAGACGGGGTAATCGCTGATCAAGTCGGGAGAGAGTGAAATTTGGATTCAAAAATTATGCAACTCAGGCAGTTTAAAGCGATCTCAATACTTGACCCAGAAATGTCCCTGAGTTGCCTAGTAAGTGAGCACCGTACTTTTTTCACAGCCAGGCCAAGACTTTCCCAAAGTAAGAAATAGGATTGCGCGTTATTTCAAGAGCTGATGGACACAAATTTTATAGCGAGTTCGGCATACATAAGGGTGATATATCTGCAAAAATAACTGATAACAGCGCTAGTGGACTCAACGAAACAGCTCAACTGATAAGAACAAGCAAGTAAGCTTGAGTAGCGTATCCGAAGTCAAAGACTGTAAGGTATTTAGCAATCGCAATTAATAATGTCCCAGTTAACAGGTGTGAATAAAATGTCCGATACGTCGTATCGACGTTCCGGAGCCGTGAATTCCTTTCTCCCATCAACGACGTCCCTAATTAAGTCGGCAATATGTATAGTGGATTATCGCTCGATTGGCGTAGAATACGAGTGCAACGCATTGACTCTGACGGTGGGAGGGCACTTCTGGATGTGCAATGACTTTCTACTGCCCGCTTCAAGCCAAACAGCCCCTGTTCAAATTGGTGCAAACCCACCGAAACCCTCCTGCGTCTGTCCCTGGTCGCAGGTACTCATTCCCCTATGGCCGCATAACACGTGCGAATCGTTCCGAAACCTCCAAGTCTGCGCGTGGCGAATCTCAAGCAGATCCCAATCAGTCACTTCAATCTCATTCCCGAGCTGGATCTACTCCTCACTGCGTTGTGGGTCAGGCTATTGAGCCATAGGCTCCAGCTGGATCCCTTAAGTGAACCTCCAAATCACCCACTGGCATGTGGATCAGGCTGTTGGGTCAAAGGCTCCTGGCGGAGTCCCTCAAGCAAACCTCCGAAGCACAACGACCATCTCGCGTGCGATTCCCCACCACTGCAATCGTATGCTTGTGCCAAAAGCGCCCAACATCGGGTGTTGGAACATGCGCGCACTACTTGAGCAGAACACGAGTGAGCGCCATGAGAGACACACTGCACTGGTCGCGATCGTACCCACGTGGTACAACATCGATATTGCGGCGCTCAAAAGACGGGTCCGCCGTGTTCCAATACTTCAGGCGGGATTTCGTCGGCACCGCACACTTACCATTTCGCAGCTGAGCAATTGCTCACTGCGTCTCATCCACTGTCGGTATATCTGCGGAACACCTTCATATCGTGCTGTTTCAGGATAAGACATGGCAGGACCATGTGTGCTGATAAAAGCAGCAAACTTCCGTCTTTGGCAAACTGGAACGCCGTGTGTGGAACAATCATCAGCTCACTGTTGGGACGAACCTATTTATATATACATCTACGGTGCTGCCAGTTCCTCTACACGGCAGCGAAACGTGGACGACGTACCGATGAGATGTGCGATAACTCGAGCGGTTTCATCTAGAGTGTCTGCGTCGTATTATGCGCATCGGCTGGAGTGGCCGAGTTGGAGACAAGGAGGTGCTCTGACGCAGTGGCATGAAGGTAGTGTACTGGGTCATTCTGCTGAGGCACCTGAGGGGGTACGGGCAAATTCGCCGCATGAATTCGAGCCGGATACCGAAACAGCAGCTTCATAACCAACTGAGCGCAGGGCAACGGCACGTGGAAAAACCGAAGTTACGTTGCCAGGACATGATCATTGCGAGCCTATCATGTTCTAATGTTGATTGCAGGTCATGAGAATCGAAGGCGGTTGATCGGCGTGTATGGCGCGATCTGATCACGAAGGCAGGCGCCGTGGTCCAAAAGAAAGCGTTCGTATATGCTGAGAAGTGCGACATTCGCGGAAACGACAGGCGCCGATGGGCTGTACTCCACCGACGTCTAGCACAGGGTGTTGTAACACATGCGGTCGCGAGTGCCTGAGTCAGGCAGGCCTAGTTAGCCACGAGCGAGGCTACTCGGGACCAACATGGAAAAGACGGCGGGTCCACCTGAGTACCTAAGCAAAACGGGCGTAGCGTTGGTAAGTAGGTGCATTCGTTTTATTAACCGCGTGCTAGAGTGCAGAATTTCTTTATTTCAGGTGGTGAGTTTACTACCTTGTACTATTGTTATTTTGTTATCTTATTTTGATGCGCACCTGAATAATCTATTAACTCCCACATTTTTCTTGAACTAAAGTTGGTTAACTTCGTTTATTATTTCACCTTATATATTTGTCTTCATTCCTTTTTCTGCCATGCTGAATCTATTACGGCTACTTTTAAAATCCATTTATTTCATATGCTAATTTAGCAGCATATCAATACGATGTATGCGTTCTATTTTATTCGACATTTTACTTCATGTGATTGGCTGTTGCTTGACATGCCGGGTGTGGCTGCGCTTGATGTGCAAGTTGACACGGTGCCTACCTGTCTATTACACACCACCTATTATATACTGGCGGACGAGCCTATGGTGCGCTGACGCTGGTAGTGGTTAGATCCTGACAGATGATCTACCCACTGCTGCTACTGTTGCGCCATTGGCTCATGTCCTGGACGCCTCCTCGTGGCGATCGCTGGGTGGGAGTTGGGTTACTCCCTCTCCCTGCTAAGTTCCAGGACACCATTCCTCATGGGTCAGTGAACTGACCGCGCCAGACCCCCTGCCTTTCGGGCATTCCTTTAATCAAAATCTTTGACTGGGGATCCGAGTCGTTCTCCTGTCAGGTGTGGGCGCCCTGCCATTATCCTAGTCCAACCTCTTCGGAGGTTAGGAAGTGGTCGATGGCCCTCTTCCAGTAAAACCTAGCCATGGGAGACAACAGGTCTACGGGTTATAAGCGCACAGCTCGATTGGTATAGAGCACGAGCGACACGCATTGTCTCTGACGGTGGGAGGGCACTTCCTGCTGTAAAATGGTTTGCTAAAGCCCGCCTTAATCCAGGCAGACACCAGTGCAAACCCACAAAAACCCACCTGCGTCTGGCCGTGGACGCAGGGGTATCCTACTGTGGTCGTAAAACATAGATAAATCGTTAGAGTACCTCAAAGGCTGCGTGTGACGGCCGTCTAGCTAATCCCAATCTGTCTTTGCCGTCACATTCCCGAGCTGCATCTGCTCCCCACTGCCTTGTGGGTCAGGCTATTGAGCCAAAGGCTCCGGGCGGAGTCCCTCAATCAAACCTCCAAACCACTCACTGCCTTGTGGGTCAGGCTCTTGAGCCCAAGTTTCCAGGTGGAGTCCTTCAAGCAAACCTCCGAAGCACAACTACCACCTCGCGTGCGATTGCACACTAGCAAAATCGTATGCCAGCGCGCAAAGCACTCAGCATCGGGTGCTGGAACGTGCGCATACTGCTGTACCGGAACTCGAGTGAGCGCCCCGAGCGACGCACTGCAATCGTCGCGATGGAGCTGGCGGGTTACCATATCGATATTGCGGCGCTCAGTGAAACTGGCTCGCTGAGCAAGGTAAGTTGCATGAAGCAGGTGCTGGCTACACATTCTACTGGGTGGGCAACGCCGCATCAGCACCACGTGATCATAGGGTCGGATTTGCAATATCCGATCGCCTGAATGGCCAGCTGGTGGGTGAACCAACAGGCATCAGCGCGCGAATGTTGACTGTTCGCCTACGACTCGGAAGAGGTAAGTTTGTCACTTTTATAAGCACGTACGGTCTGACCATGTGTTATCTTGATGACACGCGTGATCAGTTCTACACTGAGCTATCCTCCGTGATACGGTCTGTGCCGAGGAGCGACCGACTATTTCTGCTGGGTGACTTCAACGCGCGCGTTGGGCGTGATGCATCAGCGTGGACAGATGTTATCGGTTCGCATGGCATTGGTTCAGCGAATGCAAACGGTGACAGTCTGCTCTCACTGTGTGGCACTCACGGTCTGACGATCACGAACACTCGGGTTGCACTGAGTGCGAGTGATATAGCAACTTGAACGCACCCACGGAGTGGTCACGCTCATCTGCTCGACTTTGTCATCGTACGTCAGCATTATATGTATGAAGTGCGCTTGACGGGTGTACTGCGTGGAGCTGAGTGTGGCAATGATCACACTGAGGCGGACCAAGTACTACATATATTTTCGTAAACCTTTGTATTGCACTCCCTCCGTAAATCGGCGTAAATTTATCATTCCCTCCTTCGGTACCATGGCGAAATGTATGGAGCTGAAGAAGGTGATGGCTGCACGCCTGTGTGAGGTGGACTGCGAAGCCACAGTGGGCGACCTGTTGCACCACATTCGCGACCAGGTGACAGCTGCTGCCGAGGAGACCATGGGGCGCGCATACTGTACGCGGCCTGATTGGTTTGATGACAACAAAGCGACGATTGGCGCATTCGTGTGGTGGAGGAATGCAGCATTTGCAGCACATGTCGCCGTCCCCAGTGACTTGGGGAATAAGAGTCAGTTTCGCAAACTTCGAAGGCGACTGACTCGAGAGCTCCGTCGCATTAACAATGCAGGTGAACGGAGAAGGCGAAGCAGATGGAATGCTACGCCGAACGCCGTCAACACAAGGAATTCTTTGACTCCTTGAAGGCGGTGTATGGACCGAGATTGGAGCCGCTGAGGACGCTGATCGATGGTAGTTCAGGTGCCACATGCATACAGACTGCAGACATAATGCAGATCTGGCGGAAAGATTTTGGCTTTATCTTGAACAGCCGTTTAGAGATCGACTAGCCTACATGGAACGGCCTCAAGCAGCACGATGTGAAGACGAGTCTGGCGGACACGCTGACACTGGATGAGACGCAGAGATCACTTGCTTAGCTGCGCAAAGTCAATTGTGCTGTGGCCGAAGGGATCCCGCCTGAGATATTGAAACACGGCGGAACCGCGTTGTTGACTCCGCTGCAACACTTGGTGCAACGCGTATGGATTGAGAAGGAGGTGCCTCCTGAGCTGAAGGGGGCCCTTGTGCTACCGCTGTATAAGCGCAAAGCTAGCAAGCAATGTTGCACGAATTATCGTGGCATCAACTTGCTGAGTTGTGTGGGCAAGGTGACTGCCCGAATCCTGCTCAACCGCCTCGTCAGTCAGGTAGTGGAACAGAACCTGGCGGAAGAGCAGTGTGGATTCCGCTCTGGTCGCAGCACTATATATATGGTGTTTGCGGCTCGTCAGTTGCAGAAGTGCAGAGAACGAGACCAGCCATTGTACTCGCTGTTTGTTGAATTCACCATTGCATTTAATACGGTGAACCGCGAGGCATTGTGGCTGGTGATGGATAAGTTTGGTTGCCCGCGTAATTTTGTACGTCTAATGTAGTCTTCACATTGGTATACGGGCGAGGGTGCAGCTGAGTGGAGAGACCTCGGATGACTTTGCAGTTGTTTCTGGTGTAAAGCTAGGTTGTGTCTTAGCTCTTGCCCTGTTTAATATATATCACCATGCAAAGATGTCTTGTGTTTTTGATGCGGCTTGTGCTTACGGTGCTCATGTGGAGCACCGCATTGATAGTGGGTTGTTAAACATCCATCGTTTCGGTGCGAGAACTCTAGTCTGTGGGACGACTATCCGTATGTTGCTGTTTGCTGACGACTGTGCTTTGTTTGCACACAGCGCGGATGAGTTTCAGCACATGACTAGTGCTCTGGCTTCGACAGCGACCAAATTCGGGCTCACCATCGAGATAAGCAAAACTGTCTGTCTCTTTCAGCCTTCACCGGAGGTGCAAGCTACAATATTGCCGCTAATCAGCATTGGTGCGGAAGTATTCGAAACCACCTTCCACTTCTGCTACCTTGGGAGGGTGATGTCGACTGATCAGAAGCTACACAGTGAGCTGTGTATCCGCGTCTCGAAGGCAGCGGCGGCATTCAGGAAGCTATAGTACCGAGTGTGGAACAACCATCAGCTTACCATTGGCACGAAGCTGATGGTGTACAAATCCATGGTGCTGCCCGTTTTTCTATATGGTAGTGAAACGTGGATGATGTACCGGCGGGATGTGAGATATCTCGAGCCGTTGCATCAGCAGTGTTTGCGACGGATGTTGCATATCGGTTGGGACGAAAGAGTTGCTGACACGGAAGTGTTGCGCAGAAGTGGGATGTATGCAGTGGACTGCATACTTCTGCTGAGACACCTGAGGTGGCTCGGTCATGTGAGCCGTATGCATTCAACACGGATACTGAAACAACTATTATGTGGTTGACTGGGTATTGGGAAGCGGCGTGGGGGGAAACCAAAGTTACGTTACCAGGACGTGATCAAAGTGAGCTTCTCACGCTCTAATCTTAATTGCAGGTCATGGGAATCGAAGGCGGTTGATCGTGGTGCATGGCGCGATCTAATCACGAAGGCAGTTGCCGAAGTGCGGGAGAATGACCTCATACATGCAGAGAAGAAGCGGCAAGTGCGGAAGCGGCAAGCACCGATGTGTTGTACTTATCGACATCGAGCGCATGGTGCTGTAGCATATGCGGTCGCGAGTGCCTGAGTCAGGTAGGCCTAGTGATCCATGAGTCAGGCCACTCGGGACCACTGCCGAAGCGACGACTGGTCCTGCAGAGACCGTAGGCAGAACTGGCGCAGCATTTGTACGTACGTTACATTCGATTTGCTAACCGCGAGCTTGCATGCTAAGTCTATTTTTTCAGGTAGTGGGTTTTCAATTTTGTCCTAATGCTTTTCTTTCTCAGAGGAATGTCTACCTGTACTCTCTTCTATAAACTTACGTCGCTTAAGCCAATTTTAGCTTATTTCGATAACATTTTCGTGTTTGTGGCATTTCCGTAAAATATACTTTCTGATCTCGTGATTGTATCTCAGATTGCTTTGTAAACAACTTAATTCGTATGCTCATTAATTTAATATTTATGTCACGTTTCCTTATACATTACTCTAGTTAGTCTCTTTGTTATCTTTCACTCAAGTGCTTGGCTGTTGCTTGATATCCCCGGTGTGGCTGCGCTTGATGTGCATGTTGACAAGGTGCCTACCTGTCTATTACCCACTATCTCGTCCATACGGGCTCTAGGAGACAGTTGTTTGTTGCTGGAGGGGAAGGGGTGCACGGTCCTTGTGGCCGTGTTAGGATCAAAGAATGGTCCTGCACTCACTGTGGTGCGGACTACGGTCCGGCCACCGCCTTGTGTGTGCTTGATTCCCAAATACAACGTGCTTGTGTTTGCCTGTGAAGGAGTGTGGGCCGACTTCGTTGATGAAACGTGGCTCCCATTCGCATGCGTCCCGATCTTATTCCTTCGGGTTTTATTCTGAATATGGGGGGTATGGATGGAGCTGTGAGTGGTGCAGCGCAAGCCATCCATGGCCCGTCTGTAGGCGCAGGCATCCTGCGGCTGGCCACAGTGACAGGCAGATCTGTAAGCGGATGCCGCCAAACTTGTATGTATGGGTGTCCCATGCTGAGACTGATGTTGCATTCTTGATTCTTCTTAACCGCAGTTGGCTATACCAACTTACACTTAATCTAGGTATTTTTAAGCCGAAAAATTTTCATTCCACTTTATTTGGTTTGTTCTGCCTACCTAAATAATCTTTTAGTAACTAGCCACGTTGCTTTTGCTGAGTGCGCTTATCTTCGGTAACTGTTGCGTTTGTAGCATTTTTAAGTAACTTGTGGAGACATTTTTCTTATCGCGGAGTTGTTGCTAAGCAACTTACTCCAGCTGCTAATGTAGCGAAAAGTTATGCCCCAGTATCTGTGTGCGTTATCGGATTTATGTTATTTCATCTTGTCGTTTCAAGTGAATGGCTGTTGCTTGATATCCCCGGTGTGGCTGCGCTTGATGTGCATGTTGACACGGTGCCCACTTGTCTATTACCTACTACCTCCTCTACAGTGGCTCTAACAGGCAGTTGGTCGTTGCTCGAGGGGACCGGGTGCACAGTCCTCGTGAACTTGTTGGGCTCGAAGAGTGGTTCCCTCCAGTGTGGATCGGACTACGGTCCAACCACCGCCTTGTGTGCGCATGAATCCCCAAATACAGCGTGCTTGTGTTGCCTGTGAAGGAGTGTGGGCCGGCTCCGTTGGTGATACCTGGCTACCATCCGCATGTTTCCCGGTCTTATTTCTTCGGTTTTACACTGGATATGGGGTCGGTGGATGGAGCTGTGGGTGGTGCAACGCAAGCCATTCATGGCTTGCGCTGGCCTCCTGTGGGTGTGCTCGTGGAGGCCATGGTGACAGACATAGCCGGATACGGAAGCCGCTATATATATATATATATATATATATATATATATATACATATATATAGGCAAAGGACTACAATATATACATCGAGAACATAAAACCCTGGAAGTTTGAATAAAGAATAATAAGTTGTACAAAAAGGTAAAATGATTGGATAAAAACGGATTGGAAAAACCGAAGGACAATATTTTTGTCGTGATACACACAACATTTTGGACATTTTCTCGGTTTTTAATATCTATTTTTTTATGTTCTGAGTGTTTGCTGAGCTCGGCAGTTTGGCTGCAAGCCTTGCGTTACGACCCCAGGTAAAATCGTCAGTGCGCGTCCTACAGCCAATTGTATAGATGCTATCTATGCAGCGTACGGATGAAAGGGCACCGGATTAGTGGACTACATCTAACGGAACAGAACGCCGGACAAATGCGTCAAACCACAACGACAGCCGAAGGGGCACGCGCTTGTACGCTACGAGGCAAGAATCAGAGATCGATTTCGGTGGTCCTGTACACGACGAAAGAGCCAAACTCAGACTGACGGCTAGGATATCGATCACTCGCACTCACTGACGCTTCGTATCGCGCCGCTGTGCTACATAAAAGCGCAATGACGATGTCATCTCGGGTGGTGACGAAATGATTGCAGCAAAACTGCCGAGCTTAGAGAACACTTAGACCACCAACTGAACAACCTGAGCTACCCACATTTGCTTCTATATTTATGTTTTGATGAACGTAAATTCACTCAGACTTGTACACAATGCTTTCACTGAGACGTTTTGTTCCATTGTTTCTAGCGTTGTGTACCATTGGCCTTCGTCGTTTTTGGGTTCCCAGCCGGGGAGTAGTACGGGACCATTGATGGCCAAGCAAAATGTTACTGAAGTGGGCCTTGTTGATGTCTTCAACTAGCAGAAACAACAAAAGATAGTGAGATGAAATGAACCACATCATTACCATAGCGTTGAAAAATAGTGGGCTCGGGATAAACATCACTATTCACTAATCCGTGCGTTGTATCGATGTTATTTAACCGAACCCGTTGATCGTAGTTGATAAATGTTAGTTGAATCCTAGCAGCATGGCTAAACAGTCACTTGGACACAGAAATGTCATAACGAACACGGTTTTATCAGAATCGTCAGTTGGCCTCGCAATCTAGTAGGTATTGTGCATTTTGGCATATTTCAGATGCAATTCATCACTGTTCACTCTCAGTCAGCAGGCCTTCGCACGTCTGGAAAAGCACCAGATAGCTGTTTCGACCTCCTGGGCCTCGCCAGTAGTGCGCCTTCAGCGTGGGTCTAATTGCTGTCCACTGTACAGCTCGTAACTGGCACAGCATTGGAAGATCAGCCGGGCTATTTCGTGACCTCTATTTCTATATATATATGCATAGCGCATTCCATGATTCCCTGAAATTCAGAATTCCTCCGCTAATGCTCTCACTGAACTTTCTTACCCAGAAGGATTTTCTAATGGATATACTCCTCTATGGCGTTTAAACGTGACCCAGTATTTCAATAGAGTTCCAACTGCACCGAAGGATTTACACTGTGAAACTGATAGTGGTCCTCTTAGTGTTGCGAAACACTGTGTTCGGATCGAGTGGCCAGAACATACAGAAAGGGAGCTCAAATGTTTCCATAACAGAATGACGGAACTATTTTAATCGCTTTGCAAGTGGATAACATGACGCAATATTTGCGCTTCTGATGCCAGTCAAGAAATTAAGGTGGAAAGATATGCGTTGGTGAATGTTGGTGTTTCTGCAAAGCCAAGCGTTCCGAATGCCATGCGCAGTTTAAATATTGGGCGACTTGGATCTGTTATTGTGAGAATGTGGGCGTCTATACATTTGTAAGGATGCCCATGAGCAACGAAAATATTCAATGTTCAGTTACATTAAAAAATACATTCTGAACACGTGTGTTTGCAGAGTGTTTCTGGTCGCTTCCAGACTTCATTATGGAACAATGGAACAATAGTTTATTACAGGTAAAAAAGCATCGCTTAACAAGTCCCGTAGGATGGAAATTATTGCGAAAATCAATGGCATAATAAAGTGAAAAGCGTTGTGGTGGACTCACCATAGACTTATGTGGAATAGCGGAGATGTTCCCGTATTAAACGTATAAATCCATAAATCCATTGGGTAGGCGTTGGGCAAGACACCGTTTGATTGCGTTTGTAGCCCCTGGCTAACAAGGCATAAAATGAAATGTAAGTGAGACAATGCATCGTCAACACGTTTTTAAATATCGCCAGATTAGGAGCAGAGACGACATAATAAGGGAGGGAGTTCCAAGGATCACACACGCGGAGAGGAAAGCAATTTCTACGGCATTCAAGCCGGCTATACTGAATCGTCAGTTTCAGGGAGTGACCTCTTAGTTTAGTGTTGTGGTTCAATTCCAGCAGCGGACAGCAAATGTGGTTTGGGTTCTTCAGAATCTGGTAAACCATTATGAGATCCCCCCGCAAAAGCCGAACTCGACTGCTGTGCATTCTTAGAGATTTCAGTCTAAGCTGATAGGGGAGGTGAAAGAGGTCCCTGACGTTCTTGGTTGCCGTTTGTTGAGGAGTCTCGAGAGCAACGAGATCCTGTTTCTGCCACTGCTGCCACCCCTGAATAGCATATTCCACGTGAGGTCGCACGTTGGCGTTAAGCATTTGGGGAAATATTGAAGGTTCAAACCGACCGAAGGCTCTGCGAAGAAAGTCGAAGTGTTGATTTCCGGTTCTCCTCGCCTTCTCTGCTTGTTTTGAACACCCAAGATCTTCCTGTGCCAATACACCCAGGTCACGCTCCTGAGAAACCTTCGCAAAGGTGTGGTCTCAAATCTTGTAAGCACTCACCTGCTGGTGACGCAGATGTATCACTTTGCACTTCACTATGTTCAATTGAAGCTTGTTCTTCTTTGACCATTCGCAGATGCAATCAAGTACATGTTGGAGCAGTTCGTGATCCGGCTTGTTACTAATCGCCCGCCATATCTTGACGTCATCGGTGAAAAGCAGGAAATTTGAGGAGATGACTCTTGCCAGGTCGTTGATAAACACCAGGAATAAACGCGGTCCCAGCACTGAGCCTTGTGGGACACCACATTCCACCTCAATTGAGTTACAGAGTGATCCCCTAACACGTACTTGAAGCTTCCGTTGGTAAAGGAAGCTGCCAATCTAACCAAGTACAGGATCTCCGATTTCCGAACTCCGAAGCTGTTGAAGTAGGATGCGGTTATCAAGGCGGTCGAAAGCTTTGGAGAAGTCCAGATAGATGACGTCGACTCCGATTCCATCATCGACCACTTCCGTCCAACTACCTCATGCAATAAGTAGGTTGGTGGTGCATGACCGGTGTTGACAGAAGCCAAGCTGTTTCGGTACCAAGATGTCACATTTTTCCAGGTAGTCCATTAAAGCCTTAGCGACGACTGCTTCCATCACCTTCGCGAGCACAGGGAGGAGAGCCACTGGACAATAGTTTGCAGGATCTGAACGGCTACCGCCTTTAAAACTATGGGTGATAATGCCACACTTCCACATAGTGGGGACTTGTTGTTCATCAAAGCACCCTTGAAATAACTGTGACAGTGGTTCAGCGAGCTTGTTGGCCACAGCCTTCAGTGCATTCGGGCGGATGTTGTCTGCTCCCGGAGAACTATGCTCACGCAGTGAGAGTAACTTCCTTAGCACAACTGATGGGTTGAAATTACATTTGTAAACAATGGTGTCTGTAATGTGCATGACATTATGGGACAAGTAGAGGTTGTGAGTTCAAAAACTGGGGCGTATTTCAGCCGCAGGGCATTAGCTGCTTCTTTGGCGTTTTGTACTCTACCGCTTATCGTGAAAAGTAGAAGGATTCCATGCTTCACTTTACGAAGCTTATAGACATGCCTATATGGCAGTTTGTTGTTTGCCAGGAATTTTGTGGCTAGGCACTCTTGTTAAGTTACTTTGTCCCCACGGACAAGTGCAGTGCAATGGTTGCAATGGGTCAGGAAATTGCCCCAAGTCTCTGAGTCGGGGTAGTGCATGATGGGATAAGAATCATAAGTTTACGGGAGCCACAGATTGGAACGTGCACAAGAAATTTAAACTCGAAAAAGTTCCAACGTAGAACTTGAATCAACAGTAGTAATGACATCGCATGTTAGCACACTGTAGTGTTACGTTTAGCACTAAGATGATAGTCTAATAATCCCTAAAACTCACGGTGTATGTTGGGTTCACCACATGTGTTGGTAATGCATTATAGTGTGAACAGCTTCTAAGTGAGTACAAATACTGTCTACAATTCAAATGGGCATATTGCGTCATTAGTTCCAGGTGCTAGCCTCGGCATTTTTGTAAGAGGCTAGGGTCAGCAGTGAGGTACATGGGTGCTCGTGCTCAGTTAGTATCCGGTATGTGAGAAAGAGCTCTCCGCGACAGTCGGTATTCTGAGGAGAAAACACTGGTTAAACGAAGGCGCGGTTCGTAACTGCGACCGGATAGTCCAAGTGTTACCTTTATAGCTCTTCTTTGGGCTGCTTCAAGGGGCAAATATCTCATTTCAACAATGGGCGCAAGCCTGAAGTGTATATTCAACATGGAGACGAAGGTATGTGTTGATCAACAGTGGTACTAACAGTCGGTCAAAGGTGCCGAGAGCTCACCTCAGAAGCTTCAAGTTCAACTCCATCATATTCGTAGTTTTCGAACATTGGAGAAAATCCTTAAGAATTTCTGGAACTATGATATCTAAGTCTCGTTCACTAGTCCTCTGTTGCAAAACGTGATGTCCCTGAAGATATGTGTTAATGAAGCTGCTAAGCACCGTCAGCAGGTGACACTTTACAAGGTTCACTGGGAGCTGAATCCTTTCTGCCCATTCGTTAATCCGAAATAGATCTTCCTGAAAATCATCACGGTCGGATGCTTAGCGAATTGCTCACCTTATTTTATCATCATCCGCAAATCTCTACATCGGGGATAAATGATTTTCTGGGAGGTCATTTATATAATCTAAAAACAGTGACGGGCAGGGGATGGATCCTTGTGGTACACCACTGGATACGCACAGGCTTTCGGGGTGCAGTTTGGCTATGCTTACTTTAATTGTTCTGTCATGTAAGTAGTCTTCCAACCAGGTGAGCAGGGAACCGTTGATAATGTAGACAGCAAGCTTTTGGAGCAGAACGAAGTGATTGATTGGTTAGAAAAATCCAAGCAAACCACATTTCCGGGGACTACTTCATCAACTGTCTTTGTCCATAAATCTCCAGCAAGAGGCAGATTTGTGAGGCAAGGTCATCTGCGTCAGAAACTATTTTTGGCATTGGAAATTATTCGCAGATTTCCAACGTATCGCGTCAGTTCCTCTACGATTATCGATTCCATCACTTTCAATGGAACATGAAGAAGTGTAATAGCTCGCTAATTTGAACGATCTGATCGCTTATCTCCTTCGTATACCGGAGTGCTGATTCCACGTTTTCACTCAGACGGGGGTGTATGGGAGCCGAACAGACCCTGGAAAATGCTGCCAGATGTACTGCAATGATGGGGGTAGTAGTTTTAATTAACTTTGGGGAGATCTTCTCGATTACCGGCTCATGGTTTTCCCGGAGAGCATTTACTTCTGCACGACAGCCTATGGGGTAAAGGGGACACTGGATAAGACGACGACATTTGTTGGGAGTTGCTGGAGGTATGGTTCCATGGTATTTGTAGCCACTGAGTGAAATTGCAGGAGTGGAGCGTTCACGGTATTCCCAACAGTAGGCATTAAACCATTGGCCGTTTTGAGTGGTGGGATTCCGGGTTTAACCTTTCATTTATCATTCACATACCTTTATAGCAGTTTGTTGTTACTCGCAAAATTGAGCACCTTTATCTCCTGCCATTCGTAATTGGCTTCTTTAATAAGTGACGTGCAGTAGTTGCTTATTGTTTTCGAATCCTTCCATGTGGTATAACATAGGTTTAGCTTATGTTGTCTCCAGATTTCATCTTTTCAGTTGATCTGGTTTAAAGGATCCTAGAAGACTAGGAGTATCTGAGGTGAATGGTCTCTCTCCTTTTTTATGAAGGTGAGCAAGGTATCAATATTGTCTGTGCTTTTCGTCTTCGTAGAAAGCAAGAAGATGCTTCCGTTGTTCGTCCATCCAATAATATTTGTCAAAGTGAGAATGCGTGTCGCTGCGTTCTCAGACGGAGTCAAGGATTTAAGGGAGAAGCTTTCCAGTATTACGAGAACTCCGCCCAGCAAATCGGATCCAAATGAAGAAAGCTGTGAAAGATCTACGAACACTCCGGGCAAATCGCGAGTTTAATCTCCACAGTGTAGATATTCATGTGGTTCAGAAAGCGCCGAGAGTTCGCTGTAGGTCGATATTTGTCGCATCCGATCAGTAAGATCTAAGAATGGTTTGTTGGTGCTTTCTGCCAATATGCGTAGCCTACGAAACAAACTTGAAGAAACTCAGAATCTTACCTCTGAGAATCACCCAGATCTTTCGCAAAGACTTAATTGTTTTCGGACATTCTGGACGCAAATGTGTATGTACCAAGGTACACTTTATTGCGAGTGGATAACGCTAGTGCTAGGCCTGGAAGTGGAATACCTTTTTTACCGGAAAGAAGAGTTCTCTGGACTCATATTTTGAAGTAAAACAATGGGTCCCCTTCATCCATTTCTTTAAGGCAGAGAGAAGACAGAAGTTGCAAAATGTCAACATTTCGAATGTTCTCTTCAGTCGCAAACACAATATGAGCAGAAACACACAAGGGATTATATACATGGAAAAATAAGCAACACCAATCAAACTGTCACAGTCAAGACCATGGCAACCGAATTGATTGCCCCAAGTTTCTGTGCACATAGCACAGGTTGATAGGCCTTAATTAACAACGCCATACTAACTGTCAACATTATCGGGTTTTCGTTACGTACTAACACTTTGAACGCTGTCCCAGGGTTCACGTGATGACGGGTTGTCATGAGGTGCTTGGTGATAGACGATGCCGGGCTCCGATTGGTTCCCAGATTCGTCCCACGTTGTTGCCTAATCACTTGTCCCAACCAATTTGGCAAATGTTCAGCTACCCTCTGAGCTAACTGACGGTTTGTTCTGATTATGTAACTGTCACCGCAACCGCAGGTGAACTGATAATCAACTTGAGAGGCCGAACTACGCGACGGGATGCTCTGACGATTATGAAGAACAAGTGCTCACGTGATGTACCTGAGTCACGTCTGGCAAATGATATCGGACGCGAGCTCCGGCCCGCCCTAACTCGAACCTACACGACAGCCCAGTTGCGACTCCGGCATACCACGCAAGCACTTGTTCTTCATAATCGTCAGAGCATCCCGTCGCGTAGTTCGGCCTCTCAACTTGATTATCAGTTCACCTGCGGTTGCGGTGACAGTTACATAATCAGAACAAACCGTCAGTTAGCTCAGAGGGTAGCTGAACATTTGCCAAATTGGTTGGGACAAGTGATTAGGCAACAACGTGGGACGAATCTGGGAATCAATCGGAGCCCAGCATCGTCTATCACCAAGCACCTCATGACAACCCGTCATCACGTGAACCCTGGGACAGCGTTCAAAGTGTTGGTACGTAACGAAAACCCGATAATGTTGACAGTTAGTATGGCGTTGTTAATTAAGGCCTATCAACCTGTGCTATGTGCACAGAAACTTGGGGCAATCAATTCGGTTGCCATGGTCTGGACTGTGACATTTTGATTGGTGGTGCTTATTTTTTCCATGTATATAATCATTTGTGTGCTTCTGTACGTATCATGTTTGCGACTGAAGAGAACAAACGAAATGTTGACATATCGCAACCTCTGTCATATTTTGAAGCCATGTGTGACAATGAAGACGGATCAGAATTTTTTTGGTGTGTGATAAATGGGTGCAAGTCTCTTATGATTGGAGTCATTTACAGAGCCTCTTGGGGTTCCGGGGCTAGCCTACTGGACTTTATCAGTAGACACGGGAGAGGCAAGGATTTTCTGATTTTGAGAGACTTTAATGTTGCTGGTACCAACTGGGACTTACTTCAATTTGATCTCTCCCCGAACTCCTATGATGTAGTATTACTTGAAACCCTGCTTGCAAGCTATCTGCTTCAAGCTGTTACAATGCCCACCAGAATAGGTCCAGGTCAGTCGTCACACATCCTCGACCTTTGGATCATACCGACGCAGACACATGTTACCAACTTGACTGTAGGGAAAAGTTACCACTGCTAGTTTATTTTGTTGGTTGCGGAGTCTCACAATTTAAGCTCAGGGAATATGCCGTCAGAAATTTTGGGGTACGGATCCAATCCGGTTGAAAACTGTCGCTAGCGATATGGATTGGAGTACCCCGCAGCACATAGACGTTGATGCCGCGTAGATACTCTAGTACTCCAAGTGCACGTCACTTGTAACTCAAGTCGTTCGACTCTGCAACGGGAAACGTTTCTCCAAAGGCCTTTCATTGATTGGTCCTGAGTTATAAACTCTTATGAGCTGAAGACGCAAATTGTGGATAAGTCCAAAATTACTCAATCATCTTGGAGTACTTTGATTACAAGGAAGTCGGGAATGCTTGCACCCTAAAGAAGCAACAGCAGTACAATTGCCCCTTATTTGAGGTGTCTTCAACCACTCTCCAGCTAGTCTTCTCTTTGCTGAGGAAACGTAGGAAAGCTGGTGATGGACTACTTGCTTTTTCTTCCGACGAAGGTGACACAATACTTTGCGAAGAAGTTGCAAAAGACGAGATTCTAATCTTGCATCATTCTTCAGTCTTTGCAATTGAACCGCAATTTCCAAGTAACCTTGTGCCTACACTCCTTTCGCTTTAGTACATCTAGAAAACAGTCCTGATTCGGTTGCCGAGCATTTCCTTTAACTAAATCCGAACTTCTCACCAGGTCCTGAGGGATTACACCCTTTATTCCTCAAAACAATGGCTGAGCACATCGCTGTACTTCTTTGCCAAGTATATGAGCAAGCTGTTGATGCAGAACGCCTCTCGCTTGCTTGGAAGGTAGGCATTGTCAAGCCCATACATATAGGTGGAGACCGTCAGGACCCCGGAAACTATCGACCTATTTGCTTAAAATCCATAATTTGTAAAGTCATGGAAAGAATACTTAAGAGAGCTTTACATCGTAACCTTGACGCCGTTAATGTCATTTCCTCGCCCAATATGACTTCCAGCAAGTACGTTCATGTGTCACCAACTTACTTGTTGCCGGAGTAAGCTGGGTCAGATAATTAGAAGCCGGGAATCGTTGTCAGGTTGTTTTCCTTGACTTCAAGAAGACATCTGGTGCAGTCCCACACGAACGGCGTTCCTGAACAGATTCTTTCATGGAGCATGGATTTTCCGGATGGTCATATTATGCGAGTGAAGGTGAATGAGACCTACACCAAGTTCCTTACCCATGCTTTGTTGTGTTCCACTAGGCTGTATCCTTGACCCAGAGCTGTTTAAAATCTTCTTTAAAGACCATGCATCTGAACTCCAAACTGAATGCCTGCGTTCTGCGGATGACCTGAAGTTATGGTCGAAGGCTACAACCCCTGAGGACATTGACCGATTGCAAGCCATGCATGAACTACTGAATCGCTGGCCATTAAAATGGTGATGGCCCATACATTGTACCAAGTGCTCCGTCCTACCAATTGGTGATTCTGATCCATTCGGTGGTTTCTTGATCAGGAATGCCACCTATGAGACGGATCTTGGCATAATTATGTCTCCCTGTCTGCGCACTACCCAGGACATCCTGAGGAAGGTAGCGACTGCCAAGAAAATGTGCTGTGCCATTAGGAGATCGTTTTCCCGGATGACTCCAGATACCCACAGACGCCTTTTTACGTTCTATGTACCATATACCCCAGTTCGGTTCACCTGTGGCCCAGCAATTTACTAGGAATTAAAGTGGTATGATTGAGAAAGTTCAGAGACGGGGATCGAAATCCACCTCAGCACTCTGGAACCTGCCTTACACACAAAGTCTTGGACTAAGAAACATGTTTTTCTAAATTACCGTCGACGTCGTGGTGATCTGCTTTGCACTACACGGATATTGCGAGGAGATATGGGGGGTGCACTACAAGAGTTCTTTCAGCTCTGTGCTGATAGCTCGACAGGGGTTACTCTTGGAACTTATTTAAATCGAGGAACGTCCAGATCCTTTCCGATCTCACTCTATCCACCAGTGTGGTAAAGGACCGGAACAGTTTTCCTAAGCCGGTCGTTGGCGCACAAAGTGAGGACAGTTTCAGACGGCTGTTGGACTCTTATCTGCTGAGTATGCAAAGACCTCGTTGTTTTCGCTATGACCGTAATGTTCCGTACGGAACATTGCCTCGCAACGTTTCGCCCAGTCCTTGCTCTGAACCGGTTGTGCTGGAGCTGACGCAGGATCTCCTATCTGCTCTCTACCACTCCAATGTACAGTCCAGTAAAGTATTCTGCTTCGGATCCAACTGTTGGTCCGGCGCGATACCAGTAGTGGTACAACTTTTGAAGCTGCTCGTATGACACAGTTAACTTTAACTTTCAATTCATTCCCTGTGTCGTTCGCCGAACGGTGACCACTTTTATCGGCAGTCAATGGGTGTCGCTAAGCTATGAAGCTTGGAATAGTCAGTAATTGTTCATTCGTGTTCGCCCTCTTTGGTAATCATACTGGCATAACACAATATCCAAATGTTAGAACTGAATGATCGCTACTGCATAGTGCGTGGTCCTGTGCGATTGACTCAACCATCAACTCTTCATCTCTCAGGATTAGGTCCAGTAACGGTGGCTTGGTTGAACCGTGGTGCCTGGATGGTCGATGCACATTGACATACAACAATGCCAAGTCCATGGATTCTATCAGTTTTGATGGCCCGCTGGGGGTACTGATACTATTGGAGGTATAATGTACTCGCCAATTATAAGGTAATGTGAGTACTTTTGCAACTGCTATCACTGTCTGCAGAGGAGTTCGCTGGCCTGTAGACAACTGCTAAGAGGCAGGCATCACACGTTTTCTTCTGTGATTCAACAACTTGAACTTCTATCTGCAGTCGGCAAAATAATGCGTCGGAAATAACAAGGGAATGTTCGGTAGGGTCTCAAATTTAAGGTAATTACAATAGTAAATGGCAACATCGCCACCGCGAGATGGACGATCATTTCGACTGACCGACACCTCACTGAGTTCAATGTCTGGATCAACTATGTAGTTTGAGAGCTAAGTTTCATTCACTGCTATGTTGTCCCACTTTGTCATTTCGTGTCGATTGCGCAATTCCGGAAGCTTGGAATACAACCCTTGAGCGTTGTTGTACCAGTATTGCGTTTTTTGACGAATTAGGAGATCGGTTCCCTGTGAGTGACCGGCAATATCGTTGCCGGTCTGCTGGCGATTTTTGCAACGTTTGTCTATGATTGCCGGGTAGGAACAACCGAGACTTCCTCATTTGTAACTGGGATCGGTACTACTTGAAGGAATGGTCTTAAAATTATCCATGGAGGATCAAGTTCCCTGCTGTCATGCCGTGCTTGGATTGCCATTATAACCATCTCGGTCGTAGCCAAGTTAACTATTAAAAGTTTTGACCTACTGCCGTGGTAATTTGGGAGGCAACTAGATGGGAGACTTCAAAAGCGACGACAGATTCCAAATTATAGATATCTGTGACGTATCTCCACGCTTCGAAGTCGAGCATTTTTCCTTCACTGTTATCATCATGCTTTAATTCTAGCACAACATGAATCGTCTCATTTTGAAGGGACATGTTCGGATCAGAGTTCCACTTCCGTTTTCTGCCCTGGGCTTGTCCGGAAAATGAAGTGTTCACCAGAACGTGACTTTCTAATAGAACCTCTTCCAGGTCCCGTGTGTTACCAAACGTTACTTGCAGAAACTGAGGTTCCCCTACATGTGGATATGACGGAGTTCGTGAAAGGCGAGTAAGACTACTTGGTAGAAGTTGCAGTGCGGTACATAGCTTCTCTCAGCCAAGCGGTTTTACTCCTCCGTTTGTCTACATTTTAACGATTCACTGGTGGGTTCTGGGACGTTTGAACATATCCCGGTCCAGGCGTTTCGGTTGCGTAGTAACTTGTTGTTCGGCGGGTTTTGTGAGCGGTGACCTGTCGTGTGCTGGCATTCGAATTATCTTCCGTGTAATACAGGCCAACGCTACGGCAAGATTACATACGTACAAAGTTACTAGTTGCAATATCAAGTGTTGTTGCTCAGTTAACTACGGAGGTGATTGTGCAATTTGTGCGTAACTCTGCGTGCTTTCAGCATTTCGTGAGACTTGGGAGACCGTTCAACCGGCCTGTCTTCACCGCTGAATGTAACTACTGGTGATTGCTTTCGATGGACTGTGTATCCTATTTGCCAGAGCACTTTTGTCTCTCAACAGTTGCATTAGCACGCGAGGAACACCCTTTCGATCGTCGTAACGAAGCACTCAGCTCACAATTTTCGGCACGAGTCGACCATCCACTTCGTTCCGAGACGCATAAATTCGAATTCGTACATTTTCAAAATTCCTGGCCATACAACATGCAGAAAGCCCACGATACTCGAGGTCAGTCTCTTGAGATCTAATACCCGTTTTCCTTACTTCAATTATCCGCTCGGGATTCAGCGTGTCCGTAGCAGTTCAAGTGGGGCTGGACCTGCAAGATTACTCCCTAAGTTGGCCGTTGAACTAGGAGTTGACGAAGGTTTCGAAATGTGGATGGACCTAAAACGAAGGCGGCGTCACACCTTGATCAACCAATTACTGCCCACGCATCCTTCACTGGTAGTCCCTACTGGGCCGGTTACGCAAAGTAAGGAAGAGAAAGTAGTAAAATAGAGTCAAAAGGAGGAAGGTAAAAATATCATTTTGATGCTAACATATATGAGGAGGTGCAAAAAAGTAAACTGAGCGCTGCAGATTAGTCAGTTAAGTGAAAGCAAAGGTTTATATTAGACAGTCGCAGTGGACCAACGCCGGAACGCGGTTTTGAGACATGAGGCGGGCCTGCAGTATGCCGCGTGTAAAGCTGACTGACTCAGTTCGCAATTAAGGACAAATGTTACTACGCCATCCAGGGCAGATGACGGAGTCGGTTAATCATCACGTCACGGGTTGCTACGGTGCAGGCATGAAAGTGAATACAACCAAAGTGTGGGGACTGCGAGCACATTCGGACATGTGTAGACAGAAGACGCCAATTGGCCAAGCAACACACTTTCAGAAGTGAGCATATGTGACCTATGAATTTAACCATGCTCTGTCCCTGGTGCACACCGGCCCAGAAGCTCTCGTTTTCTGTTATTTCCCCCGCTAGGTTGGCGGCGCCCAATGCAGACAGCAGAGGCAAGGCAGCGTTACAACGGATTTGCCACCCAAGAGCACCTAGCTGACACGCAAAGCCCTTAACAGTAGGTTTCCCAACCCCGTGATCTGGAAGCTAATTTCAGCACTCTATAACTAGGGGCGACAAGAGTTTCCATCTTAATCATATCAGACTGCGGTTTGTGCAGCTCCAGTGCGTGACCGCAGAGGCTAGGCAACTTAGTGAGACTAAATAACCAAGATACGTTTGGGCTGATCTTTCTTCAAAATACGGTAAATGAGAATCAACTCGCCTCTAATAACCTGGTAGTGCGTTGCGTACATCCCGATATTAAGCAAGCGTTCGGGATACGTCTGTCACAGTAAGCCCTCCAAAAACCTAGTACCCACTAGTAAAAGCCTCTCCAAATCCATTTTGTTTCAGATACGACATGGTGAACAAGCCTGGATACAATATTCCAAGTGGGGCTGCACGAATGCTGAGCATAATTTCATGAACATATCGGCCGTTAAGACTAAGAAGGAGCGGCGGATAAATCATAGCATAGGAAAAAACCTACAAGTCGACTTCTATCCATTGTCGCTAGAGTGAAGGGCTGATGAGTGGACGACAACTAAATCATCCTACTGAGTGACAACAGGGATTTTATTATCGATATCCTTATATTATGTGGTAGGAGTGGCAGCTCCTATTCGGAGAACAGAACACTTGATCATATTTATGGGCCTCAAGCTTAAGACATACCATTTCCAGATCAAGTACAAGACGCTCTGAATTGCGCCAAAAATCCCAGGGACATCCACGACACTCAAGAGTTTAAGGTCGTCAGAAAATGTTAGTGGCAACACTCTTAGCTCCTCCGGCAATTCCCTTGCATAGATCGTGAAAACACTGGCGCCAATACCGAACCCGGTGGAACGCCAATAAGGGCAGCTTGTTTAAGCGAAAGGCATACACACCGCTCTCTCTCTCTCTCCAGGAAAGCAGACACCCAGTTAAAGGCGCGAGCGGATATACTATAAGACATAAACTGTAGTGAGTCTAAGATGTGTGAAAGCGTCAAAACTTTACGAAAACTCTAAGAATAACAAGTCTATACTATGATCACTTTCCACCACTTCTACCCAACTTTTACTAGGCACAAGTAGATTGGTTTGATACGAAAATCCGTGTTGCGAGGCAATAAGATGTTTAAAATTATTCAGATGGTTCTCCAAATCTATCAACATTCTTGATGACCATACTTGTCAGACTGACAGTCCGGTAATTCGCAACAGGATTATTGTCACTGCCTTTAAAATTCGGATAGATTATGGCCTCCCTCCACTCGCAAAGTGCGTCGCAGCTGTCAAGCGATTTTGAAAACTCGCATGTGTGAGAACCACTTACTTCAGTGGCCAATTCGTGCTACTGCTTCGAACGTATTGAATTACAGCCCAAAGATTCTGAGGGGTTTATAGCTTACAACACCTTAAAGATCTGAGTCTCCATTATGCTACATTCATCTAAGCAAGAATTCGGGAAACATTTCGACCTGTGTTAAAGAGGTAAATACAAAGGGGTAAAGGGGCTCTAGTACACTGTTCCCTATGTATACAAGCATTCTTCCTGTCAGTATGAGCACGGTACCCGTCTGCTCGCAGTAACCCTGGTGTAGACTGATTTACATAATTCTGCCTACGTACGTAAAGGTCTTATTGGGATTAGCAACGGCCAAATCAGCTAAACCCTTCTCATATTGAAGACGAGCAGTCCTGAGATATTGCTTGGATTTCTTACTAGACTCCCGAAAACTGTCGTTGGTACTGACGGTTGGAGCTGCTTAGCAGGATTACTAACAACCACACCGTTTCTAGAGTAGGTAGTTGCCTGTGGAATCAATCCCTGGAGGCTGTACCTGTATCTCTATTTTCATCATAAGTGTAACGTAGGAAGTGACAAATGTTGTAAGATTTGTCTTAAATTTATCCCACTCTAACCCAACTGGGTCGAGCATTAAGACATCATAGCTTAGTACTGAAAACTTAGCTCGCATACGTGATCGCTGACACCTAGTGGTGTTTCGTGCGATATGACGATACGAAGTCGATGAACTTGGCGAAAATGGGATCTAGGTCTCCATCCGTGTCCCAACTTTTCATGCTGCGGCTTTGTAGGAACCCTGTAACATTTTGGTTTCCGCCCTAAATTAATACAGCAGTAGATGGTCACAGTGATTGAACAAACTCATATATTCCTTGTCGGATATCGGTGTTCTCATGTATTTAAGCATTCGAAACTCCCTTTTTATTGCTTACCAAAACATGATTCAAGAATAAGGGATAAGCTGAGGTTGCCGTTAGTGTGCACACCGGATGCTTACAGGTCTTCCAGAAATCGTGTGTCCTGCAATGACTGTATGTTTCAGGCATTTGAGCTAAATAGATTGCCCACCCAAATTGTCAGTTCTAAGACTGAGGTGATCAATTGTCATCTCTTTTGGGCCCGGTTGGTACTTTACTAGCCACGTGGAGATGAGATATTTTCCGTCTACGTGACCTAACGTCTCCACAACTCTAGTGGTTAGCAGACTTGTGTGGAAGGAATGAAGTTGCGAAATCTCCTGACCCGTGTTTGTCGACCACATATTGGCGGTGCCAACTCAACGATACAACTTGATCTCGCTTGAAGGAGGCAGATGATATCGTGTTGAAAACGGCCCAGTAGTCTCAATAGACTATCGTCTCTGTATCCCCTTCCTCACCACAGGCACCCTACAACAAACATTCGTTCGGCAGACACTCATCTTGGGAGGTTATTGGGTATCACTGCTTTCGGTACACCGGGCAACATATATTCTTCCTCCAATCAATAGCGCAAAACCCAGTTTTCATATCTGAAAGGGACCTTGTTGTTCTTTAGACCAAGATGCAAAAGGTTACCTTTATACTGAGCATCAGTACAGAAATATACAAGAACAAATGTAGGAATGTCTGCCCCGTGTATTTGGGACCGAAAAAGGTAGTCTCAGTATCAGCAACTCTGTCAATTTTTCTGAGGGTTGGCATCGACAACGCAGTAGGCTTCGATTAGAACAGTAAACATCCAGCTAACTCCATCCTATTAGTGCAGTGAGTGTGAAGACTCTGGTACCTTCCAAATTAGGATCTGAAGTGTGCTCAGCATTCCGATGCTACCCGAGCCTACTAGCCTACTGAACGCAAGCAACTTGAGGCACTTGTCCCTCAAGAGAACATAGTCATTACCCATTACGAACACAAATAGAAAAACAAGGTGGTAAGGCCGATTCCGAAAAACGGTGACCGCAGCAAATTAGACAACTATAGGATAATATTTTTGACTCCCACTTTAGTGAACGTTACAGAGATGGTGAAGAACCGTTTGCTACAGTTGTTCCAGTCTAAAGATGTTCTGATGCATGCAAAGCACGGTTTCATGCCAGATTTGATGTATCACCAACCCGAACGTGACTAGGCATGGACGGTTGCAAGCAATGCGTCAGAGGAAGTCTGTCCACGTGATCTACATTAATTTCAGCAAAGCATTCGATAAGGTGAAACTTAAAGTCCTCCTTCTCAAGTGAGAGGTGAGGTGTTGGTGGATCTCTGGACCAGTGGATCCAAGACTTTCTCGTTGGACGAAACTAGTGGATACACGTTGATGCTCACCTGACTGACTGGTATCGCTCGATCAGTGGCGTACGACAAGGCACGGTGTTTGGACCTAGATTGTTCCTGATTTATATCAACAACCTGCCACAGCCTCTTCGGTAACTGTGTGCCCTGTATGAAGGCAACTTGAAGAGGTGGATAGTGATAAGCACATCCAACGACTGCGGCTTACTTCAGCAAGACCTAAACCGTCTTTTCATATGGTCTGCAGAGGTCTGTCTTCCGGTCAACCCATTCAAGCCGGCATTCACGAGCATAGGAAGGGTTGTGAAGGCTGGACGTACACTCTCGATGGCCAAATGCCACGTTCCACACCTTCCGTGAAGGACCTAGGAGTACTATCACGTTGCGACTTGAAGTCCGTTGACAACACGAACATGCTATCTCGCAACGGACTGTGCATGCTCTAGGCACTCAAAAGCAGATTCTACATCTGATCTGAAGCGGTTGTCACCAGCCTCTACTCCATCATCAGACCTCTGCTAGAGTACGGTTCACCTGTTTCTTGTCCGACGACTTGCGACGAGGCGCAGAAGACTGAACGAGTTCAACTTCCTCCTATCTGACCCATCCCAGTTACCGTACCAGAACAGATGCGAGAGGCTGGGATTGTACACCCTGACATATCGTCGGTTACGTGTCGACCGTATTATGACCTACCGGATTCTACATGTAGGCAACTTCCCTACGCTAAGACATTTGATCCACTTGCGAAAGCTTTGCTGCAAGCACGGACACCAATACAAGCTTGTGGTTCTAGATACGAAGCAAGCACCCCATCCACTGTGCTTGGAACGGCGAGTGGTAAATGTCTAGAACGGTTTACCGGAACACATAGTGGAAGCGAAAGCAGAGCAGTTATTCAAACGACCATTGGATGTGCAATCCTGCAATATTAGACTTTGTGAACGACTCTCCACAGGCATCTCGCATTTTTGAGACCTAGTCTGCTGTAAGTCAAATGAATTGTTAACTGTTAGAATGTGAAAAATGGTCATCGTATGGACAAGACAAAGTTTGCTTTTTTGACGTTTTTGGTCAAATTGCGAAGTTGTAGAGATGCAAACTTCTGCTTGCTCCCACAATGCAGGATTCAGTACTTAATCTTCAAGGAGCAGTCGGTCTACTTGGTAAAAATATTCCACAACAGATGGCAGTGCGTCCAGATTGGAAAATGATAGGAGCCTTATTGCCTCTCAAAACTAGATGCGTCAGACCACCTGTGTCCTGAGCATCCTAGAGGATCTAGGAAGACATTAATCTAACAGAACGTGTCGCACACGCCTTGTTTGATGCATGTAGGTCAACATTCATTGGAAATGGTACTGTCAAACATCTATCGGAGTTGGATTTGCCGCCTATTTGACACTGAGTAGAACAGCGAGCGGTCACTTCGTTCCATCCACATAGAGCACTCGTGTGTGAGGCCTCCCTGCCCGTCAAGTAACGAGCCGATGTACACTCATTATTCGTATTATTATTGCAATATACCATTATTATACGAGGTTGTTAAACATCGGCTTACTTATTACAGTTAGAGAGACGTTTAATGTTGAAACATCCGCTAAATTGACCGGGGTTTTTACTTCCTATAAACACTTTGAATCAACCTTTTGCTCACTGGAAGAATTTCGCTGATTTGCTGAAATGAAGCTGTCAACTCGATAATGGACAACACCACGCAACCCAACACGGCAAAAGTGTAGATCATCACCAAAGCGAGATTATTGGGACCACTACGTAGCTCAAAGTAACCACTGTACTAAAATGGTCGGACGAGACGAAGCCGCATATCATCAAGACATCACAAAAACCCTCAACGCTAACTACAAACTGTTGTACAAGCACGTTAGTGGCCTACGAAAGGTGAGGCAGACATTCCTCCGCTCCGGACGGTTGATGGCTACAGAAGCAGAAAACTCGATGCGGATGTGATATGCCTCCACCTTTTGGGTGGCTTGCCATTAAGCGGTATTTCAGTTTTTTGTCGCCCCACAGCCAAGACTCACCCAGATCTCTTTTACCTCTGATGTTTCGCAAAAGACGAACTTGTTGCGCAAACACAGCTCCTTCGATGTCAATAATATTCGCCCAGAAGCACTGAGCGCAGCGGCTCAGTTCTTCCAGCACTACTTAGACCAGAACCAGGTTCCCGTCATGTGGCAGCTTGGAATAATGAATCCGATTCACTAAAGCGGAAGAAGGGCTGGGCAATTGATCTATCGCACAGTATCTCTTCTCCCTGTACTGTCCAAGTTCATAAAACCCATCATTTCCTTTAGTTGTTATACTGGCTGGAAAACTGCGACAATATGATTCCAGAGCAGCATGGCTTCCATTGACATCGACTAGGCACAGTGAATTTACTAATCGCATCGAATAGTTGAACCGAGTCATCTGACGCTGGAGAGGAACCTGGTGTGATGTACCTGGATTCGTTGAAAGTATTTATTCTCCTAGATTATCGGATTCTGATTTCCAAGCTCAAGTATAACGGCATTGTTACCCTCCCCTAAGCTGGATCGCCAACTTTCTCCCTCAACAATAATTAGTAGTCAAATGCCGGATACTCTTATCTAACCCCTTGCAAGTCGAGTGAGGTGTGCCTCAGAGCTCTGTTCCAAAGCCTCGATGGTTGTGGGTATTTATTAATAGATTTTATAGATAGTCCAATATCGATATAGGTTATAGATCAACAAAGTTAACCTATAAAAGCCATAGTTTATGCTGAGCGACGGCTCGGATGATCAGAAAAACCGAGTGACCTTAAGTACTTAATATCGGACCGCATATTGTATGAGAAATGACAGGTGATCGGACGAATAGACATCGCTCTCTTCCGACAGATGCTCAGTGCGTATTTTCCCCCTATGATGATTACGCAATTCAGGCCTGGTGTCCATGGTTGAAACAATATCCATGGTTGAAACAATAACATGGTTGAAACAAACAACAACAACATGGTTGAAACAACAATGGTTGAAACAATATCCATGGTTGAAACATGGTTGAAACAACAACAACAACAACAACAACAACAACAACAACAACAACAACAACAACAACAACAACGACAACAATATTGCCTTGAATCTGCCTCAAAGTCCGGCTTCTTAGTATGTCATTAGGATGCGCAACCTTCCATACGATCCGGGCTGAAACGTATGAGAGTATGCAGCGGACGGTTTCGCCGGTTACGTGCTGATCCGATGATGGCCTCATTGATTCTGCATGATCCAAAGCGTGTGTCGCTCCTGAATGCAAAACGGCACTAACAGAAACTTGGGAGACCACTCCTTGAAACTTACAGCACAGTACAGTCGCCTGAAGTGTAGCGGAAATTTATTTTCAATTCGAGTATATCACCCGTGGAATGCAGTCCCAAACTAAGTCGTTTCCACACTTAACCCAGCCATATTAATATATCAGTTGGATGAAGCACTTAACCATTTACATTTTGTTACTAAGCACTATAGCACACTCATACTTCTGGGATATACCTAGAATTTATCAGCTGTTACTTAGTTGTGCTGTGAAAATAGCCGAAAGGCAGGACTACTACCTTACAAACGACAAGTACTCATTTTTTCTCTAAACCCAGCAGACCACCCAACGGGACTTGTAAATCAGTGCTACGAAATACGTACAATTCATTATCCATTGGACATCTAAATTATACAGGTACATCACATTTTCATGGGCTCTTCAACAGCTGCCATGTGTGTAAAGGCAGCAGCATCTGGCTGAGGAGCAGTTCCTTCAGCCTTTGTTGAGTACATTATCACTACTAGCGTATTCATTTGAAAACATTTTTCGAATTCCAACGCGAGCCCATCTTAAAGGCCATATTGGCGTACAAATTATGTTCAAAAAGAAACCGAACTTTTTCTGCAAATTGTTATTGCACTGTATACAACATTCTAAGTTATGTCATACACAAAGTATCTCGTCTACTGACAATACACTGTTCCCGGGTTTGCTTCCATTTTTGGAAGGTCTCCTGGGACGCATTTTCTGGGTTGGCGCATGCTTTGTTATCGCATTGATCAGCATTTCCTATATGGCTTCGAAATGACATGCTAAAATCGCGGTTTTACGTTTAGAGAACGGGTAAAATTCTGCTGGGACTAGGTCCGGAGAATATGGGAGATGAAGCACTACGGGAATTTGATGTTTCGCTAGACAGCTGTGACGAGCGAGCTAACGTATTGTCCTGCTGCGACATCTAGGGCTGGTTTCCTAACAGTTCAGGCCTCTTCCTGCGCAAAGCATCCATCAAGCGCGATAAAATTCTCTGGTAGACTTTCTTGTTTATCATCAGACCAAGTGGTACAAATTCCTAATGAACAACATTAGCTTAGTGTTTGACGGACTCATGTGTGCATCGTTGCACTAGAAAACATTTTCTCCATCCACTACGACGACTGCACATACGTTTCAATATCAGCTACAAAACCCACGTCTCATCAACTGTTATGATGCACTTAAGGAAGTTTTCGTTGTCATTAACAGGTGCTTTCTGGCTGATTTCCACAAGGTACTGTTTCTCGTCACCCGTCATCAAAAGCGCCACAAATGTTGCGATGAAACGACGCATCTCATGTTTGTCACCTAAAAGTTGATGACATGTTCCTATGATGCCCATTTCTTCAGTAAATCCTCGAATAGTTACGCGACAATTTCCACGGATCACAGCACAAGCTGTCTCAACATGGACATCGTCTGTAGATGCGGAACGTCGTCACTGCCTGAGATGGCCATCTACCGACATTCTACCGTGTTTAAAACGCTTTAACCGATTACAGAACTGTGCGTCTTATACTTGGCTAAGCAGCTTACAAATCGACAAGTTTAACCAAGTTTGAAGCAACTTTTAACACACATACACACGTTGTCCTTCAAGCTCTTTCATTGTCAGACCCTAATCCGAATAGTAGCCTGTGGACGTGCGCACTGCATTGGTTGTGGCTCGTCAACTAACCGTCAGGGCGAAATTCGGTAAATGGTAGTTTGTTGTTTGGACAAGCTGCTAAAAGCGCTCAGTAGCCGAATCGCAATCCTTCTGCCGGTTGACCCGCTGCTTGAAAGTTCGGCTTTTATGGACATAGTATTACTATTTCCTTGAGTCTATTGTGCTCAAGGGGGTGTCGATCAGCATGAATCATCTCCTAGACATAAAATACAGAGGTGGCTCTCTGTACTCTAAGCTATATGTATCGACAGGATATTTCTTTTTGAAAGTGCTTTGCGGCTTGAAGCACTGCTAGGAATATCCGATGAGGTATGGTAATAACCGCAGTCCGTTGGCTGACATTCGCGTGACAATGCCACACAAATCTGCCCTATACATTTGCTATATTTTGCCCTCAAGCAAGCGCAGCTGCTACGTATTCGCTACGTTCGATTGCGGAGACTGAAGGTAATCACGATAAGGCTGAAGCAAATGTAGCTTCCTCCTACAGTTGGTATCACTGATGCAGTACCGGATAATTTGCTGGGCGGGTTTGGCCAAGTCAATGCAAGTATGGTTCGAGAGACAGAGAAACGCATTCAGAAATAATTATACAAATGCTACATTTCCCGACGGCGTGTGATACAATCCATTAGGTAATCTGTTTAATTTGTACATTTGAGTCGCATAAAGCATTTAATTGCCGAAAGTGTTCGAGGCGATTCCCAAACAAGATTCCAGAGTGCTCAATGATTTAAATTCATCAGCAGGACGGAGACCTTGCAAAACTATTGTCATAGCCAAACATTCAAGTGAAGTAAGAAAGCCATCCGTGGAATTGTAGTTCTACACCCAATTGGGCCATGCTATTATGTCACTTAAAAGCAAGAAAGCCAAAGCATCATTAACTCGTTTTTATGACGCTTGTTATATTCGTATACGGTGGTCACTCAAGCCGTGCAAGCACGCTCCACAACTTGTCTTTCGAGTCAGGGACTCTTATTATTCGCTAGTAAGTTTGTCCTTATTCGTCTTTGAAGCATTAACTAGTCATTACGAAACATCAGTCAAATCGTGGCCAACAACGAGAAATAAGAAAACTACGAGAACACATTAAAACAGCAAAAAGGCTGTTAGATAACTGGCACACTTATTCTTGGTACGAGATACTGACCGGTGATTTCGAACAATTCCATTTGTACATAGGGATCGAGGAAATAAACACCTGTTCGATGTTCTCAGATACAAAGCGGATCTCAGACAAAGTGTCAGAGAGACCGATAAGTCGCATGCCATCGAGGAACAGAAGGCTTGCTATCGAAAATAATTTCGGGAGGAAATAAGGAATGCTTGGTGTACCGAGTTGTTGTCTTTGGGGAAGAAGGAAACGTAGTTGGTAGTGCCAATCAAATGAAAGGGTTTTGAAGACGATTTGCACTTTGATTGGTTCAGATGTTGGGTGACTGGAATACGTCTTTTTGTCACACTAAAAAGTTATTAAGGCTGCTGATCTTGGCAAAATGCTTACGAAAAACAAAATTAAATCTTTCGTTGTGCTTTATAAAGTAGTACCCTTCAGTCGGATGAGAAAAAATGTTGACCCAGTACCCAAATCAAATCCAATATGCTCCAGTTTAACTAAATGAATCGTTAGCCGAATAAGGCTGGCTGGCTGAACAACATCCTCGGGTTGCCAGCTGGGTGGTTCGGCATTATTCCGCTCCAGCGAATGTTTCGGCGGCAGTGTTCCAGGATGTGATGCGTTTTCTGCTTGTCAATCGTTCTCCCTATAAATAGCCACATATGTCCGATTAACAGCACTGTGACGTGGCGGATGTGACTCGCCATTAAATAAAGTTATTGCCCCTTGCCTCTTCCAGAGTAGCATTATAACTTCAGCGTGTGTTAGGTGCATGGTACTCTGCAGGACCTGAAGGCGTTTGAATTAATTGGTTACTGGCTCCAATTAGTTTGTGACACACACATATGACCCTGCTGCTTTGTAGGTTAGATCCTTGAAAGAAGGCTCGGTGTAGGGCCCCTTGAGACAACCCTAGGGTGGTATCGCACCCACTGCTGAATCTTGAACGGACAATACTACTGCTTTCACCCTTTTAATGTTCAGCTGCTCTACTGTTCCTACAATTAAATCTCCACACACATATTTCCCACCTCCTATAATTCAACTGCATTTATGTTCTCCCAGGTCACCGCCAACAGCAGCGCACTAGTCTCACCTGACGGAAATCAAAGTCAAACTCTTGGTGTTTGATCCCCGGCGACCACAGCCTTTTCACACTTCACCGAAGCCTCAGCTTTTCTTCCATCTAGTTCTCCATTCAGCCTCCCAGCCTTCAATGTTCGCACTTTGATGCCGCTCGCACGGCAAGCAGGCCTGACTGTCACTCATGCGACGCTCTCGGTAGACATCTGTTGCCATTCCGAAACTAGGTTGCAAGACTCCACTACTGTCATGAGAATGGTCTCTTCTGCAAACCGTCATGTCAAATACCATTTGTGCCGGTCCGGTAACTCAGAGGCTACCTCTTCTCACCAGGCTGGTGTTGATGTTGGTCTGAATGACAAGGCTGCATCCGTTCTGCTTGACTGCATCCCAGTCAACAGTCGGCCACGTGCAGTCAGGCTACGAGGTTCATGTAATTTAAGTAAGCGTCGAGATGTTACATGCGCTTTATTTGTCGTTTCCGCCAACGCTCTTACAAACTGCAGCACAGAAACAGCCAAGAATTACCTTTACCAACAACCAAGTTGGCTCATGTATTCCTCCAAAATGTGTGGTATTCTCACTCTTGCAGGAGAAGTAAACGCACGAGTTAACCACCTGACACCAGCGCGGACAATCTTTGGGGTAGTTTTGGCTTTGGTAGCAGTCGATCAGATAATGGAGACAAAATACTGCTTCCTTGTTCAGATCATTGCTTGTTGCTTTCGAGCAGTAGTTTTTGACATTGGAAGAGGCAGACTGATTCATGGCGCCCGCCTTCTCAAACGCAAGAATGGTCCCAGATTGACTACAAACAGATAAGTTACAGATGGCGAGGAAGCGTATCAGACTGACGTTTGTACTTGCCAACTTGTCTGGACTCCGACGACGCACTGGTTCGCACTAAGTTCTGCATGCGTTTCGGAGGGCCGCCTAGGTATACAACTACGGACAGAGCGTAGAAAACCTACAAGACCCCAGGACATTAGCCAAATACCGGGCCGCCCTGTAAACTATGCTTCCCCCAGCTTCGGATGATGATCTGAATCCACAGTGAATACAAAACAAAACTGCCTTAGTTACTGACAGCATTAATAGTTTCGGAGTCACCCATCACCCGCCGAAAAGCTGGATCATTTCTGTCTCCTTGTCGCTGATGTGCAAACGCCGTTCGGTCCCGGTCGATTCTAGCTGTTTAAAAGAATGATGATCCCTAGATCGGGAACTGCGCATGAGTCCACAAAAGAGCCGTGAAACCGAGTGGTGTGAACGTACTAGAGAGATGGAACTCGCTAACCTTTCTGCTGATACAAGAAAAATTTACCATCTTATCCGAGACACCGAAAGATGCCGACCTGAAGTAAAGGAAGCGATCTGTGTAGAGGATCGCTCACTATTCACTAATTTCCAACGACGGCTGGAAGGATGGGTTGAACACTTGGGTTCGCAGTTTTGCTGGCCACCAACTCCATCTGCTTCCCCAGGAGCGCTCACTGGTGCTGAGTGGTCTTTTCCCACAGATCCATCTTCTCACAAGGAAATCTGACAGGTAATCCGCTGCCAGCAGCTCTATAAATCACCCGGCCCTAATGGCTATTCGATGATTCGAGAATTCACTACTTTGTTCTCAGAAGTCTGGCTGAAGGAGAAGGTTTCATCATCTTGGGGTAAGTCGATAGTCGTACGTATCTTCAAAAAGCGGCTGCGCACAATATGCTCCAATTACAGGGGTATTAGCTTGGTTCTCGCCGTTTGTAAGTTTCTGGTATCCATCATAATTCGATGGCCATCTCCAATTCGCCAAGCGCTACAGCGGGTAGAACAGGCTGGGTTCCGCCCTGGCCGCGGCTGTGTCGTTCATATCTCCAAACTCCGCCAGATGCTCCAACGCCGCCTTGTATAATAAAACCAACTATTGTAGTGCTTCTGAATATCCGCGCTGCCTTCGATTCTGTTCACAGGTCTACATTGTGGCAGTGTTTGTTGAGGAATGGATTTCCCGGGAATTTCGATTTCGTACTGCGTGCTGTGTACAGTCTGACCTCGGGGTGTAACGGCTTATGACGGGATTTCACCTTCCTTTTTTGTTAATACCGAAGTTCGACAAGGATGCGCTATCTCCCCGTCTTTTCTATTTTGCCATTGAAAATGTCCTGAAGAATGCTCTGAAAAATTCGTTTCGCTCTGGCGTTGAGCTGCTCCTAGGCAGCTGAGTTGTTGGCTTGGATTACGCCGATAATATCGTCCTGCTGGAGGTCGGTTCACAGGTCATTCAACTTGCACTCAACCTAGTGGCAATTTAAGAGCCAAAGTATTGGATGGCTTTTTCCCCATACAAGTGCAAATCTCTTTTCCTAAACTTTCAGAGGCCTGTACCTGTACTCACTCTTGATGGTGATACACTGGAGATCGCAAAGTTTTGTCCACTTGGGAAGTGGCATCACAGCTGGTGGAGCTGTTGGAGACGAGATTTCGACGGATATCTCAAGGGATCGCCTCGCTTTCTCTACTCAGAGGCACTTGTGGCTTCGTCATGAGATCCGTCTATCCATTAAATGGCGGGTTTATTGTGCGACTGTCCGTGCTGTACTGTTGTACGGTTGCGAGACATGGTCTATTCATACCGTTGACCAGCGCCAGCTGTCTTTGAGCACCTTTCCTTGCGGTTCATTTCCCGCGTGTGGTGGCTGCACTACGTAACCAATGTGGAAGTTAGGCAGCGTGTCTTGGGTTTGGGCAGCCATCCGCTTGAAGAGCTCGTCCCGTTGCGTCAGCTGCGGTGGCTTGGACACGTGCTGCGCATGCTCGTTCTTCGTCATCTGTGTCGCACGTTGTTCGCGGTTGATGGAAGGGAGTGGAGAAGACGGCGCTGTGGACAACCTACAACCATGAGAAGCCAGGTGAAAAAGCTGACGAAACAGTTGGCCCCCATCAGTTATTCCATACGTCCTGGTCTGGACTTCAGTGATGCAGAGTGTCGCTGAGTGGAGACCTTAGAAGTCATGGCTCAGGGTCAACGTCAATGGCGGACACATATCTCTGCATGTTGAGGTGATTTCCCTACCCTTCCCCAATAAAAAACAGTTAAAAAAGGCAGACGTCTGTGCGTAAAAGAAACTAGTGAAAATGGTAGCATGTTGTTTTTCTTCGATTTTTATCCTGTTTTCTTACTCTGCCATAGTTCTGAAGGCACAATATATGGTACATAAATTGTGCTCCATATATAATGTATATATATATATATATATATATATATGTTTGCGAAACTTGGCCTATTGGAGCGACTGGAGTGTAACGAGCAATTGCGCCTTGCCGCCAGCGCCTTCGATGTTTAGCTCAAATCTGGTGGTGACACCGTGCAGTTACATAGCGCGTTCGCCGCTATTTTGTTGCACAAAAGCAGCAACTGAGCAGCTCAATGACATGATCACTCTCTTAAGGCTCCAGTGATTAGGCCACGAGTTACGCATGCCAGCACACCGAATTCTGCCTCGAGGGTTACTTGCGTAGAGTTGAGAGAGCAATTGATGTGTTTCTCAAGAAGAATGATGGCTCCGGTTGACGCCATACCACTCCTGGGTTTGGGCTGGAAATTTGATGAATTCATTTAGATGGATACCCTTGTTGACATGGCGAGGATCTCACCTTAGTGATATTTATATTGGGAAGTACTTTGTCCCCCAATCGCTCAGTCTACCCCTCCAATCATGATCTCATTAGAGATGTATAAGATGAAAACATTAAACAATTTGTTTAATCTTGTATTTCTTAGGGTTTAATAGTTAACCTTTTCTTGTTCAAACTTCTTGTTGCACTTCATCGCGGAAAAGTATTGCTTACTCATAGTTAACATTCGGAATGCTAAATGATGGCTTAGTATTTGACACTTGTTTACAGTCACCGCATCCTTTGTCGCCCTGGACAGTGTGGTAATAAACTATCAACTTCACTATATCTTTACCGCTTTTGCACGCGTGGCTTTACGTAGACAATGCTCTCCGTTACGCCTAGTAAAATATCGACTGTTGCATACACTGCGTCACATATAATTGACTGCAGGTATCACAACGCTGTTTGCTTCACTCGGGAACTAGAAACTTCCCTGGTTTGGTTGGCGTTTCTGCTATCGCTACCTGGCACACGCAAGCAACTGCGATACCGGTCGTAGATTACATATTCGGTAATGGAAAAAACGGTCACTATTCACTCTGGTCACTATAGGTGTTTAAGTCAGCGATTTTGACAGGATCCTCACATAAACTTCAGCTGAGTTTTCTCAAACCAGACCAAATACCAACACAGGGGTATGACGAATATGTAGTGGTTATACAAATGAAAATGTTTATTTACCCGGTGGCAGGTACTTTGGAGCCCAGTTCTCATTAAGGAGGCTCTACTCAATTCTGCTGCGAGGCGCAAACCCAATGGCGTACAGATGACTTTTGAAATCATCCTACATATAGCTTGGCCGATGAGATCTCATTTGAGCAGCTGGATGGCGGGCAAAAATCGAATGAGCTTCGGCATGACGATACACACTGTTCTGACATTGCATTATTAGAAGGTGTCTATTCTCCTCTGTGCATGTTGATCCATTTTTTAAGGAATCATCTAACTTTTGCACGTGAGTAGCTAAGCACCCCGTCACTCCAATTGCACCAGGATAATAATAATATGGGTTGCGGGTTGCAGTCTGTTTCGGAGTGTCATCAATGCACGGGTAACCCCTTTAAGTGGTTCTGTTTTGAAGCGCAGTGGGCTTGTCTTCCAACATCGCGGATGATTTGCTTTGTTTTTTGATGCGTTTAGAACTTTTGAATTTGCCTTTAAGCGCGTAGTTGACTTGTGTTAATACGATACAATCATGAAACCATAGTATGCCTTATCTCAATATCCGCGGCACTTAAATCTCTTTGTACTGAATTAACCTTAAAGCCGGCCGTCACCGGCCACGGGTGAGGCTTTGTGGTCAGCCTTTTGCGAATGTCGGCACTGGCGCCAGGGCTGACATCAAACATGTTTTGTCTAGTCGCTGCCGTTGAGTTGTACGCGACTGAATAAACGTGTACTTCCATGCTTGATGTTTCGTTCAGGTTGGTATACTAATTCAATCGCAATGAGATGGATTCCAGAGCGTTGTGATGGCTTGCTCACTTGTATGGTCTACTGAATCGCGTTGAGTTACGACTTCCAAACTCCCCATGGTCACTCATAGCGGGTGAATCAATGTATTCAGGTGAAAAACCGCTCTCCCAGAGTCAACATGCTCAGTCGGGAGTTAGTAGATGATCCATTCCAATGATACTTATCCAGCAGAAACCACAGTAGTTGCTTTACACACGGTAGTTTTCACAATTAACACCAACCGACCAATGCAATCAAAATGTTCTGGGCGTTTTTTATGGACTCATGCATTTGTAGATAGGTGGATGAGCTGGTTTTCTCATAGTCTCCTTGTGCTGCTTCGGTGCTAATGAGGCTTGATTTGTTTCACTGCTAGGGAATGCTGTTTGTACATTCTTTCCTTTTCTCTTACCTGATTTTGGTATCATCATTGGGCTACGATTCGGTGTTGTCGGTGTGGTTCAGAAGTTTTGAAGCTTGCAACTTTACCGTACTTAACATTAAACGACTGAAGGCATATTTAGCCACAATTTCGGGAGAAAATATATGATAAGGTGAAATTGCTGTAAATTTGCGCATCAAAATTAAAGACGATATTCTCCATTGTCCTTTATCATAATTATACAATTTCCGACCAAATACAAAGGCACATCAAAGTTTGCCTTCCGTCGAGAAGTGTGATGCATGAAGGTGCAATATTTGAAGCTGCTCCAAAACGCCTGAGAGCTGCTCACCAAGCAAGAAAGCGTTGGTCACTTAACGATGTCTACCGTGTTAAGATCGTTTGTGACAACTGAACGACGAAGTACGGAGGGTATTTTATTAAGACCATCCATTATCTAAAATATCATGCTTACAATGTTTGCGATATCCATCCTCTAGTGTCTTGTGGTAGCATACACTCCGGCTTCTTGCTTATGCCAGATTTACGGTCACAATACTCAGCACACCCACGTGTGCTGATACGCATTCGATCCAACTTCACCAGCGCTATTTAGCGCACTTCATCTTTCGGATCTAGCTTGTTTGGAGCCGTTTTTATCTTCATATCCCATTTTTCGTTTTATTTCCGCAGTAATGCCAGCACCGAATTTTCAGCATCCAGAGCCACACATGTGGTCTCAAACGAAAGGCAACTCCGAGGTTTATACGATGATCCATCAACCATGGCTGTCGACCTCCAAGCAAAGTGGTTATCAGGCATTGTGTGACCCTATTTCTCATTCTCTACCTTAGCACAAATACCCAGCGGACGACCAATTTTCTTAAATTTGCCCCACCAGCCCTTTGCTCACCGAACGTGTCGACTCCGAAAGTACAGCCAATTAAACACAGGGAACATGCACGCAACCCCACGCGTTTGGCCACTTAACTAAAGGCCATCGATCAACACAATAGTATGTAGCGAGCAAAGCAAAAATGCGCATTCTGCCGCGCCAAAATGACAGTAGTATGAGCCTTTCTTTCATGCCACAAGAAGGTACGAACGAGAATCCAGTGTCCCTATTGTCATACACGTTATATTTTAAGTGTTCAAGACTCACAGTAAACAAGTTGAAGGCGAACAACAGTCGACCAGATTCTCTGTGTTTCCGTACACTAGGCTTGGTCATACCCCTGGGAAAGTTGGTACAAGAACAATCGCAGAAAAGCCAAAGATTGGTGTCAATGATTGAACAAATTTGGAATACCGAAACCGAATATTACGTATTCCAAGAAAATGTAAGCCAGATAGAGAGAGCGATAACAATTCCTGGTCCTTCCCACTGGGTTCCGCTTCAAAACGGAAGAAGGACGCTGGGAAGCGAGTTAATAATGCGTCACCTGTGGCTTTGTTAGTCAAAATCACCAGTGGCTTAAATACGCCTGAAACCGCCCTCCAAACTCTCAAAACTTTCAGAAAGATCTCAGCACTAGTGGTACTTTTAACGTGGTTTCTGCCAAAGATAAGTGAAAGCTAAGACCTTCATTTAATCCCACTGGAAGCAAAGTAAATAACGAAGGTGTAGCCGTAATTATACAGTCTCCACCGGTTGTATGCAGACCAGTTGGGTGGTCGACCTCAACACGGGCTGTATATAGTGTACCATTAGTAGTGGGCACTAGCTTTCCAAAATCGACGCCAGGTTCCTTTGAAGTGAAACAATTCGACAATGTGAACCAATGAAACTACATGTGTGACATCCCAGGTGTCGTAGTTAAGTCCGCCAACTTGACACGGATCACCGGTCACCCAAACTTATAACACTACAGTGGGCCGAGTGTTCCAGATGTATTGACTTCCGCCGCTGAAGCGGGGGCGTTTCCTTTATCATCAGCTGACCTCCAGAAATGGTTATGTTCCATCCGAATCTTTCCGGATACTCTTTGAAGCACCACTTGGAAGTTCGGAAGAAATCCGTATCTAGGAACATTCTTGTTCACGGTGTTTCCAAGGTTACAGGGTCATTTGAGAGTCCTCAGACTCTTCTAACGAATGTGATCAAAATCATTCTCGAAAAGTTGGGGAGTGGTGTTATTTCACAAGCAGAACTCGACGAAGAATCTGTCGAAATTGAGAACGGGAGTAACAGTATGATCCACACAAGGTAGAGCCAAGAGATGGAAAGCACTGAGTAGCGCTGGTGGAATTGGTTCGAAAGAGCGCAGGCACGAGGATGTGCGTGAAGAACTGGAATGACCACAGTGACTGAAGCGAGAGCCGAGATACAGTGGGGCCCTACGGTATTAATGCCCAGCAAACAGTGGACGGTGTCATAACCCTACTGGCGTATGAATTACTCCAAACCCATTGTCGAGAGATTTCTTTCACGCTTTCTGTAGTACTGTGTTTAATTTTTTAATTACCACCCTAACTATCCTACGGGACACTTCAAGCATTTGTTTATACCCGTCATAAAGCATTGCTCCGTTGCTCCAATTGTGCAGATCAAATCCAACACCCATACGAAGGTACAATACAGTATTACGCGAACATAAGCCTACGGCTCATCGACCATTCCAGATTTATTTAAATGTTTTGATTAAAATGGAAGCGTTTTCTAAGAACAAACTAATAAATTTCAACAGCGAATCTGCCCCACCCTCTAAGCTGTGCTTAGATTGCTGTTTCACTGCAATGTCGCTTACTATGCTCTTTGTTGTCATAACGATGGCATGTGTGTCACGGCTAAAAAGGAACCCTTTCTGGGTGCATTGACGCGCACCCTTAATTTGACTGGCTTATTACCATTAAGCAGCTTGTAGCCCATTCCCACCAAAGAGTTGGGGAGTTTACGACAGGGAAGTCATCCAGACTAATGTATCCCGCCTCACCAACGAATAAACAAAGTCGATCTTTGTGGGCAACACTCCGTTAAATTGCCATGCGTATCTAATTGTCATGCCCCACCTGGACCAAAAATGATGGAAACATGTCACACGGTGGTGAGGCATAGAGACATAATTTCGGTCGCACGGATCGGTGCCAAGAGGATTCACTGATTGCATGAAGTACATGTAGTTGTACCGGCGGAGAGACGACTTCGGCAACACAGCCACCACAATTGACTTGGTGGCATAAACAGACATTGAGGGAAGTATCCCCGTAAGAAACGGCAGTGCCCTTATCCAGCAGCACTTCATGAGGGATGCAAAATGAAAGTAAAGAAGTCTGTCTGATTTCTAGAGCCGAACAGCACATTATCTTGTGGTATACGAACAACGGCGTAATTGAGTGGGAACATACGGTAAATGGCAAATTACCCAATAACCTGTGATCTTTTCTCAACGGGGTGGACAGCGTCACCGTGATGTCAGATTTTATTGATGGCATTTGTGGATTGATCACCCAACTGGATAGGGGACAATGCGGGCTAGAGTTTGCCGTGAATACGTTGAGGCAAAAGCGCAAGCGTGCAGACGAGTCAACGTATCGCTTCGTCTCGTGTGCTTCACATGTTTCAATGTTTCGTCCCAAGTTTCGCATGGAGCGTGCTGTTTGCAATGTAAGGTCAGTTACCACACGTGAGTTTCAAGAATGATCTGAAAACGGACTCCGAATAACTTCAATGCTTTGTGTTTCTAAGCAGACGCACGACTGACCACTATACCGGTGGTCATAACGACACGTGCGGCACTGTAAATTGTCCATTCTTTCGGTTCGTCTAAGCCAAATTTGCTCATTCAAGACACGTTGATACTCGCAAGCATTTATCGTCAACTGTAATGTGCTGTCAATTCAATTGCCTTGAAAAGTCATCCGAATTCGGTCGAACCTGTACAGTATGCACGTGCGCCCCTTCCTCATCTCTGCAGGTCACGTCAACTGCCAACTGTAGCGGACTGCCAAGTGTTGACCCAGTTGAGTGTGTGGGACGTGTATGATTAATGCAAGTTATCAGCGAAGGGGTAGTCATGTGGCAGATGTGACTGTGGCCGTTTGACACTGATCACCAATAGCTTCTAACCGTGCAAACAAAACCTATGGAGCGTTCATACAGCGCATACATACGTGTTAGGAGACATAGGAAGACTGGGCTAATGGAAGGACGTGTTACTTTTGTTCAGTTATGTTTCCCAGACGCAATTTAGCTAAATAATAGAGAAACCCACCCTCTAAGCCATCTTGAGACCTTGGGTTTCTCGGTGTCCGTTTGAATCGTAGTGCCAACAAATGTAGTATGCCCCTACAAGAATAGTTCAGAATTATCAGTCGCATTTAGTGAAATCTTTTGTTCGTGCGAATTTCCTAATGTTCGTAGGTAACCAAATGAAGTCTTAGTAGACAAAGTCCATGTATCGAGTCCAAAAAGTTATTCAAAGGCAGTCCACCAGGTAAACGTACGGTAAAGAATGTGAATGGTGAAGTTTAAAGTAAATGGGTGTTTAGTAACGTTAGCCTACAGTGGTAATTTGTGCGGGCCAATTATAAGTAGCCAGAATGGCACTCACACAGCTGCGTCAACGATTGCATTGACTTGGGAATTCACGGTGTGACAGCCTGAGTTTGGCTATGTGGGTGCTTGGTTCAGCAAGGTCGTCATTAGTTTGCAGAAGAGTCATAACTGTAGTTCTACCTTCCATGCATACAAATAAATCATTCAAACCACATGGGAAAGCTAAATAACAAGGTAGCATAAGCGAACAGTTTGGACTAATTCTTGGCTTCAAGCTATTTCGCCTACCAATCATCGGAAGCATCGAAAACAAGATACGTTTTCCTGGTCGAAACGCGAAATTCCACCATGATGAATCCAACAGAGACGTTTAAACACCGTTGCAAAAGTATATCCCCGCGATCAGTTATACATACGAGGAATTATTCCTCTTCACCATAGTAGGAAGATACCTCTACATCCCACGCAAAGACGACTATCAGATGTGCAAGCTTTGTAGTTAATGAGACCCAGTATCTCACTATATTTGGATGCCACTAGGTGCGAAATTAAAGAATAAAGGACATGCTAAACATAACGGGCCTTAGGACGGCTTTATATCGCGTATCTCTAGTGACTCCTTCTAGGTAAATGGTAAGTCACTAACATGGTCATCTTACGGGTATCTTTAGTTAGTTTGAAGCGTGCTGCATCATGTAAACGCCCGTACTGCTACTGTAGGGATATGTAACAAATCCGGCACACAGTACGATTATTACAAGTCAAGCTGGCCCACTAATCCAAAAATTATCAATGTATTGCAGTCGCGAGCGCAAGATGGTGTGCGCGACACATTCTAAGAAATGACGACACGGAAACTTCGTCCTGTGCGTGACATCCGATTCTAGCTAATTATCCTGCCGCCTGATTGTCTGCATTGAAATCCCCTTCATGTTAAGTTACATGAAAAATGAAACAGTAATATAATACGGATTAAAAAGACAAAGTTTAACAAATCCCGAAAGATTTGTGTGAATTAGGTCCGTTCAAAAAGAGATGTTACACTAAATTGAAACGCGCGTCTTTAGACTCACCATACCGTCAACATTAACATGCATATATATCCATTTACCAAGATTTCCTGGGGGTTGGTGAGCACAATGTTCATCTGCGCCTTGTTGCCATTGAGTAAACAGACACCTACCTAAGTAATGTAGGTGACGCATTGCATCGCCGAGTTATTTTTTATAAATGGGCAGCGTGGGCGCAGAAATGACAAGAGTCGAAACAGCGTTCCACGTTTGACAAGTTCGAAGAGAAAACTAGTACCGGCGGCATTTCAGCCGGCTGAAATGGGTGGATGGTTTCAGCTGGTGACCTCTCCATTGTGTGTCGCAGCTAAGTTTCGGGAGGTTGCGGCAAGTGTGACCGAGGTGTTTCAAAATCTAGTGCACCAGTGTGGAAAAGTTTCGTTGTACACTCCCAAGTCTTTCCGCCGCAGATGGCCTAGCAGGGATAAAAATCCCTTCATCCTTTTGGCTGCTCCTCTTTGTGTGGTCTCCAGAGCAACAAGGTCCCGTTGTAACCATGGCTGCCAGGTCTGTATCGCATACTCTACATCGCGCCTCAATTACCCACTAAGCATTTGTGGGAAGATGGAGGGGTCGAACTGCCCGAATGACGTCTGTAAGCGAACCTATTGGTTCGCGGTTTTGAACACCTCCAAACAATGCTCCAACAGCTTGGATCGCCTTGCCTCAACACCCCAAGGTTGCGATGCTGTAAGGCGGTCTTCAAGGTGAGGTCTCCAAGCTTCTATGCGTTAGTTGGCTTGTGGCGTGCGCCCGATGTAGCTTTAAATTCAATCTCGATTTGAAACTTAGATATTCTAAGATCTACACTCAAACAGTAAGAACCAATCCATAGACTACAAATCGAAAAGCATGAACTAGTTAAAGATCAGATTGCATTCTGAACCGTTATGCTGTCATGTGGAGCCAGTTGCCGCATAGTTTGAGAACGTGAGGTCCAAAGGGGTTTCCTGCACTCTAGTAAACAGAGAATTAACAGCGAATAAAGAATAGACATGCTCAACATAGACGCGGGTATGACCACACTGTATGAGGATGTACCGGTGCCATAAATTAAATAACAAATTCTTTAAATTGAACTCAGTCGACATTTACCACCTCTTCGTTTGTATTTATGAAAGAACCTTTTTCCGAATTTCTAAATAACTCTGGTTTTTGTCCGCGGGTATCAATACAGGAACTATGGAGTGATTACTAATACCAGTCGATACCACTTTCTTCACACTTCGGCGATTCCAAATGGTCGAACCATTGAAGCATCGACTCGGAACCAGTTTCCAACTAGAACACAAACTGTTATTGGCAATCCAACCGCGGAATTTGATCGCGCCAACCACATGGTCCCGTCTTGCACTATCAAGATATAAACTATTCTTTTATTTTTTATTTATTCATGATTCCTTTTTTTAAATTCGCTCTAAATGGCAACTATTTCTTCTCTCCAGGAGACGACAGTCCAACTATTGACAGCAAGTCTCATTTCTCAGCGATACCAATTTCCCTATATTTCGAACGCATTAAACTGATGGATGAAACAGGAATCTCTTTACAAAACTTTCTTGCATATCGAGAATTAGAGCAGCCATCATTTTTCGAAACTACTGCTGACAAATTGTTGGGAAAATGAGTACGCCTTTCTCGCTTAGTAGCAAAATCTACTGTTTCTTTGTTAGTTAGTATTAATTACTATTACTACCCTTCTACCACCATACATTTCTTTGTCTTTACTACATTTTCGATCAAGACTGAGCCGATCTTCTGAGTTGAAGGATTGAAGCTCCCAACCCTGGTAATTTTACCTATGCAAGGTGGGTTGTCATTTGCTCCCTGGAGAGACAAATATGCTAGACTCAAAAATCCGAGTGATGGTAGGAGCTAGATAAGTTTAGTGACCACACAATATACACATAAACAGCCATAGAAATGAGCTAACCAGTTGACGGCTTATCTGTTTAAAAGACACACCGAAACAAGGCCAGGATAGGAATGCAAGTGCGAGTGCAACACAGTGAGGGATTAACTCGAGGGTAAGTTAGCCCCATAAAACGATGACATGGATGAGCATCTTACATTACCTGAACGTTGAATATTTTAAATTATTAATCTTATAAACTCTTATTATTCCTAAATGACTCACTCGATAAAATAACCCTAGCCCCATTGAAAGTTTAATAGCTGCTCTGGAAATCGCCATAAAAATAATTTATTCCGTGCGAACCCGCAGCATTTAATCGTTAGACCATTCAGCTGAACTATGACGCAGGCTGTCCAGGAATACAGCTTTACAACCCTTGCTTTATTTTTCGCCATGAATAATGAAAACGAGTTCATCGGTTGACATAGAGGTAGGGATTGCAAATGTAGGTGATACACTCGATCCTATACCCTACTCTTCTCTTGAAAATCATTATAAGCTCGTTCGGCTTTTTTGAGTCCATGAGAGCACGATGTTCTTGATAACACAAGCTCTCAGCTCTGCCAGATCCTAAGTTGCAGATTATATTATGGATTTTATATAGTATGGTGAAGCCATGGGATATCTTATAGCAGCTAACCAGTTTGCTGATGTTTATTTTAGCAAGTACGCTGGCGCGAGCCTTCGCAGTAGTGTTGGGGGTCTTTCTTTAACAAGACTGGAGAGATACTATCTTAGCATTGGTTACAATTATGATAAAGGCAGTCAGCGGCAACGTGAGGGTTCGCATGTGAGGAAGGATCTATCCCACTGCATAGATCTTATTAGTGTTGCCAGCGTGTTCCAGTTGATCGAAAGGTATGGAGGGTAGAATATATCATTGTACTCTGGCTTCCGTGCTTGTGCGGGCAATGCGTAATTGAATAGTGTCACGTTATGATCATTACCAATAGTTGGTCCCGATCTTGACATTCCAATCGGTAATTACCAAAGTAAAAATGTGATACTGGATGTTGTCATTTCGTGTTGGCGATGAAAGTTACTGTGGCCATTATTGTGAGCAGAGAGTCGAGACAAACACAAAAAACAGGTAGGAACATGCACGTGTTCCACTACCCTTTTGGAATATAGCATCCCCCTTCGAGTCGATTTTAGTTAGCCGGATGATCTGTGATGCAATGAAATATATCCACAAGAAGCCGGATTTCGATTTTGCCACTGTATGGGGAGCTGTAGAAGACCATAAGGGGAAGTTGCACTGTATTATGTCAGCTGTTATCCAAACAGAATTAGCGAAATCCGAGTGATGGTAGGAGCTAGATAAGTTTAGTGACCACACAATATACACATAAACAGCCATAGAAATGAGCTAACCAGTTGACGGCTTATCTGTTTAAAAGACACACCGAAACAAGGCCAGGATAGGAATGCAAGTGCGAGTGCAACACAGTGAGGGATTAACTCGAGGGTAAGTTAGCCCCATAAAACGATGACATGGATGAGCATCTTACATTACCTGAACGTTGAATATTTTAAATTATTAATCTTATAAACTCTTATTATTCCTAAATGACTCACTCGATAAAATAACCCTAGCCCCATTGAAAGTTTAATAGCTGCTCTGGAAATCGCCATAAAAATAATTTATTCCGTGCGAACCCGCAGCATTTAATCGTTAGACCATTCAGCTGAACTATGACGCAGGCTGTCCAGGAATACAGCTTTATCACCCTTGCTTTATTTTTCGCCATGAAAACCTATACTACAAGCATGAGCAAGTAATTACGTGTACATATATGAACTGCGTTAAAAGTAGATAAACGTACAAAATTGAGGAGGACTATACGTGCTATAAATGGGAGGACCAAATTTACATAGAAATTTTGTGATTGGATTGCCAAGGCCAAAGCAAACGTGGACCGCGCTACATGTTAAACTGAGCCTTGGTCACTGCCATCAAGGCAACAGTAGTCAGAGCAGAAGAAAATTGCATATCCTCTTCCAAACAACACGGCAAAATCATGAAGCGTTACAAAGTTATTGAATCTCATCCCGTGAAAACACAAGGCCCCGAAAAGTAAAGCGATGAAACTATGTTTAAACGCGTCGTGGTTGTGCAGAGTATCTGAGCGGGAAACATCCAATTTCCATCTGCTTCGACTACGGTCCCAGTGAACGCAGTGAACAAGATTTACTTCAATGTGAAGCGAGTTCCACTTTGAGATTGCTAGTCACAATCTAATCACACAAAGTGAAGACCAAAATCGAACTTCCAATTAGTCATTAACCTTTGTGCAAAAGGTTGCCCGCCGTGCTTCGGTAGATAAACAGGTAGAGGTTCAAGCTACCATTCAGATGTTCGCGGGTTCGTGGACTGCTATCTCCACCTGATGAGATGAAATGACATCGTAAGGCGTCGTCGTTGCGCAGTGTTTTCTGGCGTGCAACAAACAATTTCCATTCGCTTCGACTACGGTTACAGTGATCGCAGTGACCAAGGTTCACTACAATACGAAGCGAGTTTCACAATGAGATTGCAATTCGTAATCCCATCACACAACGTGTAGTCCAAACTTGATCATCCAATTAGTAATTCTTCGTACTGCAAAGGGTTGAAAGCTGTGACCCGTAGACAAAGAGGAGGAGGATACAGTTAGTATTCCAATGGTCGCGGTCTTGAGGCCTGCTGTATACAACTGTTGAGATTAAATGATTGCGAAACGCGTCGTCGTTTGCAGTGTATTCTGGGAAGTAACAACTATTTTCAGAATCGACTGCGGTCCCAGTAATCGCATTGATCAAGGTTCACTTCAATGTGAAGCGCGGCCCACATTGAGATGTTTCGTCGCAATGGAATCACACAAAGTCTAGCAGAAAATTGACCTTCCCATTAGTCAATCCTCGTTGTGCCAATGGTTGCAAGTCGTGACGCGGTACACAAATGGGTAAGGAATTCGGTTACTATCTCAATGGTCGCTGGTTGGAGGCAGGCTATCTCAAATTGATAAGAGGAAATGTCATCGAAATGCCTCGTGCTTGCGCAGTGTTTTTAGGCGGGCAGCACTCGATTTCCATACAGTTCGACTAAGGTCCCAGTGATCACAGTGACAATGATTCACTTCAAACTGAAACGCTGTCCACATTGAGATTATGCTTCGCAATCCAACCACACAACGTATAGTCCAAAATTGACCCTCCAACCTGTCATCCACCGTTGTGCCACTGATTGCATGCCGTGAACCGTTAGCCAAAGCAGTAAAGGCTTCAGCTGTCAATTTTAGTCGCCGGTTTGAGGCCGGCAACTCCACCTGATGAGATAAAACGACATGGAAACGCGTCGTGGTTGTGCAGTGTTCGTTGGCGGCCATCACCCAATTTCCGTCTTCTTCGACTACTTCCCAGTGTTGGAAGAAACCATGGTTCAATTTAATGGGAAGCGATGTCCACTAGGAGAATGTGAGTCGCAATCCAATCACAAAACGTATAGACCAAAATTGACCCTATAAATTCATTCATTCACTTTTGTCGCAGAAGTTTGCACCCACTGAACCGGTAGCCAAATGGGTAGAGGATTCGGCTAATTTACAAATGGTCGCCCCGATTAAAAGGAATGACATAAAAACGCGTCGTGGTTGTGCAAAATATCCCAGTGCGCAACACCTAATTTCCACCTGCTTCGACTACGGTCCCATGGAACGCAGTGAACAAGATTCACTTCAACGTGAAGCACGGTCCAAATTAGGATTGCGCTTCGCAATCAATCACTCTACGTGTGGTCTAAAATTGACCATCCAGTTAGACATTTAGCGTTGTGCCAAGGGTTGTCCACCGTGACGTCGAAGTCAAAGTGGTAGATGTTTCGTCTACTACACTAATGATCGCAGGTTCAAAGCCTGCTATCTCTAGCAGACCCGAAGATTTTACATCGAGACGCGTCGAGCTGTTGCAGTGGATTTCATCGAGCAACATATGCAATTTCCATATGCTTCGACTGCGGTTCCAGCGATCGTAGTAACTAAGGTTTAGACCAGTGTAAAGCGCCGTCCACTTTGAGATTGCACATAGCAATCCAAGCACACAACGTGTAGTCAAAATTTGACCCTCCAACTAGTCATTCACCGTTGTGCCAAGGGTGGACCGCCGTGACTCGGTACCCGAAGGGGTAGATGTTTCGGCTATTATTCCATGGGTCGCAATTTCTAGGTTTGCTATCTCCACCAGATGTGATGGAATGATATAGAAACGCGAAGTGGTTGTGCAGTGTTTCCGGGCGGGCCACACCCAATTTACATCTGCTACGAATACGACTCCAGCGATCGCAGTAACCAAGGTTCACTTCAAGTTGAAGCGCGATCCACATTGAGATTGCGCTTCGCAATCCAAGCACAAACATTTTGGTCCAAATTGACCCACTTATCAGTCGTTCACCGTTGTGTTAGGCATTTCATTCCGTGTCCCGGATGCAAAGTTGTAAGTGGTTCGTTTATTGTTATGCTGTTCGCGGGTTCGAGGCCTGCTTTCTCCACCCGATTAGACGAACTGACATCGAAACGCGTCGTGGCGGTCCAGTGGCTGCTGGTGGGAGGCAGACCATTACTATCTTCTTCGACTACGGTCCCAGTGATCGCATTGACCATGGTCCACTTTAAAGTGAAGTGCCGTCCACATTTAGATTGCGCGAAGTAAACCAATCAAACATCGTGAAGTCCAACATTGAACCTCTAATAGTTCATTACCCGTTGTGCAAAAGGTTGCCCGCCGTGACCCGGTAGCAAAATGGGTAAATGTTTCGACTATTTTCCAAAGTTCGCGGGCTCGAATCATCTTTCTCCCCGTGATGCGATGAAACGATATCGAAACGCGTCGTCGTTTTCAGTGTATTACAACAGGCAACACGCAGTTTTCATCTGCTTTGAATACGGTCTCAGTGATCGCAGTGACCAATGTTCACTTCAATGAGTAGCGAAGTTCACGTTGCAATTGCGCTTTGCACTCCAAACACAAAAGGTGTAGTCGAAAATTGACCCTCTATTTAGTCAATCACCGTTGTGCCAATGATTGCCCGCCGTGACACCGTAGCAAACTTGATGGAGGATTCACCTACTATTCCAATTGTCGCTGATTCGAGGTGTGCTATCTGTACCTGATGAGATGAAATGACATGGAAAAGCGTCGTGATTGTGCAGTGTTATCAAGCGGGCCTCAACAATTTCCATCTGCTTCAACTACTTTCGCAGTGATCAGTGACCATTGTGAATCGCGGTCCACATTGAAGTTGCGCGTCGCATTCGATTCACTAAAAGTGTTGTCCAAAACTGACCCTTCAATTAGCCATTCACCTTTAAGCGAAGTTTGGAACGCCGTTTCCAGTTCTCCAAGTCGATAGAGTGTACGACGGCTATTCCAATGGTCGCAGGTTTGAGGCCTGCGTTTCTCCACTTGATGAGATGAAAGGATATCGACATGCGTCGTGATTGTGCAGTATTGTCTGGCAGCGAATCAAAATATCTATTCCTTTGACTACGGTCCAGGTGATCGTAGCCACCAAGTTTCACTTCAATAGAAAGCGCGATCCACAATGAGATTGCGAATCACCATCCAATCACACAGGACATTGTAAATAATCTACCGTCCATTTATACCCATCGCAATGAGGCTGGAAATTACCGTGGTGCGATGGTTTGTGTGCCTCAGCGATCCGTTAAGCTATGCAGGGTGGTGCTTTTTTGCACTTTCAGAGCCACTCATACCAGATTGATCTATGGTTAGAGGCCAGACAAACTCAGCTTCCTGATTTTCCAGGTTGGGGGTTGGAATGAGGTTGCTCCTTATTCCATAAAACGAAATCCTAGTAGTCCAACTCCAAACCCGCTATCTTGCGGTCAGGTTTTTGAACCAAAGGCTTTGGTTGAGCACCCTAATCTTTCTCCAAACTAGGCCTGGGCAACCTGACAGTATCCTACCCACGCAATACAATGAATTCCTCTTCAAACAGTTTCTTGATGCTCTGGTCACCTCAGAGGATAATCAATGGTGACCTATCTGCTGCATCAAGCAGGGTGGATAGGGGTTTGGGTGTTACTGCTCAAGCCTTCCCATCTTCTTATTTTCCCTCTTACGATTTTCATCCTTACCGTCCTGTTCCAGTCTCACTATTATCCCCCCTGTTTTCAACCCCCAATTCTTGGCCCTCCCCCACCTTGCTTTGATGGGCTTTTACCTTCTAGTTTCAGCTCATATGTGAACGCGGAGCGTCATTCCTCTCCTGTCGATAAGCCCATGTCCAACCAAGCGGCCAAACCAACTTCATCGGCTTCCATTTGGAGCCCTCTATCATCCTTCAGATTGGCATGCCACAATGTACGCACATTACTACAGATCGATCAACTGGCAACACATGCCCGAATATTAAATATCATCTAGATCGATATCTGCTGCTTATCGGAGACCTGCCTGCAAGACTCGAGCTCCGTGTTCACTCTGCGATCCCTTTCAGGTGACACCAGCATCACTTTCTCATTGTGCCTATCCGTTGACGATGAAGCTTCGAGCACCGACCAAGCCGGTGTTGGTATCGCCCTCAGTTCCCGGGCTGAAGCTGCTCTGGTTGACTGGATTCCAATCAGTAGCCGGATGTGTGCGGTACGATTGGCTAGCTCGTTCAAAGCTTCGAAGTCGCGCGGGACTAACAGGTGTCTATTCGTTATTGCTGCCCATGAAACCACAAACCGTAGCGATGATTCGGTAAAAGACGACTTCTATCACCAATTGAACGAGCTCGTTCGCCACAGAAGTAGCCCCGACAGTGTTGTACTGGCTGGGGATCTGAACGCTCAAATTGGAAAATTTACACACTGATGAACTGCATCTGGGCGGACAGAACGGTGTAGGCTCCCGTAATGATAACGATGAGCGGTTTCTTCATTTGTGTGAAGATGCTCGATTATTTCTTGCAAGCACTAATGTCCGACACAGCACTCGCCGGAGGGTGACTTGGTGCCCACCAGTCTCGAACCAGCTATGGACGCAAATCGAGCACATTGCGAAAAGTTACCGATGGAGAGGCTGCGTCCAGAACTGTCGCTCGGTTCGGAGCACAGGTGTTGGCACCGACCATGCACTTGTATGTGCTGACGTGCGCATTTACACCAGCCAACTGGCGAAACCAGCTGTGTTGAATGCCAATCAAAGTACGCTGTCATGTGAGTTGTGTAAGCGCTCACTGGATGCATTTGAAGCTTACTGATCTCTCACTCACCAGTCCCTACTAGCAGCAGGAAAATCCTCATGTGGTAAGTCTAATCGTCAACATGAACATTGGGTCTCTTCGCAGTCTCGGGAACTCATCGATGCTCGCCGGCTTATTCCGGCTGGAAGCGGACACAATGAAACTCGCAAAGAGCTCTGGACAAAACTCCGTGCTAGCCTGAAGAGAAACCGCGAACCTTAGTGGTCTCATCGTGAATCAGAAATGGAAATGGCCGCTGCCCTTGGTAATCATCGTAAGTTATTCTGTCTGATACGGGAAACGGGCAGCAGAATAGCTGGTGTTAGTGAAACTATACGTGAC
>OX104065.1:84476530-84501227 GCA_944474145.2 Dicrocoelium dendriticum | reverse complement strand
CCGAACGCCGTCAACACAAGGAATTCTTGGACTCCTTGAAGGCGGTGTATGGACCGAGATTGGAGCCGCTGAGGACACTGATCGATGTAGTTCAGGCGCTACCTGCACCCAGACTGCAGACATAATGCAGGTCTGGCGGAAACACTTTGACTGTCTCTTGAACAACCGTTCAGAGATCGACTGGCCTACATTGAACGGCCTGAAGCAGCACGATGTGAAGGCGGATCTGGCGGATACGCCGAGACTGGATGAGACGCAGAGAGCACTTGCTCAGCTGCGAAACGGCAAATGTGCCGGAGGTGACGGGATCCCACCTGAAGTATTGAAACACGGTGGACCCGCGTTGTTGACTGCGCTGCACCACTTGGTGCAACGCGTGTGGATTGAGGAGGAGGTGCCTGCTGAGCTGAAGGATGCCCTTGTGCTACCACTGTACAAGGGTAAAGGTAGCAAGCAATGTTGCACGAATTATCGTGGCATCAACTTGCTGAGTTGTGTGGGCAAGGTGATTGCCCGAATCCTGCTCAATCGCCTCGTGAGTCAGATTGTGGAACCAAACGTGGCGGAAGAGCAATGTGGATTCCGTTCGGGTCGCAGCACTATAGATATGGTGTTTGCGGCTCGTCAGTTGCAAGAGAAGTGCAGAGAACGACACCAGCCTTTGTACTCGCTTTTTGTTGATTTCACCAAGGCATTTGATACGGTGAACCGCGAGGCACTGTGGCTGGTGTTGGGTAAGTTTGGTTGCCCGCGTAAGTTTGTAAGTTTAATTGAATGTCTGCACAGTGGTATGCGAGCGAGGGTGCAGCTGAGTGGAGAGACCTCGGATGACTTTGCAGTTGTCTCTGGTGTGAAGCAAGGCTGTGTGTTAGCTCCTGCCCGGTTTAATATCTATCTTCATGCAATGTTGTCTTGTGCTTTTGATGCGGCTTGTGCTTACGGTGTTCGTGTGGAGCACCGTATTTATGGTGGGTTGCTGAACATCCGTCGTTTCGGTGCGAGAACTCTAGTCTGTGAGACAACTATCCGTATGTTGCTGTTTGCTGACGACTGTGCGTTGTTTTCACACAGCGCGGATGAGTTGCAGCACATGACTAGTGCTCTGGCTTCGACAGCGGCCAAATTCGGGCTCACCATCAACACAAGTAAAACTGTCTGTCTCTTTCAGCCTTCACCGGAGGTGCAATCTTCAATATTGCCGCAAATCAGCATTGGTGCTGAAGTATTGGAAACCACCTCCCGCTTCTGCTACCTTGGGAGTGTGATGTCGACTGATCAGCAACTACACGTTGAGTTGCGTAATCGCGTGTCGAAGGCGGCAGCGGCATTCGGGAAGCTTGAGTACCGAGTGTGGAACAACCATCAGCTTAGCATTGGCACGAAGCTGATGGTGTACAAATCCATGGTACTGTCCGTTCTTCTATACGGCAGTGAAACGTGGACGATGTACCGTCGGGATGTGCGATAACTCGAGCGGTTCCATCAGCAGTGTCTGCGACGAATTTTGCGGATCGGCTGGGGCGCCAGAGTTGCAGACACGGAAGTGTTGCGCCGAAGTGGGATGTATGCAGTGGACTGCATACTTTTACTGAGACACCTGAGATGGCTCGGTCATGTGAGCCGTATGGATTCGACGCGGATACCGAAACAACTTTTATACGGTCAGCTGAGTATTGGGAAGCGGCATGCTGGGAAACCAAAGTTACGTTACCAGGACATGATTAAAGTGAGCCTCACACGTTCTAATCTTGATTGCAGATCATGGGAATCGAAGGCGGTTGATCGTGGTGCATGGCGCGATCTAATCACGAAGGCAGTTGCTGAAGTGCGGGAGAAAGCCCTCATGCATGCAGAGAAGAAGCGGCAGTTGCGGAAGCGGCAAGCACCGATGAATTGTACTCCATCGACATCAAACGCGTGGTGCTGTAGCACATGCGGTCGCGAGTGCCTTAGTCAGGCAGGCCTAGTGAGCCATGAGCGAGGACACTCGGGACTACTACCGAAGCGACGACGGGTTCTGCAGATAACTAGGCAGAAACGGCGCAGCGTTTGTAGGCACGCTGAATTCGATTTACTAACCGCGTGCTTGCATGCTAGGTCTCTTTATTTCAGGTGGTGGTTTTACAATTTTACTTTAATGCTTTCCTTTCTCATATAAATATCTCCATGTACTATGTTCCATTAACTTGCACACATCGCCTAAGCCAATTGTATTCGATTTCCATAACATTTTTGTGTTCGTGGCATTCCGTGAACTATACTTCCTGACCTCGTGCACTTAGCTAGGATTTGTTTGTAAACAACTTATTACATATGCTATTTAATTAAGGTTATATCACCGTTTCCTTATGCATTAATCGAGTTTTGCTCTTTTCTTTTTCTCTCTCCCTTTCTCTCTCAAGTGATTGGCTGTTGTTTGATATCCCCGGTGTGGCTGCGCTTGATGTGCATGTTGACAATGTGCCTACCTGTCTATTACCCACTACGTCGTCCATACTGGCTCCAGGAGACAGTTGGTCGTTGCTGGAGGGGACGGGGTGCACGGTCCTTGTGGCCGTGCTAGGCTGGAAGAGCGGTTACATGCACTCAGTGTGGACCGGACTACGATCCAGCCACCGCCTTGTGTGCGGTTGATTCCCCAAATACAGCGTGCTTGTGTATGCCTGTGAAGGAGTGTGGGCCGGCTCCGTTGATGAAACCTGGTTCCCATCCGCATGCCTCCCGGTCTTATTCCTTCGGGTTTACACTGGATATGGGTTGTGTTGTTGGAGCTGTGGGTGGTGCAGCGCAAGCCATCCATGGCCCCTCTGTAGGCGCAGGCGTCCTGTGGATGGCTGCATTGACAGGCAAATCCGAAACCGGATGCCGCCAACCATGGTTGGCAGGCGTCCTGTCACTGCAGCCATCCACAGCACGCCTGCGCATACAGAGGGACCATGGATGGCTTGCGCTGCACCACTCTCAGCTCTAACCACACACCCCTATCCAGTACAAACCCGAAGGAATAAGACCGGGAGGCATGCAGATGGGAACCACGTTTCATCAACGGAGCCGGCCCACACTCCTTCACAGGCAAACACAAGCACGCTGTATTTGGGGAATCAACCGCACACAAAGTGGTGGCTGGACCGTAGTCCGCTCCACACTGACTGCTTGGAACCACCCTTTGATCCTAACGCGGCCACAAAACCGGGCACCCTGTCCCCTCCTTCAACGACCAGCTGTCTCCTGGAGCCCGTATGGACGAGGTAGTGGGTGATAGGCAGGTAGGCCCCTTGTCAACATGCACATCAGTCGAAGCCTCACTGAAGATAGCAAGCAACAGCCAATCACTTGAGAGAAAGATAACAAAGAAAATAAATCTAGTAATTCATTAGGAAAGGGTGACATATATCTTAAAGCAATGAGCAACTGAAGTAAATTGTTTACAGAAGAATGCGAGATAATTCCCGAGGTCAGAAAGTATACTTTCGGAAATGCCGCGAACACAAAAATGTTATGTAACTCGAATACAACTGGCTTAATTGACGTATGCAAGTTTATAGAGTAGAGTACAGGTAGACATTTATATGAGAAAGCAAAGCATTGGGACAAAATTGAAAACTCACCACCTGAAATAAAGAGACTTAGCACGCAAGCAAACGATGACATAAATCTTAACTTAGTGAGCATATGAAATAAGTTGTTTACAAAAGAATACGTTTACAAAAGAATACGAGGTAAGTTCACGAGGTCAGGGGATTTATTTTACGGAAATGCTACAAACCCTAAAACGTTATCGAAATAACTACAAGTGGCTTAAGTGACGTGTGCAAGTGTATAGAAGAGTATATATATAATCAAACTTCTACCGCATTATCTCCTTGCACAACTCTATAATGTCAGCCACACGAGCGCGTTAAAGCACCTTGTCTCATCATATTATCGTAACCGTTTACTTGATGTGCGAAACCGAATATATAGAAACTGTGCTCCGATAAGCCTGCTGATCATATACCCTACGTGCCTGCTCATTTTCTTTGCATTCCGGAGGAGCTGAAGCGAATGAGAATAGAAGTGGAGATGGAAAGCCAATTGTCTTTCATGGATGTATTAGTAACCAGAACCATGGAAAGGAGGCTGCGTTCCTCAGTTTACAGAAAATGGACACACTGACCAAATTCTGAACTTTAATGGTAACCACCCGAAATGCCACGAAGTAAGCTGTGTGCGGACACTATTTGGTAGAGTGCAAACACACTGCGGTACCTCGGAGGCAAAGCAACAAGAAAAGAAGCATCCATTTAAATGTTTCCAACTCGACGGATACTCGCAAAGCTTCATCCGAAGGTGTCTGAACCACAGTAAACCAAACAAACAGTCTACACCATCGACGGAGAGACGCGTTGTTTTACCTTATATGAAGAATATATCCGAAATGGTAGCAAGACTATTCAAACAACATCACCTCATCGTAGCACACCAATCAACTGTCATATTGAGGAAAACTCTGTCGAAACCGAAAGAGAAACTGGACGCCCATGAGCAAAGTAATGTTATATACAGACTAAGTTTTAGAAATTGGGAAAAGGACTATGTTGACCAAACAGGTGGAAAATTATCAACACGATCACATGAGCAGGAAAGAGCATGTAAAAGGCACAGTGCATCAGCGTTAGTCTCAGCACACGTTGATGAAAAATAACACAGCTTTGATTGGGCCAAAATAGATGTCCTGGCACGAGGTGAAACAAGAAGAGAAAGGGAGTTCCTGGAAGCGTGGTTCTCAAAAAAGGCTCGATCAACCTTCATATCGAGATTGACCCAGTTTAGCAATCCCTCCGACGGAGAGATCTTGGCGAAGTTAGGAGACGCAGCTTGAATAGGAACAACCCGAGCCATGACTTCCGCCCCGGGGAAGTGGGTAAAGATCACGGGACACAGATCGAAGCCGTCAGTCTCGAAAAGTCATCTGCACGTCGATTACGGATCGACAATTCAATCAACGAGGTTACACTCCACATCTCGATGCACTGATGATGCCGCCTCGCATGTCGGTGAAACGTTTGCAAACAAAGATCACAGTTTGTCGAAAAAATGAACAACTGAATACAACTGACTTCTTACGATCACATGGCTAGTACCGCAGTTGTTGCGTACTCCTTCAGTTCATGGATGCTGTGACTGCGACGAAATGTTTTAAAAGTCCAGACAGATAACAAAACGTATTACCGTCGAAGTACTGCGCGTCGTGATAAACAAAACGCCCGTTCAAAGGGAAGTCTGGCGGATCCAAGTCTAGTTGTCCCTTAATGGAATACAATTAACAACGTATGAATTGGACACAGGTACTCCAAGCCGGTGATCCACACCAGTCTGGAAGTCACAAGCGGCTCTTAAAATCTGACCATTTATGTGATTATGAACGCAGATGGAAACCCCTGCATTACATTCAGTGACTTGACTGCTAGCGTCAAGAATTCATCAATCGCAGCACTCGAAAACGAAACACATGACTTTGCTACAAAGACTACCGTATTGTTCAATGCCACATCATCTATGAAAACAGCGCAGCAGGGTCAATAAATAGTGGCGGCGCAAGAAGTTCACTCTAGTAGTTCATGTAAATACGGAAACTAGCCAAACGCTGCTCTATCATTTACCGACGTATTTGCAGCTTGTTGTAAATAATTTACAGCGGGATCCCAGCACGCTAGCCCTAACATGGACAACCATTACAGGCAGTCATGTCAGCAGGCATATTTTCACGCACTGATATACATTGCTGCCGAGGGGCGAGCTACACCAATACATCTTGTCATCAGAAAGCAGCGAGATCCTGAAGCCTTGTTGGAAGATGACATTGGCTCCACAAGGCATGCTTACCACGCATTTACAGTGTTTTCCACAGCACAATACGCAGGCAGCGCCTATAGTGAAGCGCAAGTATCTGCCATACCCAGGGTAGATTTAAACAGCAACTTCTTAACGTCATGCCAAACCACCTACTCAGCAGCTTACTACCTGTGTTACCAATTGGGGGAGGTTATATCTGAATCTTCTGCATTTTACTCTCATTTGAATGGCCTCATTATGAACACTTTTTGCTTAGGGACATCGGGCACTTATTCGTTCCCGGTTTCCGCGTTCCCGTTCGAGTGCTTTGCTAAGAACTGCTTCAGACGTCCTGTATCGCGTACCGTAGAGGAGACGCGTCGCAGCTCCCATGTAATCGCTTTCTCTGAGCATAGCTATCGCAACGATGGCAAGAACTGGAGCTCGTTTATAATTCACAGGGCACTAAATGTCAAACACAGGGGAATGTACTATTTAGGTTTCTTTTCAACGGACACCTAAAATTGGAAGGCCTTGTAAGATTTGTTCTTAACTGTGAATGCGATTGCAGGGTAAGAGTTGTTTAACGCCAACAGTAGTTGTCTTGCTTAATTGGCAGTGTGTACAAAGAAGAAAGACTTATTCATGTAGCAGCTACATGAATTCACGTGGTGTATCTTACATCCTGATGATCTCTGTAGGCAACATATCTAATCCTCTAAGTAAATGTAAAAAGCTAATAAAAATACGCGAATTGCTGGATTCAGATTACCCTGTACAAATGTTGTTCTTTTTGCTCTTTACACACTGGCAGGTGTTTGTTGTTCTGTTCAGCCTACCGTTCTCAAAATACTAGCAGTCTTATTTGTGATCGGCAATCACTCTCTCCGCTTTCAACGAACGGACGAGAAAGGTAGTAGGAGAGGTAGTCACTGAATAGCAAACAGGATGCATTTTCTAATGTCAAAGGTGCGCAAAGTGGAACAAGCGTGATTTCGGAACGATTTGACAGAGAAAAAATGCATGGTAAGCAGCCCTACATGCCATCCAAAAACAGAACCTCAGATAATGGAAACTTCATTTATGTAGTATTAAAAGGGAAACTCAACATGTTATGATATCTAAACTAAGTAAGAACACCGGGATTAATGTATCTAAGAACCTTGTACCATGCATGTTTTTTGCGAAGGAACTCTCAATTGGCTCAAAATTATGAATACTTTGCACATGGTCATGGTTGAAGGTGGATTGTACAAGCACGGCAGACGTTGTATGCGCATACTCTGAAATTGTAGTAGGACGACCGTCCTGTATCTCTGTCTGCCAGTTTCGTGGAAAAGTGAAATCAGCGTGCCCGGTTCAGAACTGCTTCTGTCAGTCTCCGCCTAGTACACTATGATTCCTAACAGCCTGGATCGCATAGTTGGGCATCTGTGGGTGACAACATTTGTGGAAGAAATCTGTTTCACTGCACTCAGAGGACAACATAAGCAGGCAGCGACGGACGGAACCGTGAAATCTACAACCGTCTAAAGCAGGCTTGAGTGTCTTCACCAAGTATGCCAGCATAGTACACAACATATCAACCAACGCATGTGATGTCGCATAGGCGGGCTGTTACTGTGCCGGGGCTTCAGAACCAGACACTCAATCTCATCGCGCAGCCGCAGCTAGTACCTGAAAGGCTTGGCTGTAACTCAAACAGATGGTTACCGGGTGTGAGCTGCGGCAAATATCTGGATTGTTAGCGTAGTACCCATGCAACATGTGATGACTGTCTGAGTGCTGGGATTATCTTAGTGCTACTGAGTGCCTGTTCGTACCCAGTATGTCGAGTGACTCTGGAGAATTTGCCGTGTAACTGCTGTGTGTTTGAATTCTGTGCCTATGTGCTTTCTACTTTCGATACTCTGGTTGCATCTGAATTTCTCAATAACATATCTTTGTCATGTACCACTTACGGATGCTCATTAGTTACGCGCTGTTAGCGCGATGCACTGAGAATACTGCATAAAGTTAATGTTAGGGATAGGTAGCCGGTGGATGATCAAAACGTTACGCCCTTAAACATCATGTCAAATAACGCAGGGAGTAAGGCCTATTTTACCTTAAGTTCATATGACCATGTCGCATAAATGACTGGGAACTATTCGCCTCATATGCTGAGATGGCATTATTTGGATACACTGTGACATGCGTGCGGCACGGGAATAACAGCGGATTCTTTTCATGAGGATATAACTGATTGACTATGTAGCATTTGCAGTGTAACTGGGCAAATAAGCAACCTGTATGAAAAGGACCAGCATTACTCTCGCTAGCATGTGCGAATATTCAACAGTTTTGTCAGTGCCCTCCATAGCACTCATGATTGGACCGCGCTGTATTAACTTCACAAGCAAGAAGGCGGATTGCGTACATGTCCAGTGGAAAATAGCATTTCTGATGGACACCAAACTCTCTCAGGTACGTACAAACCGGCGTAGCCTCTACAGAAACCTAAATAGATAAATAATTCAATGGACAAACAATTAGTGCAGCACTGCGGAATGTCAGCATTGCATCTATCGGTCTGTCATACTTTCTGCACAACTGTAAATTCTGTGAATGCCTTCTATAGGTTTGAAGGGTATTTACACCATCTGTAATCATAATAATAATAATAATATATATGTTCTCGGGGTACCGAGGAATCGAGCCCACGCTGGGAAGGATCATAGATATCTTGCGACATGCTCAGACGTGTGAGGCTGTTCATTGTTTGAGATTTTCCAAGGTTACAAAAGGGATGTTTTTGCTAATCTTTTTATTTGGTACTTTTGTCGCCGTTTGCTACCAGTTTGCAAGCATTCTCATTTGGTTGTTTTCGGTGCAGCTTGATGGTACCATGACGGAACTTGTTTGTTGAGGGGGAGGGAGTATAAAAAAGGATGTAAAATTTAGATTCACCGAGCAACATCCGGTACGCAATACAGAATCTTACTTAATAGACTGTAGTAATACGGTTGGTGCTATTTGCGAGTAGGAAGTTAAAGTTGTGAAAACATGGAAAAGACAGAATTAAGGTAATTCCAGTGGATCAGCACACTCAAGTTGTTTATCAGAATATTTTAGGCAGTGTTCACATCATAGGGTGTTAAAGCAAAGTTTAACATCTAGACATTAATTTGTCTAATTACGGTGTTGAACCGATCAAGTCGTGTGTTGAGGTGCCAGATGGTTGAAACGTTCGTTGAGCTTAGTTGCATTCCTTTCAATCTTCACTTGTAGATGCATATTTATGGCGTGCGTGACTATGCACGGAAAACTTATTGTTAGCAATGGACAATTAAACAGATAAGTAGACAATGTAATAACCGCCTATTAACAGCAATGCCAGCACTTATACAGTAAACCATAGTTTGGTAGAATATGCTAAATACAGGGGATTAGTAAAGTGTGCAACAGCTATCCAATTTTTGATGTAGATATATAGAAGAAATGCACCACAACCCCGAGCGAGACTATTGTCTAAGGAGTTAATGGGAAATGTCGGTAAGACAGTAGAACGGTAGAGATGAGGTAACTAAGAACCAGGAGCACAACAGATTCAGTATAGAATGTAGCAGGGTAAGCAAGAACAAGTGAAGTAATACTGGCACTAGGAACCGTCTCCCGGGGACCTGATTCCATGCGAGGTAGTCCCTCGAGAGTTTTCACCCGAACCTCCACGTCCCATCTGTTCATGTATCGGTGTGTTTTAAAAGCACGCTGACCGCTACCGATTTTATTCATCATTCGGGCAATTGTTTTTTGCTGTGCCAGTTTCTCAAGCCAGTCAACTCTTTCATCATTCATAGATTTTTCGCGTGCATGATGACCTTGATCACCGGTTGGCGTCAAATGCCATTAAGGTTGAGTTCAGCCGTTCAGATTGGACTGTCTTTTTAATCATTGCACACTTCATACATTCAACACTGGGTCTTTGGGGGTGGATATACATGTTGTTTAGAAGCTTCAAACCATCACCTCTGGAGATCGGCCCACTCATGACCAACAAAATAACAGGAGAATAAAATGAAATAATTAGGTTGGGAGGTGGAAATATCAAAGAAATAAGTCGCCAATTAGCATGTCTCGTGACACTATGGGATGGCATATTATTGGGCGTTATAAAATATTGCAGAAGTTTAGAATAACAGGTAGAGTTGTTAATGTGTTAGCTACTCCTTTCAATACGCACTAGGTGATGCAACGTATCCTGACACCCTACCGTGCGGCCGCACTGTAACTCGTCTCTCGCTTTGCCCTCTGTGGCCACTCCAATTCTCCTCACAAAATATTGTGCGTGCGCTCGTTCGAACCAGTTCGACGAGCTCTACTCAGTGCTTCCCAACTCTTGGATCTAACCGGTGGGGATTATACTCTTTCTCCAGTTCCCAGTTTTCGGCATATTCTTTGCCGAATTTCACTTGTGTAACTACATCAGACCGGTCTTTCGGAAAAGATTTTGGTCTCATTCGGAAGAAGAAGCTGAGGGCTCCCAAACTACGCGGCAACCATCCCTGCAAGTTGCGGCATAACAAAGTTAGAGCCTTTTTGCTCCGCTCATCAACTGAGCAGCTCTCAGGAAGCTTATCAGCGCTCCACCTGCATCGTCGCTTAAGGCAGGCCGATTAACACACGCTGCCGCTTTGTTTGTGTGTGTACCACTGCAAGTCTATTGATCGCTGAATCCGACAGTCTGCGCGTTACGACCCCCATCTGCCCCTACGCCTGACCTTGGTGCGGTCGAACAACTCTCAGTTCGTGTGCGTGTTCTGACCTATTCGTGCGTCACCCCTAGCGCAAAATACACTCACCAAGGCTTTGTTGTAAACAAGAGGACAACTAGCATTCCTATGGTTCAGCGTCGTCTATGTTGTGCAGACAACTGCATTAAAGTCCTTAAGATCAGTATCACCTGTTCCAGCTGCATTAAATCGTACTGCCCGCAATGTGCAGGCAAATCTGTCCAAGAAGTGAGACAGACAAACCAAGTTGCTGACACAATTTGGTTTTGCCCATCATGTCAAGTGATTCCAGTTGTCAACTGTTTATCATTGCTAATGAAAAAATGCGATAGGATGACTGAAATAATCGCACAATTTGTAAATACTAAGGTCGCTCCCTCGGAGGTAAATATGGCCACGATAATACCTCACCCGGTCAAAGTTAGTTCTGCGTCTAAACCGAAGAAAAGAGCTAGACGATCCAACCGCACTGCAGCCTCTGTGACTCTAAACCCACTGGGTCACCTCACTCCCATCAGTGGGCAAGCCTCAAACATGCCTGCGTCCACTTCTCCAACCATAGACGCTTCACTTGGAGATTCAGCCATGACACCGATAGCTCACAGCCGAAGGAAATCCGGTGCCGATAACAAACAGGTAACGTACGCATCGATTGCATCCACAAACACACCGGGAGCGACACAAACAAGTTCATCTTCAGTACCGAGCACGCGTGGCCCAAAGCAGCTTTCACCGTCAAGTCCAGTGGTGCCCTCTAAACAACCTGAATTGCCGGCAAAAAGTATAAAGCCAACACTTGCTAGACAAAACCACGCAGCGCTAACTCTCGTGTGCACCAATGTTCCCGAATCCAAATCTGGCACAATAAAAGGCAAGTTGCAAGACGATCGCAACCAGTGGAGTTCCATCTGCGAGGCGATTGGTATTCGGGTTGAGCCTGCAATGCTGCAACGCGTAGCACGTCACCCGACCTCAGTGCACTCTGGTGAACCTCGAATTCTTCGAGTAACTCTAAACTCAGCAGATGAGACAGAGGCTGTCCTGCTCTCAGCAGTTCGTCTTCGCAACTCACCGAGCGGAGTGCGCATATTACCTGAGCTACCTTGGAAAGACCGCACAAAAGAAGCAGTGGAGCAACGCGGTATTGCTACTAGGGATAGCAAGAAAACAATATTTGTTCATGGTGTTCCCGAGCTCCTGCATGCTTTTGATCACGATGCACATACACATGACCGAGAACAGTGGTGCTACATCCGCGAAGCACTCTGTGTTAACAATGTTATTGCCAAATCCCTAACAAGAGTTCCGTTGTCACCTAACTACAAGGGCTGCGGTCCTAGGCTAATGAAGGTAATACTACACTCTGAGGGAATGACGCAAGTTCTGTTGGATAGCTGGTTAAAGTTTCGAGCTAGGTTGCCAACAGAAATACGGCTAAAGGCAGCAGGCGAACGACCAAAAGTCGGAAGAAATTCGATGGAACTTGCAAATCCTGCAAATTCTTTATTTGCACAGTCCTTCGGAGAGATCGACACAACAGCGTCCACGTCACACAGGAGGACCGAGCAAAGCACGAGTGAACCATCAGTTCAGGAACGCTCAATAATGTCATGTAACACGACTGAAATACACAAACCAAAAAACGATTAATTGCCGGCCACCTAACGGCCGGCTTAAAAGCGAACACAAACTTGACATCCACCAATGAACTCCTAACCACAAAAGCCCTATCTTGCATGTACACAAACGCTCAAGGCCTTCGAAGCAAGTTGGCCGAACTTAGAGAACTCCATGCCTCACAACCACGAGACCTCGTCATGATTACAGAGACATGGTTAAACCCTGAGATAACCGACTGTGAGATCAAGTTACCCGGTATGTCGCTGCTTCGGACCGATAGAACCGGAATGGGTGGCGGTGTGATTCTTTACTATAATACAAGCCTCCGATGTGAAGTTATCGATCACCCAGAAATCCGAGCTCCCGATTCGCTTTGGTGCCGCCTTTGGTTGCGAAACAAGGACACATGTCTACTAGCCGTGGTTTATCGCCCGCCAAACTCAACGTCGGAAATGGACTCCAAACTGTACCACGTTTTTCAGTTTGCTTTGAACAAGTCCTACACCCACATTCTTATCGCGGGAGACTTTAACGTGCACGACATAGAAACGCCGGCAACTGACGGTACGCAGTTTAAAGCCTGTTTGCAAGAACTTATTGCTATCCACCCTCTTTACAACCACGTAACCTCTCCCACCAGATTTCGAACTTCTAACAAGCCGTCGATACTAGATCTTGTGCTAACTAACGAAGAACTCATGGTTGGCGGGATAGTTACAAGCACACCACTGGGTCGTAGTGATCATGTCACTCTACTCTTTGATTATATATGCTATGCCGAGTACCCGGAAAAGGAGGAGGATAAAGTGCACACTGTCACGCACTACAATGTGTTGTCCAAGCTTGTTAAGGATACATCTTGGACTTTCTTATTCGAATGTCCCCCAGATTTGGCCTGGGATATGTTTACAAGGACTTTGAGCACACTGGTAGCGCAAGCATCGGAACAGAAGTCCTTCCAACCCAAAAACCAGAGTAAGTCAATTCTGAGGAGCAGAACACGTAAATGTATGTCCCGGAGGGATTTGGCATGGCGAAATCACCAGGGTTGCCCGAATGCCGAAACCTGGACTGCATACGTGACACATCGTAACTTCTGTGTGAAACTGATCCGCGAGGACAAGGTCACGCATCAGCAGAAGTTAATGAAGCGATTCTGCACTAACCACAAACTCCTGTATAGGCACATTAACGGCCTTCGAAAGGTAAAGCGAGGGGTTCCGGCGCTAGTCACAGCTGATGGATACACGCGGTCAGCAATGGAAGCAGCTGATCTCCTACGGCTTCATTACTCTCAAACGTTCCAACAAGTGTCGAGCCCAAACATTCACCTCATTTCTAATACTCCGCCGTTTGGTTTAGAAAACATCACCTTCACTACGGAGGCTGTGTTGAAGAAATTGTTATCCTTGCGTATCCACAGTTCTCCCGGAGCTGATAACATCCGTCCAAAGGCTCTACAGGCAGTAGCTAGTGATCTAGCAGAACCACTGGCTGTTTTCTATCAGCGATGTCTAGAGGAAAACCTTATTCCACCAGTATGGAAGCAAGGGGTCATCACTCCCATCCATAAAGGAGGCAGCCGCACTGATCCTGCGAACTACCGTCCAATAACATTACTTCCCGTACTATCCAAAGTGATGGAATCAATCGTCGCAGACGCGCTGATGCAATACCTGGAAAGCCACAATTTAATAGCCCCAGAGCAACATGGCTTTCGTCAAAAGCATTCGTGTAACACTAACCTATTAATTGCACGTAATAGCTGGACTGAAGCTGTTGATGATGGAGTTGGAGTCGATGTCATCTACCTGGACTTTTCAAAAGCGTTTGATCGTTTAGACCATCGAGTTCTCCTTCAGAAGCTTCGGAACTACGGCATTGGCGATCCAATCCTGAGTTGGATTAGCAATTTTCTACAAGAACGACGGCTAGTGGTGAGAGTCCGAGAATCATTTTCTCATGCAATCGACGTGACGTGTGGAGTACCACAAGGCTCGGTTCTTGGACCTCGTCTATTCTTGGTGTTCATTAACGATTTGGCGAGATCAATTACTTCCGATTTCTTATTTTTCGCTGATGATATCAAGATATGGCGAAGGATCAGAGGACCGGATGACCATGAACGGCTCCAGCACGATCTTAACACAGTGTCGAACTGGTCAGTTCAAAACGCTCTACCGTTCAACGTAGACAAATGTCGCGTAGTACAATTACGCCATAGACATAACTACACCTACATACTTGGGACAAAGGAATTGCAGAATAGCTCCCAAGAACGTGATCTTGGTGTGATCGTACAGAGCGACCTCAACTGTTCAAAACAGGCTGAGGTAGCTGCGAAAAGAGGCAACCAGCACGTCGGCATGCTGCGAAGGGCATTCGGGAGATTTGACCCATCAATCTTCCCAATGATGCTCAATTCCTACGTGCGCCCGCAAGTTGAGTACGCAATCCAAGCTTGGCAACCTTGGTTGAAACGCGACCTAGAAGCGATAGAGGCACCACAACGGAGAGCAACCAAGAACGTGATGGGCCTGCGGTATCACTCTTACCACCGAAGGCTGAAGTTGTTGGGAATTTTCAGCGGACGCTATCGAAGGCTGCGCGGCGATCTCATATTAGCGTATCAAATATTGAGTGACCCCAACCACGTATGCCGCCATTTGCTGAAACTTAGCCACAACACGCAGCTCAGGGGTAACTGCTTAAAGTTGAAGGAACAATATAGCCGTCTAGAGTGTCGACGGAATTACTTTTCCCTTCGAGTTTGCAAACCATGGAACGCACTCTCAGACTCAGTAGTATCCTCTCCTACCCTGGATGTTTTCAAAAAACGATTAGATGTTGCCCTCAGCTCCCAACATTTTGTTACCTAAGCTCCTCTGTTGTGGATTACGCCAAGCATGTTTTCAACAGGACTAATGTATCAAATGGACCTAAGTGAGCGACCATATTTTATTTTCTCACTCCTTACCTCAACTATCACAGCGCCCCACTGTCTTTCTGAATGTTTACGCGCGATATTTCTTTTTCCTTTTAAACTGATGTTAATTATCAAAGTATTCATCTCGGCAGACGTTCGATAGATGACCCACACATATTTTAATTGCATCATATTCACCGCTACCATCCTACGGGACATGTCAAGCACTTGCTTTTATCTCGTGATAAATCATTGTTCATTGTTCATTGACAGTAGAAAATTTACAAAATACGAAGGATAACGCAAGAGATACAGTATTTGTTTCTTCACCTTCAAGGGTGGCATTTTCGAGCATGATATTAAGGTATGATGGAACGTGATGAACCTCAATTACAGGTCATATATTGTTTGAACATGATGAAATTAACACATCTGTAGACACTTGAAGACTGAACGTTTTCATTATGATCTGCATGGTGATTAAAGCTTCCATGTTCATTTTAAATTTGGTTAGGTTATCACTTACGCGAACTTACACAACGGTAGCGTTTTCCATATGTGAGTATAACGTATCAGGAAGAGGTTGGAGCGGAACTTTAAATTCCCCTCTTTTACGGGTAGTGAGTAATCCCTGTTTCTTGTATGATAGTTTGAGAAATTTTGCCAGTTATGATCTATTCCAGTAGTGTACACCCGGCAATGTATAATGGTGTAAAGGATAATTAGATTATATCTCGGGCGGCGCAGCCATAGAGTGCAAAGTTTAACGCGGCGACAACGGTCGTTGAACGTTCAGAGTGGTGGATCGGCCAATAAAGATTTTCGTTAAAGAACGCTGAATGTCTCCTAAGAAATTCGACCCATTCTACCCAGGTGCTTATGTATAATTGTGCAATATTTCAGCTTAGTTCTCACAATTCACTTAAACATTTCCAACCTTGCATCGGGTAGAACAAAGGACTTAGTGATGAAGGCATTCAAACACCTGACCTTTGCAACCTGATATGACATGAACGAAAAGTTTAGCGGTGCGGATTATATTCATCTCTTAGCAAGATAATCCAGCTAACATACAACATGGCTTACTCAGGAAGCGATACCGCATAAATTGTGAAATACAATACATTGTCCGCAAAACGTCGGTTGCTGCACGTGGCATAGCAGTAATTGTCAGTGAACTAGACATGCACAAGCCCTTCCATTGTGTGCCACCTAGAGCTTTGCTGTCGATACTGCACAATTACGGAGTCAGTAACCAATATATATATATATATATATATATATGAATGGAAACGCGACCATTCACACTCCTCACATACGCGGCAGATGCCAAATATATATACTTGTGATTTCCGCAACTTCTTCAAATGACCAGCTAAGCTCAGCGCCAAGTCAAATGTAATGTATACTGGATACATCAACCCACTGCTTTCACAAGGTATACCGCCGATGGCGGACGGCACACTACCCCTACCTGCAAGGTTATAAACAATGGACTCGTTCCCAATGCTCCCACACATATCTACCGCTCAAATAATCCGCGATTACAATGACTCACACAACAGTAACGCGAACGCCGATTCCACCACTTATGGTATGTTCTCATTACTTTTGATTGACGCTAAATGGATTATCAACAAATGATATTTCCTAAGCATGTTTACACACTTACACGAGCTGCAAGCAATTCTCGTTACCGAACCGCGGTAGCCCGCTGATTTATTAGGCTGTGATCCAATTACCTCCATTTTGACACGCTTATCGTAAATATCACCGTAAAAGAAAAGGTGGAGGATGCCTCATATATCTCTATCATATATGTACAGCTGAACGGTTTGAACATCCACCGCTCCTCGGCACAGACCGTATCACAGAGGATAGCTCAGTGTAGAACTGATCACGCGTGTCATCAGGATAACACATGGTCGGACCGTACGTGCTTATAAAAGTAGCAAACTTACATCTTGCGAGTCGTAGGCGAACAGTTATCAGTCGTGCGCTGATGCCCGTTGGTTCACCCACCAGCTGGCCATTCAGGCGATCGGATATTGCAAATCCGACCCCATGTTCACGTGGTGCTGAGGCGGCATTGCCCACCCAGTAGAATGTGTAGCCGGCACCTGCTTCATACAACTTACCTTGCTCAGCGAGCCGAGTTTCACTGAGCGCCGCAATATCGATGTTGTAGCGCGCCAGCTCCATCGCGACCAGTGCAGTGAGTCGCTCCGGGTGCTCGCTGGAGTTCCGGTCCAGTAGTGTGAGCACGTTCCAGCACCCGATGCTGAGTGCTTTGCGCGCAGGCATACGATTGCATTGGTGGGCAATCGCACGCGATGTGGTCGTTTTGCTTCGGAGGTTTGCTTGAGGTACTCCACCCGGAGCCTTTGGCTCAATAGCCTGACCCACAAGGCAGTGGAGAGCAGATCCAGCTCGGGAATGTGATTGCAGAGACAGATTGGGATCTGCTTGACGGCCGTCACACGCAGCCTTTGAGGTTCCGGAACAGTTATCATATGTTTTGCGACCGTAATTAGATACGCACCTGCGACCACGGCCAGACGCAGGTGGGATTTTGGCGGGTTTGCACCAATTTGACCAGGGGCTGCCTGGCTTGAGGCGGGCAGTAGCAAACCACTGAACACCCGGAGGTGTCTTCCCACCGTCAGAGACAATGCGTGGCACTCGTGCTCTACGCCAATCGAGCATTGAGAATATAACCCGTAACCTGTTGTCTCCCATGGCTAGGTTTTACGAGAAGTGGGCCATCGACCACTTCCAAACCTCCGGAGAGGATGGACTAGGATACTGCCAGGGCGCCCAATCCTGACAGGAGAACGACTCGGGTCCTCAGCCAAAGCCTTCGATCAAATGAACACCCGAAAGGCAGCGGGTCTAGCACATGGTCAGTTAGCTGACTCATGCGGATTGGTGTCCTGGATCTTAGCAGGGAGAAGGGCGAAACCTAACTCCCACCCAGCGGTCGCCACGTGGAGGCGCCCAGGACATGAGACTATGGCGCAAAAGTAGCAGCAGTGGGTAGACCATCTGTCAGGATCTAGCCACCACCAGCCTCAGCGCACCATAGGCTCTCCCGCCGGCAACCATACATACAAACATATATACATACATGTATCCTTGTAACTGCAGAGAACGTTCGCAGATTTGTCTCAGCGTTTGTAGGTATTCTACATTCAATTTACTCACTGCGTACTTGCATGCTACGTCTCTTTATTACTGGTGGTGGCTTTGAAATTTTGTTCCTATGCTTATCTTTCTCATATTAATGTCCTCCTGTACTATCTTCTATAGACTTGCACACGCCGCTAAATCTAAATGCAGTTAGTTTCGATAACATTTTCTCGTTTGCGGCATTTTCTTAAACTATATCTTCTGAACAATTTACCTTACTGCAGATTCGTTCGCACACAATTTAGTCTATACGCCCATTTAGTGAAGAGTTATGCCGCCGTGTTTTTCTGCAGTATCCGAGTTAATTTATTTCATCTTGTCTATTAAAGTGTTTGGCTGCTGCTTGATATCCCCGGCGCTTGATGTACATGTTGACAAGGCGCCTACTTGTGTATTACTTACCTCGTCGTCCATACTGGCTACAGGGTACAATTGCTCATTGCTAGAGGGGACGGGGTGTACGGTCCTTTTAGCCGTTGGGATCAAAGGGTGGTTCAATGCATTCAGTGTGGAGCGGACTACAGTCCAGCCACCGACTTTTGTGTGCCTGATTCCCCAAGTATAGCGTACTTGTGTATGCCTGTGAAGGAGTGTGGGCTGGCTCCGTAGATGAAATGTGGCTCCCATCCACATACCTCTCGGTCTTATTCCTTCAAGTGTACTCTGCATACGGGGTGTGTGCTTGGAGCTGAGAGTGGTGCAGCGCAAGCCGTCCATGGTCCCTATGTAGGCGCAAGAGTCCTGTGGCTGTCCCTGTGGAGGCTACAGTAACAAGCAAGTTCGAAACCGGATGCCGCCGACAATATATATATATATATATATATATATATATATGTGTGTGTGTGTGTACGAGAGGAACCGCGACAAATCACACTCCCTACATGCGCGGCAGATGCCAAATATATGTACCCGTTATTTCTGCAACTTCTTCACATTACCAGCTAAGCTCAGCGCCAATTCAACTGTCATCATCGTCATCATTACACATTAGCTGGAGGTGGAAAACACCTCAGCTATTGTGCCGCAATACAAAAGACAAGAAAAGGAAAACAAACAGTGGCACACCAGCTGAGTCACCAGTAACGGATGGACATTATTCCGGATAGCTCACAGCTGTAAAAGGAGTCATATTATGCCTAACAAGGGAGATCGTGATTGGAGGGGGATGGTAAGCAGGAGGGGGATGGACAAAGAAACTCACAAAACAAAAGCCATTGGGGCCGGCTCCAAGCCATATCAGCAAGTGTGTCCAAGCAAACGTGTTCACCGTCCTTAGGACCCCAGCCAGGCAGTCGGGATGCACCAACCGACGTCAACTTCGAAGAGAGGGTTTTCATTTCTCTCGACCAAGTCATCGCTTGGCCTCCCCTCCTTCTATTCCAACCGCACCCACAAAGCGCAAACAATGCATGTCGCTGTAGTCGGTTTGCTGGAATACGCAACACTTGGCCTAGCCATCGGAGCCTGGTGCGTGATATAATGTTGCTGAGCGGTTCACTCGCTCTTCCTGCACCAAATACGCGACCCCGAACACGCTCATTGCTCACGCGGTGTTCCCACCAGACATGAGCTAAGCTGCGAAGGCAGCGATGATCGAACGTGACGAGCCTCTTTATGTCTGTCATGGGTCAGGTTTCACAACCATACAGGAGAGTTGAACGGACGGCTGCGTTATAAACTCTACCCTACAGGGCGAGAGTAATGTCGCGTCTGCGCCACAGGTGGCCGAGATTGGCAAAAGCACCACGAAATTTTGCTATCGGTTCGTAACCTCATCTTCAATCCCAAGGGTGCTAATATAGCTGCTCAGGTACTTGCATTCCTGAACGACTTCTAGCAGATCACCACCAATCGTTAGCGCAAGGCTGGGTCCCTGCCAATCTTGGAGAAGTACTTTGCATTTCGATGGAGCAAAGCGTAGCGCAAAACGATTGACAGCAAGTGCTAATCGCTCCAGTGCTGTTTGGCATGTTTGGGAGCTGTCACAGATTAGGGCAATATCACCCGCATACTCCAAGTCAAGAATTCGCTCAGCAGGAAGTAGCTCCACACCTTCTACGTCGTGTCCAGCGAACGCTGTTTACATGACTTTATCAATAGCGAAGTTGCAGAGGAAAGATGACAGCGGGCAACCTTGTCTCACACCGCTGGTGATACTGAAAGGTGGCGACAATTTGTCATGAACCCTCACCCTGCCCCAAATATGCTCGTACGGTGCTTTGATAATGTGTGCATATTTATCAGACACACCTTTCCTAAGCAGACAGCCCAAAGGGCACATCTATCGACTGAGTCGAAGGCATCTTTGATGTCAAGAAACACGACAACGGTGGGTCGCCAATAATAAACATGGCGGTGCTCCAACACTTGACGCAAGGGGAAGATGTGGTCGATGCAGCCCCAACCTCGACGAAATCCGGCTTGCTCTTCACGAATCAGGCTTTCACGAGTGCCAGTCAGTCTGTGGAGAATGACAGAGGCAAGCAATTTAGAGGCAATCGTAATCAGACTGATCCCTCTATGATTGCCGCATTCCAGACGGGAGTTTCCCTTGACAATTGGGACAACGACGAAGCGGTTTCTGTCTGTCGGGACTGTCTAGTGTAGATCATCTACTAGAGCAGGTCCTCCGAATTCCAAGTGGGCTGGTGGAATTCTATCTGTCCCTGCGGCCTTATGCAATTTCAACAGCCTGATCTCACGTTCGACTTCTGCGCGTGAGGGCGGATCCAAGGAGACGGCCCAGGGAGAAAGGCGCTCAATGCCCGAAGAAGAAAACGATAACTCAGGCTGGTGAAATTGCCTTGCAAAGTGTTCAGCCCAACGCTCCAAGCGTTTTGACGGGCTGTGGATCAGTTGCCCACTCTCGTCGCGTATGGTCTCGCGAACACCAGGTCTCTTGCTGCCTGTTTCCCGTATCAGACGGAATAACTTACGACGATTACCAATGGCAGCGGCTGTTTCCATCTCAGAGGCATGATGAGACCACCAGATTTCGCGGTCCTTCTTCAGGCTAGCACGTAGTTTTGCCCTGAGATTTTTGCGAGCATCAATGTATTTACTTCCAGCCGGAATACGTCGACGAGCATCCATAAGTCCCAGAGATCGTGTAGTGACCCAATGTCCAGTTTGGCAATTTGCTCTGCCACATGCCTGCTAACAGCAACGCTTGACGAATATGCGACCAGTGGTCTTCAACGGTGTTTAGTGGGCGCTTACTCAGCCCAGATCTCAGCGCAATTTGGTACACATTCAGCACGTCTGGCTTCGCTAACTGGCTGGTGTCAATCCGTTCACAACGACGTTGCGGAAGTCCACCGAAACGTACCACGAGGTCGGCACAGACAAGTGCGTGGCCAGAGTCCACGCTCGTGCTCCAAATAGAGCGACAGTTTTGAACACACTGCTTCTCCAGCGGTAATTGATCGCGATATGATCGATTTGCGTCCATGGCTGGCCGAGACTAGTGGTCGTCAAGTCACGCTTCTGCGGGTGCTGTGTCGAAAGTTTGTGCCCAATAGAAAGAGACGAACATCTTCATATAGCTGTAGCAATCGCTCACCATTATCATTAAGGAAGCCTACACCACGTTGGCCGCCGAAATGAAGCCCATCATGTGACAATATTCCAACTTGGGCATTTAGACGGCCAGCCCACACCAAAGTATCCGTGCTTCTTCTGTAACGAAGGAGATCGTGAAGTTGCTGATAGAAATCATCTTTCACCGAATCAGCGCTACAGTTTGTACGGGCGTAGGCCGCAATGACAAACAGTCACCGTTTGTTCCCGCGCGACTTCGCAGCATGGAACGATCCAGCTAATGTAACGGCGCACCTCCGACTGTTGACTGGGATCCAATCGATCAGGGCATCTTTAGCCTGGGAACTCACAACAATGCGGACGCCAGCTTAACCGGCATTTTAAGCTGTATTATCGCCAGGCAGATGCAATGAGAATGTGCTGCCTATGTCGAATGTGGAGAATCGCAGAGTAGGCACATAGCTCGAATTTTGCAGGCGGGTTTCTGATAAACAGCACATAGTGATCGATAGGATCTCTGGTGTGTGGCCAAGTGCTGCCTGTTGGCCAATCTGTAGCAAAGTGCGCACGTTGATGCATGCCAGGCTTAGCGAGACTCGAGGACCCCGAAGAGAAACGGATGAACAGACGTTGTCCGCTTGGTTGAACCTGGACTTGTCGACTTGATTGGAGCGAGGCCTTGCGATTGTGTGTGATCTGAAAGTAGAAGACAAGCGACTGCTGAAATAAGCTAGGGAGGGACAAGAATTGGGGGATTGAAAATGGGGGAGATATAAGTGGAGTTGGAGCGAAACGATAAGAATGAAGAAGCGCAAGATGGGTCATAAGAAGACGGGAATACCTGAGCGGTAGCCTCCATAGCCTATCCACCCTTCTCGATGCAGCAGATAGGGCGCCGTTTATTATACTCTGCAACGGCCAGGGCATCAAGAAATCATTGTAGAAAAGGTTCATTGTATTGCGTGGGCAGAATACTGTCAGGTTGCTCAGGCCTAGACAGGAGAATGATTAGGGTTCTCAAATAAACCTTTGGTTCAAAAACTTACTCAAGGCAGCGGTTTTGGCATTAGACTGCAGAGCTGGTTTTATGAAATGAGGAGCCACCCCCCATTCCAAACCCCCAACCTGGAGGACCAGGAGGCTGAGTTTGTCTGGCCTCTAACCATTGACCAATCTGGTATGAGTGGCTTTGTAGCTGCAAAAACGCACCACCCAGCATAGCTAAATGGATCTCTGAGGCACGCAAACCATCGCACCACGGTAAGGTCCAGCCTCATTGCGATGTCAAGTCAACTGTAATGTATACCAGATACATCAACCCACTGCTTTCACAAGGTATACCGCCGATGGCGGACGGCACACTACCCCTACCTGCAAGGTTATTAGCAATGGACTCGTTCCCAATGCTCCCACACATATCTACCGCTCAAATAATCCGCGATTACAATGACTCACACAACAGTAACGCGAACGCCGATTCCACCACTTATGGTATGTTCTCATTACTTTTGATTGACGCTAAATGGATTATCAACAAATGGTATTTCCTAAGCTTGTTTACACACTTCCACGAGCTGCAAGCAATTCTCGTTACCGAACCGCGGTAGCCCGCTGATATATTAGGCTGTAATCCAATTACCACCATTTTGACACGCTTATCGTAAATATCACCGTAAAAGAAAAGGTGGAGGATGCCTCATATATCTCTATCAAATATGTACAGCTGAACGGTTTGAACATCCACCGCTGATTGGCTCTGGTTCTCCGTCTCAAGAGCCTCGGTTTACTTGCATCTATCCGCAACCCGCCAAACTCATCAAACTTGAATGTTGTCCGTATGACCTCAGCTGTCGATTTTGCATCGGAATAGACACACAAACAAAGCATAACTGTAGGTGATTTCAACATACCGATTATACACTGGTCTTCCCAGATCTTCTTGCCTATTCACAGAGCTTTCATTTATTTAGTCAGAGTTGGTTGGGCACAGTGGGTTACTATACCAACTAGGTTGACGTACACATTTGACTTGATGTTTAAATTACGTGTGCCCAACGTACAGAGAGACGTTTTAGAGTACATCCCTGGTAGCGACGATAACATGATACTCTTAACGTTCACCGTTAAAATGGCCGCCAAACAAGTACCTCTTTCCTACCACACCAGCCGCAGTATTAACTGGAAACCTTTCCGGTCCTGTGATTGAGTGCCTTCTTTCTCTCCAACAATGCATGCACAGCCGTGGCGCACTTTTATTATTAGTTTCAGCAAGCCGTAACCCTCATTGCTGTACAAGGAAAATGAATCCGTGACATTTAAAAGGATGTAGCCGGACGTTTGATGAGTCAGAAATCCAGCAAGCCGATCGCGTGCTATAAAAGGATAGGATATTTTACAATGATTCCACAGATGCCCCGACTCCTCTCTGCAATCAAGCACTTACAGTTGATGGAGAGAACACATGAAGATCAATCAACCCTACGAAAGAGTTGTAAAGCAAAATAGCTGGTCTGACTTAGCCGTCAAAGAATCAGCAAACCATTTGCATTGATCACTGAACTGGTGGACGACACCCAGACGCATTTAGTTCTTTATTCTCCACCTACATGAGTCTTGACACTAACGCTATAAATACACTAAGGCTCCATCTAAAAAAATAGTGCTCTCCACAATATACGCCAAGCAGCACATGCTATTCAACCGTGCTCAATTCTGGAAGCTGCTGGTATCCCCCCCATCCGCCATGAAACTGGGAGGGCCTGAAATGTCACTGATCCTTTTGTATATGTTCGGTATTTCACTGGGATCCATGTACTTTGCAGATCAATGGAAAATT